>PVHT021183696.1:27520862-27597101 GCA_004024745.2 Catagonus wagneri | reverse complement strand
TATTCCAAATACAAATATTCAACCCTGTACATAAAAGACAGTTAAGCTAAATACTGATTTCCTTTCCAAACCTTAAAAACCATACCAGATTTTATTTCATCTGGTATTCTTTTCCTTTAATTTACTAAACAATAGAATTAGCGTCAGAAGGAGAAAGAAGATGATTATGAACACCATTTAGCCTTTGACACTAATCAAAATAACCAGTTACATCAGAAAAGAGGACCATGAGAAAGCGACAACTAATTCCAGAAAGAAATAAGAGATTTCAGAATGTATATTTTATCATTTCCCAACTGGAAACCTGGAAATACATAAAACTTAGATTTTAAATTAATTGCTTTTTCTTCTGTGAACCTATGCTATGAGAAGTGAAGTAGATCCTTTGAAGTTTGACTCGGGTTTAATTAACATGCTTATGGTTCCTTAAAGAAATGTTTCAAAAGAAAATATAAATGGAAGAAAAGGCTGGCATATCCTCCAGTTAATGTTGATTTTAGAAAAATTAAGCAGGCAACATTTATTACTTTCCAACAGTCTTAGAAACTTGTCAATCTGATCTCTGTTTTGACTTTGAGTTCCATGATGGCAATACTTAGTATACCATGACGCCTCTTTCGGGGACATTAAGAAAGAGTAACATCTCGAAAGAGAACATGACACCTTTCCCATTTCATTCATAGTCACCCTCACATCTGGATTAAGTTCTATATCTCTTCATTTAACTGGAAGAGATGTCATTATGTTTTTAAATGTACAAATACTTTAAAATCAGGTGTTTTTTCTTTTTTAGGGTCATACCCACAGTATATGGAAGTTCCCAGGCTAGGGGTAGAATCAGAGCTGCAGCTGCCAGCCTACTCCACAGCTGCAGCAATGCTACATCCAAGCCATGTCTGAGACCTATACCACAACTCAGGGCAATGCTAGGTCCTTAACCCACTGAGCTAGGTCCTTGACCCACTGGATTGAACCCACACCGTCATGGATACTAGTCTGATTCATTTCCACTCCCCAGTTTTGTTTTTAATCACCAAATTACATATAAGAAAAGTAAGGTAAGAAAGATATTTTTCCCAAGATTTGATAGCTAGTCAGTTGCAGGTGTGGGTTTGAACTTGGTTAATCTGACTCCAGGATCTAATCTAACAATACTCCATTGTTCTAGGAGAAGCCCAGAACAAACTCCAAGAGGTAGTAGCAATACTTAGCAGCATTATTTTTGAAAAGATTTTTGCTCCCAATTCTCTTCAATTTATTTTGTTTTGGGGGAGGGGTGAGGGGAAGATCATGGGTTTTATATTTGTGTTAGTAATATATAGTAAGATAATTTAGTCATTATAAACCTGGCTTCTCCCACACCCCTAAATGTACATTTGTTGCTCACTAAGCTGATTTTGATTAAATCTTCCTGATGATTAGTTAAGACATTTCATGGTGATAAGTTGGCACACAGAGAGCCAAAGGCAGCAACCATGAATGGGAGAATCACGATATGAACTATAGGATTTAGAAGTTAATTTTTCAAGAGAAAAATTACCTTTAGGAATAGAAATTTGCTCCAGTTACTACACCAATAAAAAGGTATTCTAACATAGATTATAGTATATTGAGCATCTAACACAGATGCTATACTGACATATTATATTTCTGTATGCATCCTCATTAAACATTAAATTTTATTATTAATTTAATATAAAAACACATACTACGTGTTCATTTTTTCATAAATGGCAAAAATAAAAGTTTTCATTTTTGTGATGATATGGTTTACACATATGTAACCCAGTATGCCCTAGAAAACAATTATACATATACCCACATAATTATCTTTTGATATAATACACAAGGGCAAATACAGGTTGGATATGGTTTTTACATCTCAGTTGTTAATTGGTTTTTAACCTGTATTATGAACTAAATTATTAAACCCTTGGTGACAGTCTTCATTCTTTCATGGGCCAGATATAGACACAATGGTTGCAAGTTGCCACATGTACAGATCTTCTGAAATTATTAATTTCATTGGCTGATAATATTACAAAATGGGAATTAGAGTGATGTCTCTGAATACTTGTTTTAACTAGATGCTGTTCCTTTGCAAAGTAATAGAATCATTGAAAGTTAAGAAATCCCGAAACAGCTTTAAGAATCTTGTTAGTCTAAGGAAATGAGCCAGGGTGAGAAGCGGAAACCCAGTTAGAGACACAAAATATTCATTTCATTAGATCACTTACTCATTTATTCATCCAACATGCATTTGTTGAGCATCTATTATTTGTCAGTTCCTGTTCTGCAACAGACATATAAGCAGGGTGCCCAATATACTATAATCAAGGTAGCTTTCACACAGGAAGATCAACTAGTGGTTTTGTGAAATTCAATTACCTTTCCAATAGGCTCATATGGAATTTCATAGTCTATTTTTCATAGAAAGCTATTCAAAGAGATTTTACTGACTTTGATTATTTTTTTAAGTAAAGCTTATGATTTTAAAAAAATTCACTAGCTCAGCTAACTTAATTTAGCCTATTTTCCATTTTTCTCATGTGGCTTATTTCTGTTTAATAGTTTCAACCAAGTTATAATCTTCATGGGGTCAGAAATACCTACAAACGTCTTTCAAATAAGGGTATAGAAATGTGTATTCATTACATGGAAGGTAGGTAACTGATGAACAACTCAGACTGCAGACTCACTTCTATTATTCTGGGAGAAAGTAGACATAACTATGGTCTATGCATATATCATGCTCTTTAACATTTCTTTTATTGATTTATTTACCTACTAGTTAGCACCCATCAGAGACTGGAAGAACAACATAAGGTAAAAAGCAGTTAATTTTGTTACATTCCCTTTAAAAAGACCTTTGTTTTTATTTTGCAATCAAAATAATGCAAAATAATGAGATAATATATACCTCCTTAATTCTTTTGGTTTGTTTTATTGATTTTTTTTTTTTTTTTTTTTTTGCTTTATATGGCCCCACTGGTGGCATAGTGAAGTTCGCAGGCTAGGGGGGAAACGAAGCTGTAGCTGCCACCTACACCACAGCCACAGCAATGCGGGATCTGAGTCACGCATCTGTGACTTAGGCCCCAAGCTTGTAGAAATGCTGGATCCTTAATCCACTGAGTAAGGCCAGGGATCGAACCCAAATCCTCATGAATACTAGTTGGGTTCTAAACTAGCTGAGCCACAATGGCAACTCCCATTGAATTTTTTAATACAACTCAAATGACAAATTAGTCATGAATCAGAATGGAATTTTTTCCTATCAGTGAACATTAGGAACTACAATGAATAAGGAATAACTAGTTCTGACAGGGCAGAAGGACAGTCTTCCACATATAGCAATTTTCTTACTGAATTTGGGTATCATTGTGGTCTCTATTAGCCAGAATTGCGATTTAGTTTTCTCTGGGCTATAATTTCTTACAAACAAGACAAGAAAAAACATCAAAGTTAATCAGATATATCCCCTCCCTTCAAAAGGAGACTTGTTGATAAATTATAACGATGATTACAGCAAAACAGTTATTATAGACAGTAAGTTCTGTGGATTTAAAACATTTTATAATTGATTACAAATTTTGTACTTTATTACTTCACAATATGTCTAGACAAAATAAAAACATGTTGAGATCTTTCTTTTGCTCATTGTAGTTAAATATAAACTCACTTTCTTTTAACAAGAACAGCAATAAAAAACTTAAAATAACATTAATGTACTGCTTCTTGGTCTATAGCAAACTAACAAATGAATAAAGTGGTTTCAGAATATAAGTATAGTTTCAAAATAAATTACTGTTAATTAGAAAGTCATACTTATTACTGTTTTCTCTGGGACATCTTTGTATACCCACCAAAAATAACCTGAGATTTATACTATTCTAGATAAAATTTCCAAAGCATAAAATAGTTTTCAGGAATTAAGTTCCTCTTAGTAAATAAATATGTAAATGTAAATATATACACATACTTTCTATAAATATATACATTCTATAAATATATACTGTAAATATATTATATGTAATATAATTTTAAAGATAATTATATATTTAAAGTAGAAGGTATATCTATGTGTATATATTTATATACACATATTTACTGAGATGAACTTATAATAAATATATGCATACATTCTACTATATTTTTACTTGTATCTCTGCAAGCCATGCTAGTTTTGTGAATTATAATACTTATTTCCAAGGATCATGGTTGCTTTTTATAGCAACTATATTAAAGCAAACAGAATTGCAAGAAGAGAGAAATAAGGACAGATGAACTAAGTATTATGAACTATTTAAGATAAAATTGCTTAAATATTACAACAAGAAAATAGGCATGTGTTAACTGAAGAGTGAAAAAGGAGGGGTGGTCTAGAGAAAATCTGATGCATTCTTCATGCAGAAATGGCTATAAAGTTAACGTATTTAGACAAGATACCTAAGAGGAGGTTCTTTAAAAATATCCTGAAGAAATTCTGCATTTCCTTCCTCATGTCTACCTATTTCTGATGAACAATGTAAATAACCATTTGCTTTTTTAAAATCAACTTCTTCCTCTAAGGTGATTGCTTCTGCTGTTCTCAAACCTAAGCTGTGAACCTGACCTTCACAGTGAGATCAGAATAACTTCATCTATTTTCATGGGTCAGTAAAAGGCCAATCTCTACAACGTGACATACTGAGTTAAAGAGGACAGTACTTTGCTGGTTTTTTTTTTTTTTTTGGTCTCTTTAGGGCTGAACCCATGGCAAATGGAGGTTCCCAGGCTAGGGGTTGAAAAGGAGCTGGAGCTGCCAGCCTACGCCAGAGAAACAGCAGTGCTGGATCCAAGCCCCGTCTGCGAGCTACACCACAGCTCATGGCAATGCCGGATCCTTAACCCACTGAGCAAGGCCAGGGATCGAATTTGCAACCTCATGGTTCCTAGTCAGATTCGTGTCCGCTGAGCCACAACGGGAACTCCAAGACAACAGGACTTTGAAGTTAACCATATTTTTGCAAAACCAAAGATACACAGCATAGCAGTATGAAAAACTAGCATATTTTTTAATTTAAGCACAGTTGCTTTACCATGTTGTGTTAATTTCTACAGTGCAGAAAAGTGATTCAGTACATATATATACTTTTCCATTATGGTTTATCTCAGGATATTGAATATAATCCCTGTGCTAAACAGTAGATCCTTGTCATTTAAAACAAAGTTCACATTAGTTTCTTCAGAGGCCTTAAGGCATTGCAGACAGTTGAAAATGTATTTAATATAAAAAATAAATTATGGGGAAAAGCATTGCTGGAAATTGGTCTTCTCTTCCTATTAGATGCAAATACATCTAATTAAGCAGAAGCACAGCAGTGGAATTTTCTAGTGTCCATTACATGTCTGAATAGTGAACAGGGCATCAATGAATTCATCGAGAGGGAAGCTTACTGCCAGCTGGTGTCAAAAATGGAATCATTATCAGGCATTGTATGGTTGTCAAAAATAATAAAAAGCATCATTGACTTTGGCCAAATTTGGACTGGTTGTATAAAAACAAAAATACTAGAGAGCGGTACTACTGTTCTTAGGGGTTATAATGTCTTTAAAATATAATCCCTAAAAGATCTGTAAAAACAAAGCAATATTTATTGTTGATAAATTTCCAGTTACAAGGGAATTTCATAGTACAATAAATAAAATCAGTTTAAAAAAGATTTTGGAAAAATTGTAGTAAATTGTTCACCCTGGACCTCTTAAATGAGGTTCTGTTATTAATAGAAATGCAGTTTTTTATAATAACACATAATAGAATTAGAGTGGAAAAAAAAAATCCCAGTTCAGGTCATAGATCAGTCTTTTGCTAACTATAGGATACTAACTATTTCACTCTTTGGGGTTGAGGAGTATGATATCTTCTCCCTCCTAGCCTTGATGTGTATATTTTGGAAAAGGGCTTTATAAACTACATTTTAAAATAACTTCTTTAATGTTATTTATTTTACTTAAAGCAATTGTAAATAATACCAAATGACAATCCCAGAAGATTCATCAATATAGCCAATGTAATAAATATATTCATTAGCACTGGAGGATGTACTCAATAGAAGCTCATAAATAACTCAATAGCTGAGTTGGCTGATGATGTCTAAATATCAATTTAATCTACCTTTATTTTATGATAATAAATAACTTCAATTTTTATTAGTAATGTGTGTTCTTTCTTTGTGGAGTAAATCACCTTAAATTTGAATACGGGATCACAGGAACTGTGGAACAACAGCAACAAAAATAACAGAAAATGGTTACAAAAATCTCTGTAAAGCTATTCCCATTACTTTCAAATGAATCTTTATCCAAAATGTCAAAATATTGCATCTTATTTTGTTCATATATGAAATTATGAGATTAAACACGTTCAGAATCATTCCAAATTATTCTTTGTCAAAGACAATGGCTTAATTTATTTTGTTCTACACTGGAAAATTCCAGCAATTCATAAGGACTTTTAAAAAATTGATAATTGAGTTTAAAAAGATGTGTATGTGGGCCAAGCTATAATTACGGTTACATATATATATTAAATAACACAAGTAAAGGAATGATGGTTAACTATTCAAATACTTTAGTAAAGCTTCTTTAGCAACTACTTGTAATAATACACACTAATTCTTATTTTCAGGAAAAATTTCCATTAATAACAGTAATATTGAGTCCTTGTTTCATGTAGTTCAAATATGCATGAATCAGTTACATAAAGTAACCACTGTTTTTAATGGTTTAACTAAAGTGATTCTATTTTCATATTTCATCTACTAGAGAGAAAAACTGAGTTTACCTTTTTGACACAAGATCTACATTTTAAAAGTTATGGAAAAAGACAACCAGAAATAATCAAAAAGTATAGAATGCATAAATAAATTGTGCTATATTCACATAAAAAATACTACATCACAATAAAAAGAACAACCTACTGATGTATGAAAAATAACATGGACAAACTGATGAGTAACGTGAGCCAGACAAAAATGTATATGGGGTGTGTGAGTCTCTTTAATTTCATATAAATAGAACAGTAAACTTAATGTGGTAAACTAAATCTATGGTGGTAGACACCTGTAGTGAATCAGATAATCTTCTGGGGTGCTGGAAATTTCTATATCCATGTCTGAGAGACGATTGCATGTATATATGAGTATGATTACATATGTTTAGACATATGTAAAACATTCACCCAGCTGTATGGTTAAGAATGATGCATGTTAAGTTAAAGAAATAAAAATTCAAAGGAGTACCTTCAGTTTTTAGGAAGGATGCTTAGTAGACATTTCAACAAAACTCATTAAAGGATCAGAGTGCCCTAGCATATGAATCAAGGATGAAATTATAAACTAGAAACTTTTAATAATGTGACTTTATAGAAACAATAATACACGGGCAAGTTTATATTCAATTATATGTACTTTTTTATTAGTCTTTTCCATGTTTAATAATGAAGCTAAATATACCTTCTATTTTGTTTCCATACCACTAATGTTTTAAAAAGAGAAATACAGAACATTTTCTGACTGGATATAAATGACTTCACAGGGTAAGAAGCTCTTATTTACAGAAAGGAATACAAAACTAGAAGGAAGATTTATGTTCCAAGCCAGCTTTCCAGGTACTAGTATTATTATCATGAGCAGAAAAACAATTTTCTTTTCTCCAGGTCACCATTTTCTCCTACGTAAAATAAGAGAGTTAAAGAAAGAGCATTGAATGACCACAGCTCTAAAAGCCAATGCATCAAACACCTGAGCGTTGTAAAAGCAATTTGGAACCAAATTTTTCAGTGTTCATCAAGACATTCTGAAAAATAATATCTAACATTACATAAAACTTAACTGAAATAAAATAAATAATTTTATAAAATGTATTTTGTGCCCATATAATTATTTCTGTTTTTAAGTCTTACTAACAGAGGTTAGACATCTAATTTTAAAACATTTATCCATAATTGGTCTATAATATAGTTCCAAGTTTCTTTCGACATAGCCCATGATATGGACATACTGTGAATCTTAAAAAGACACCATCATTTAATGGGAATACTACATCAGAGCCGTGAAGCACTATGGGAAGTGTTGAGTCTTGGCTTCTGTGGGATGCCATAATAGCACTCTGCTCCAGAGCACTGGGTGTTACTGGAAACCACAATGAAAAACGACTACACCTCTCCAATTTCTGTACTTTTTTGGTAATAATAACACAAATGTTAAAACAAGCTAGTGAAATTTCCTAAGAGTATATTCCCCACCCTCATCATGCTATCCCACAGTTCTTTTGTTTGTCTGTTTTATTGAAATATAGTTGATTTACACTATTGTGCTGGTTTCAGGTGTACAGCAGTGATTCAGGTTATTATAGGTTATTACAAAGTATTGAGTATAGTTCCCTGTGCTGTAGCTCCTTGTCAGTTATCTATTTTATATATAGTAGTGTGGTGCAAGTTAATCTCAACCTCCTAATTTATCCCTCCCCTGGCTTTCCCCTTTGGCAAACATACATTTATTTTCTATGTCTGTGAGTTGCTATCTGTTTTGTAAATAAGTTCTTTGGTATTTTTATTTTTTAGATTCCACATATAAACAATATCATATGATGCTTGTCTTTCTCTCTATGTCATACTTCACTTAGTATGATAATCTTTAGGTCCACGCATGTTGCTGCTAATGGCATTATCTCATTCTTTTTTATGGCTGCGTAACATTCCAACCTACAGAATGGGAGAAAATATTTGCAATTGAAAAGGACTTAAATTTCAAAATATACAAACAGCTCATACAAACCGATATCAAAAAAGAAAACAACCCAACCAAAAAAATGGGCAGAAGACTTAAATGGATATTTCTTCAGAGAAGACATATGAATGGCCGATGGGCACATGAAGAAACACTTCACATTGTTAATTAGTAGAGAAATGAAAATCAAAACTACAATGAGGTATCACCTCACACCACTCTGAATGGCCTCAATCAAAGAGTCTACAAATAATAAATGCTAGAGTGAGTGTGGAGAAAAAGGAACCATCCTGTACTGTTGGAGGGAATGTAAACTGGTATAGCTACTATGGATAACAATACAAACGTTTCTTAAAAAAACTAAAAATAGAGGTACCATATAATCCTGCCATCCTACTCTTGGGCATATATCTGGAGAAAGCTATGATTTGAAGAAACACATGTACCCCAGTATTCACAGAAGCACTATTTACACTAGCCAAAACATGGAAACAACCTAAATGTCCACTGACAGATGAATGGATAAAGAATATGTGGTACATATATACAAGTGAATATTAGTCATAAAAAGAATGAAATAATGCCATTTGCAGCATAGTTCTTAATATTTAAGCCACCAATATGCAAGAGCCTCATATTAGAAATGCAAGCAATGCCCATATACGTTATCGTTTTTTTCTGGAGAAAAAATTCTTATGACCAAAAATGTTCTGCTGGTCACTGGCTATTGTTCCACTTAACATTAAAAGTACTTCAAATATTAAAAATACATACAATATAAATTATCTCTCACTATTTTCCATGTATGACTGATTTTTAATACTTTTAGAACTTTGCTTCCTCAACTGTTAAAAAAAGAGCTCTTAAATCAGAGGATTGTATTTAATGTTCTTCACACTCTCAAGGTCCAGATCATTAAATATGTAGTGCACTGGATAATAGCATGGATGAGAAGCACCATTAAAACAGGTTCAAATTCTGACATTTTACACTTACCAGGCCTGGAACGCTAAGAAAATTACGTAAGAACTCTCATCTGTACAATGGGGATAGTTATCCCTATATTTATGATTATTTAAAGGATTAAGAGAGATCAGATACATGAAGATCTCTGCACAGGACCTGAACCACTGCATCAACGACTGGTCATGTTTAATACTTTCAAAGGCAGGAGTCAATAACAAAAAAATAAATGTTGCAGACAGGACAAAGAGTTCTATGAGCATACTTATCACCAAAGAGTCAGTTGTTTTTTTTTTTTAAATTACCCCACAAGGTCAATTTTTTTGAGTTCTTTTAGTTATACTCTTAGAAAAGCAAATTATAAGCCCTTTAATTCCCTGGTCCACCGAAATCTCTCACCTCCCACATCGCCTTCTTCCTTCAGTGATTAACATGCCTTCCTAGAAGAATTTTAGAAAAGCTTGGCTATTCCTAGCTACAAAGGAAAGAAGTCTATTTCAGGCCCAAGGAAACCTGGTTAAGAACAAATCTTTACTGACCCCAAATTGCCCAAGAAATCCTGAGGAAAAAGAACAAAGCTGGAGGTATAACCCTCCCAGACTTCAGACAATACTACAAAGCTACAGTAACCAATACAGAGTGGCACTGGCACAAAAACAGACATATAGACCAATGGAATAGATGACAGAGCCCAGAAATAAACCCATATATCTACAGTCAATTAACCTTTGATAAGGGAGGCAAAAAATGTATAGTGGAGAAAAAAAAGGCTCTTCAGAAAGTGGTATTGGGAAAGTTGGACAACTTCATGCAAATCAATGAAATTAGAACACTTCCTCACACCATATACAAAAATAAACTCAAAATGGTTTAAAAGACCTTGGGGTTCCCTCGTGGCTCAGCAGTAATGAACCCAACTAATATTCATGAGGATGCAGTTTCAATCCCTGGCCTTGCTCAGAGGGTTAGGATCTGGCATTGCCCTGAGCTGTGGTGTAGGTCGCAGACACGGCTCGGATCTGGCATTGCTGTGACTGTGGTGTAGGCCAGCGGCTACAGCTCTGATTTGATCATAGCCTGGGAACGTCCATAAGCTGTGGGGGCAGCCCAAAAAAGCAAAAAAGAGAGAGAAAACAGAGTATGGGGTTAACGGATAACACACTACTATATATAAAATAGATAAGAAACAAGGATTTACTGTATAACACATTGAACAAAATTTATTTTCTTTTAATAACCTACAATAGAAAGTAATCTGGGGAGTTCCCGCTGAGTGGCTCAGCGCTAATGAATCTGGCTAGTATCCATGAGGATGCGGGTTTGATCTCTGGCCTCGCTCGGTAGTTTAAGGATCCGGCATTGATGTGAGCTGTGGCGTAGGTCACAGACGCGGCTCGATCCCGCGTTGCTGTCGCTGTGGCAGTGGCATAGGCCAGCAGCTATGGCTCCGATTTGACCCTTAGCTGGGAAATTCCGTATGCCACAGGTGCGGCCCCAAAAAGAAAATAATAATAATCTGAAAAAAAAAAATATATATCTTTTGTGTGTCTGTGTCTGTGTGTATATATATATATATACAGACACAGACACACAAACACGAAAGCAGTTTACTGGTATTCCCTGTTTTTACCAATGTACGTACATCTTATTCTTGATATTTTTCTTACCACTACATAAAGAAAACAAATATCTCTTACACACACACACCATCATCTTGCGAGTATGCACACACACATATGTACATTTTTCCGACTACGGCTGAGTCATTTTGCATGTTGTCAGGGAGTATATAATGTAAGTGACATAAAGTCACAGAGTGCATAGAAGGGATCTACACATTCAGTTTTCACAAACCTACTGTATGTTTTGATCTGGTTGTAATTTTCAATACCTTAACGGTGCCGCTGACACCTAAGTAGAGATTGTCCCAAGTACTCGTAAGTATTTGTTCCTTTTATCTAGTAAACCTAGTAATGATGCTTTCAATCCAATTTAAAGCCATTAAAATGCAGTGACTTTTAAACCCATTATAATTTAGCTCATTTCTGTGAAATTTAGTTAGAAGAAAGCAGCTGTGCATTTTGCACATCTGTAAATTACTTTTAACTGCACTTTTCTCAAATGAGAAGGGAACTCTACCTGCAATTCAGTTTCTATATCTGACCACAGAAATACTGGTAAACACCTGTGCTCTACATATACAATTTCATTTTGGGCTACATAATCTCATCTCGCTATTAATCCAGACTTTTGTGATTTAGTTATTGCAAGTTTCATCTTGAGTAGACATTAAAATGGAAAATGGAAACTATAAGATATTTGGTCACTCTTAAGTTACTTATCTAAGAGGAGAGAATGAATTTCCTAGGTAGACATGCCTAATTCTAAAACCAGAAAATATGCAAAACTATTACATTCATATTTAATGATTTGGGTATTGAAAAATTAAATTCCAGATATGAGGTGGCCTAGTAGCTTACATTTTATCTAAGACCAATTCATTCCATAAAGCAGTCTTTTCTATTATACCAGGTATTTTGATCTATTGATTACCAAAGTCAATGACTGTCTTCTAGTAACAAATAGCCATTTCCAAATTAAATTTGCTGGCGCAAAATACGTCAATACAAAAATGTTATCATTCCATAAATATTCTGAACTGATTATTTTTCTGTTTCATCTGCCAAAATTACAAATCATTCTTTGTTTCTATATCCTTGTTGATACATTTCCTGACAATAGAATATGTTTTAGAAATAGCTAATTCATGCTTGAATAGGAATTTTCTGTGCCCCAAACTTTCTGACTGCCAAGCTACCTGAATGTATCTAAAATGGGCTGTTGACAAAAAAACAAAACAAAACAAAACAAACCCCAACTCTCTAGAGAATATTTATGAATGGGCCCTAGGAATGGAGAAGAAAGAACATGTGATCAGGTTAGAATCCTACAGAATCCTACAGAACAGGCAATGGCAACCTACATGTAAATTTTCAAAAACTGCACCACTCATACAAAAAATTCATATCTAAAGCATTGTGCCTTGTGAAGAATATAATAGAAAAATGTTTAAAGAATGCTTTTAAAAAGTAATTTGCAGATGACATCTCAAATCAAATGATAATAAAGTTAATTCCACAAATTTAATGTCATGATAATTGTTTCTATCAATGTTTAAATATTTTGGACATATAATACATATTGATGTAAACTATTTTTGTCACAAAACACAGTTTATTAATGCTCAAGTAGAATGCGCGGGTTGTACAGTTTTCAGCAACTCAACCTTTCATGCACAACTGTCCACATTCTTCAGGAAAGTGCCCAGGTTTAAGGAAGAATGAAAAACTAATTATCCTTGTTAAGGCTGAGGTGGCTTGGTTATTATGCTGATTTGGCCAACCGATAGAGCTGATCAGCCCAAATTGTGATTTTTAAAAAAATCACCATACAGAGAAGAACACGGCCTTTGCCAAAGAAACCCCAGTTACGGACCCTCCAGTGAACAACAAGAAAGAGTGTGTTCTGCAACCCTTCTCTGTAAAAACGTCTGAGGTTAGTGTTAATAGGGGCTCTGAAGCAAGACTAGTGAATTTAAACATGGGAAATGATTGCATGGACCTGAAACACCATAGGTCATACAAACAGGAGCAAAATCATCCCTTTGCCACCACTCTGCCAGCAGTTCTTAAGTGAAAGTAAATGAAGGCTGCTCTCAGGGCCCACTGTGTATCTTTCCAGTTTGTTGTTTATGTATGAATAGCAAGTTGTAATTAGTTGCTATAAAAATACACCATGTCATTAATCTTAATCTTATTTTCTATTTTAGTTTTTTAACTGAAGTCCACAGAAAGCCCATGTATTCCTCACATTTATATAAACATTCAAAAAATACACAATCATTCCTTTCAAAATCTCCGCAAATAGTAAAGTAGTCAATAATTACAGGAGAGAATTTTTTTGAAATATTTTCAAGCACCCACCTACCCCCATACACATATGGACCTTTTAAGTTAATGGGAGGAATAGAAAGTAAGGCCCGGCTTAGTCTTATGGTATTTTTAAGGAGAGGTATTATGTAATATTTCAACAATAGCAAAATGGAAGCAGTTATAAAATTAGTAAATATTAACAATTTTAAGCAAATGATGACATTCCACTTTTTGTATAAGTTAGTAAACCTTTAAAACTAAAAATAATCAAATATTTAGAATCACTACACAAACATGTAAATGACCACTCACTCATGCAAAATAATCAGTGCTTTAAATGATCAAAATCAACAGATTTGGTGTGACTGTCTATATAGATTCATATATAGACAAGCTTTCAATAAGAAAGGTAAGATCTTGTTTATTGAGTAATATGGAATAAGAATAAACTTAGAACCCACTACTGTCGTTTCCACCCTCATGCTCACAGGACAGATCTCTCAGGATACAGGCAGATACTCAGATTGGCAAACATACCTGGATACATAAACAAGAGAAAACTAAACTAAAAGTTTATAAACATAAACTTAAACTAAAAACAAAAGAATTTTTTAGAAAAAATTTTGAGCACCAAAAAAAGACACTCTGATAATTCTGACTTTGAGAGAAGAATATATAGCTAGGTATAAATCGCCATTCTTTCAATATAATAGGTCAGGCTGCTTATAAAAGAAACCCTACCATGTTTAAAAACTGTGTCAGCTAGCAATATCTACTTTATGACCATTGAAAAATTAAACCCATATGAAGTAAAAAATGCAAGTGCAAATCAACTGTTCTTTTATATGCAAAAAGACAAAATCAGAGAACATTATGTTTTTGATATTAATCGTATTTAAATCAAAGCACAGCATTTAAAAATGGCTTGGATATCTAAGTTACAGTTAACACTGCTTGGAACTATAACTGCTTGGAAACATGACAGTTACTCATCTTGTAAAACTAAAATACTGCAGTTATTTCCATGGGAAAAGTCTTACAAATGTATTTTACAAATTAACAATTCATTTTTCTAAGGTTCAAGATTTAATTGTATTAATGTTCAAGATTTATTGTATTAATTGAATGACAAAATATTATCAGCTGTTTACAGGAAAAATATCTCTACACTTTTAGCACATTCTCTAAAACAACAAAGGTTCGTGCCTCACGTGCTTCAGCATCTAGTTTTGTTATTGCAAATCCAAGGTCATCCTACTCATCTTTTACAGCAGAGAACACTGCAGTTGTGCTGAAATTCAATAATTATATTCTATCTAATGTAGCAATACATTTATCTCGTGGCTGGAATTTACCATTGAGAACAAAGCATTTCATTTAAATGATAAAATGCTTAGCAAACATGGCCTGTTGTACCACTTCTCACATTTGAAAAGTTTTAGGTAAAATATTACAGTTTTAAAGTTTTCTTTTCAAAGATAATTAAATTTTATACTTAATTATTTAATATCTCTTTTAAGTGGGGGAAAGAAAGCATTTTCTGCGCCTGTTGCATAATTAAAACAAACAAATTAAAGCACTCTCACATTTAAAATTGTAAAGGCTCATAATCTAAATTGACAACTACAAATGAATTTCACTTTCTCTGAAGAGTGCATGAAGTAGTTTCCATATCATATTTTAATGTGAAATAGGTTTTAATATTTCCAAAAGACTGGAAAAAATGATGAATACAGCAAATTATTCAAACTGTTCTTCACAAATAAATTTAACAAAAACACTGAAATATTTTAAAGTAATTGTATTCTGAATAGTGTTTTAAAATGTCAACTCAGTGAAAAAATGGAATCACTGTTTTGCATTTATGCCCCCCAAAGGAAAATTAGGTGATAATTCTGCCAAAAAGCCTACACTTTTGAAATACTCGATTACAATTCATAGCTATAGCAAAAGAAAGCAAATTTCTTAGCTTTTTCAATAAAGACTACAGCTTAAATTTTTCTCAATACTTACTTGTTTTACTTCAACTCAAAAATACATATCAATTTTTTAATTAACTTTCTTCGGAACTCAAAAAATAACCTAACTGTGTACTACAAAAGTTTTATATTTTACGACATTTATTTTGCTATGGCTTCTCATTAACCAAAAAAACCTTAAACGACAACAGCTAAAATCAGTTAAGATATTTTTTGGTATATTTAGGAGAAATATTCTATCAGTTGCAATACGTAAAATAATTAAAAACTAAAAATGGAAACAGAAAATGTTATGTTTATGAGAGATAAGATTAAAATAAAAATATAATGCAAAAATAATTTTTAAGCAAGAACCCTGTGAATAAGCAAGTTATTTTTCTTGCACCTGTTTGAAGACAGTAAATGATAAAAATATTCCTGCTTTATTGAAATTTTGAAATATCTACCTCATATGTTAACTTTTTAAAAGAGCATCAACAATTACATTAAATGAGAATTCAGCCGTGAACTCACATAGAATTATAGAACTTATCCAGGTAAATTTCTATAAATAGCAGGTCTGTATTTGCCTTTCCCCATTTATACTCTGTTTTACTGTTGACTGACATAGTAACTTCAAACACCCCATACCTCAGGGCAACTACTAGCAAGGTAAACACAATATCAAGATTCAGTCAACAGCAATACCAAAAAATAACTTACACATACATAAATTTTATCAATACACAAATTGATCTGAAGGAGATGGAGATGCACTTCCTAATGCTAAGATTTACTTAATTTTCAGTTTTTTCTATAACCCCAAGTAGCAACATTTTACATTGTGCAGTAAGTAAAAAAGGGAAGCTAAACATAGTGATAAATAGATGAAAAACATACCTACTGAGACAGCTCCAACTCATGTTTCTTTAAAGAATAAATCATTAATATTTTTAAGGAGAAAATGATTATTTTAAAGTGGAAAATAAAGTTTCACTCTAGATTACCACAGACTAACTGTAAGGCAAAATGGCATGTAGTATAGTGATAATAGGATTTCTTAAAAAGAAAACAGAGCAACTGAGATCCCACTTTTCTGCTTTTAAATATTCTGCAGTGTGTCTATTTTTAATGTCTAAAGATATTGTTGAAAATGGTTATATAAAATCGGAGGTTGTTAATATCTGATTATTAAGGTACTTCATTGCAATGTGTTAATTTAACTCAAAATACTGTAGTATAAAATAATGTATCGGCTTACATGACAAAATTCAGTTATAATAAAATCAAAACTGACAGTTTCAAAAATTAGGTGAAAGTAACTTTGAGCTTCAGCACCCCTTTTATTTCAAAAAATCACCATTTTTATTGTGAAACAGCAAATAAATACAATTATTTATAGTTATTCAGTCATGCTTATATATCAAGCACTTCTATTAAAACATTTGTTATAAATACTATCAAGGTGTTAATAGATTTTTTAAAATTATACAGTAAGTCCTAATATGTTCCAGAATGCTAAACACCATGGTTTTAAAATATATAAAAATCTCATTTAAAAATGTTAAGCTTAATTGTGCGCACACTGAAACTTCTAGAAAACTTCATTACTTACTGTTCACTGAGTATTACTTACAGAGATTAACAATTTTAAGAATTTGTCTGTTATTTATTCTGAAGTGTTCTGAATAACCCTTTCGTACTGTATACTCCTCAGTGAGATAACCAGCCCTACTCTGGTCTGCTGAGAAAAACAAAAATATCAGTAAACCTTTTCCTTTAAGATTGTTCTTGTTACAGTGTATTTTAGGTGCCCACAAGGAGGAATTCATAATTCTCAAAGCAGCAATATGAGGAACATTTTTTTAAATGCTTGTTTCATATTTACGGTATAAAGTCATTTTGACATGCCTGCACAACTGGTTATAGCAGCTTTCAGACATGATTTCTAATAAATTTTTTTTCTTTTTTTTTCCTTTTTTTTTTTTGCTCCAGGTTCTTTAGAGAAAGCTTGCCGCTGGGAAGTTGATTTTGGCCAAGTGCCAAAATCATGTGCAAAGGGGCCTCATTAGGGATTCATGGCAGCCTTCAGCACCAACAAAAAATGTGACCCAACAGGCTAAATCAGCGACTAAAATTAAAAAGTAAGAGACAAAGACAACTTACTTAATATTCCTTCCAAAGCAACATTAAACTTTTTTGGTAATTAAACCCTTGTTAGTCTAATGCAGTGTTCTTCTGTTCTCAAATGATTGTACAATTACTCTTTAAAACTTGTCAATTTCCCTTCTAAATACACTTTCTTTCTGTGGCAGTTTACAAAGATTTTGCTATATAATAAAACTCTATATCCACTATAATCAGTGCAACAGCAGAAAACAAAATCGTAAAAATGCCGACCACAGTATTCCTTTAAGATTTAAACAAACAAACAAAAAAATAAGCAAACAAATAGTACCTTTTAAACTTCTACCAAAGTGATCAGGCACACTCCAAACTCCTGTCGCTGGTGATGAATCATTCTCGCTGCCCAACTTTTCCCCCCAAAAAGTAGATTTGATACGCAGCCTTACCTAGATGTCTTCTGGCTTTTCTGCAGATCAAAAAGTTTCCTGCCTAAGCACACAGATATTCTTTCACAAACCATAAAGGCCCTTTTATGAATCCAGCACTGTAACAGGCTGCCTTCCACACCATGTTGAGAGCCCAGTGCGTCAGCTCTCAAGATAAAATACATGGCTAATACACAATTAGTGGGAGAGGTTGTCTGCTGGAGAATTTATCTTAACGAAAGAAGGAAAAAGAGGAAAAAGCAGCTTTTTTTTCTCTTTCTTTCTTTCTTTTTTTTTTTTCTGGAAAAAGCAAAGAGGGTGCGGTCAGATGTTAGGTTTTGCCTGAGAAAGGCCCTACACTGCACTAGTACCTAAATACTAGCAGAAGCTGCCTGGGAAGAGAGCCAATGGAAGGACTTTGTTTGACCCAGCTGCCAATCTCCCCTGAAGCCGTGCGCCAGACTAAACACTCACACTATTTTAACTCAAATCAGGCTACAGCAGCTGTTTGCTTTCCGGCTCTGAGCGCTGCACCCACCATGGCCTGTGCAGTTCACCCAGCGAGCTCTGCTCATTGCCTGGCTAAAATCTGTTCTGGGTTGGGAATTTTTCATTGGAGAGTAAAATTTAACCCTACTCCTAAAGATGATGTCTGTTATTCGGCATTTGGATCTGGTAATTTGGAATAATTTTATGATCTATTTAAAGAAGAGTGATATTTTATACCATGGAGGAGAACTGGAATTTGAAAGTAACAATGATTCATGCGTTTTTTGAAATTCTAACTTCGATTCTTCTGATATATTCAAGTTAACACTAAAACTGCTACACTAAAATATTGTGTAGCAATAAATGAGTGCCCTACCTAGCACTTCTAAGGACAAAGATGGTACCCATTCGACCAACCCAAGCTTCTTCCACCTTACCAAAGTTGGCATCATAGGACTAGAGACTCACATCATTCTGAGAGTTAGTACTTACTGCTTAATGTTTTGGAAAATTCCTCCAGAAGCAACACCTAAGCACACAGGTACTTTGTTTTCCTTATATGAGAAAGTACCAAGTGGTCCAATTGATCTTTCCTAAATTTCTAAGCATATTTAGCTATCAGGCACAGTGTGAAAATAATGTCCTAAATTGCAAAAGATGAAAATTTGCCCACTGGTAGCCTAAAGTGCAAAGGAAATTAAAAAGAAGTTAGTCAGGAGAGGCACAATTTAAGTAATGATCTGATATAGTAGGGAGAAGAGTTCTGATAATGAAGAGTTATTGCACCCAACATAGGAGCCAGACATTATGTACATGCTGAAAATAAGTCAGGAAGTCATTCAAAAAAGGGAAGAGAGAGAGAGAAGTTGAGTGGAGTGTGATAACATAGACTTACTCCTGACCAAATGCCTAATTATGGACAACAGTCATGAGAGAGGATAGCATCTTTTCATTTAGGGATTTTAGTTTTTGCTGTTGCCTAGGCATAGAAGGATGTCTCTCCACTGAGGGCAAGTAGCCAATAAAACTTGTACTTTTTTTGACATAACTAATTTGGTTCACACAATGGTCAGAAGATGACCAAAAAGGAAATGTTTCTAATATACTGTAAAAGTACCTTCAAGGATTGTTTCAGAAAGTTGTTTCTTTTGCCTCAGCAGAGAGTTTATCTTGTTTCTACTCCTGCCCTCCAAATAATATGTCTGTTTACATATCTTAGAAACTGGAGATCTAAGTTACAAAAATTGTAATTTTATAACAAAAGTTACTTTTGTCAGGAAGTGATGAAGATGGTTACGGGAAGGTTGAACTATTAGGTTTGATGGGTGCACATAAACTTGAAAGATCCAATTCATTAAAAATATATATCAAGATAATACTGTTTAACAGGTGAGTTACTATCTTATTCTGAAAGTAATACACATATTAATCTGAAGGATTCCCATGGGATCTGGCTTCCTATGTAACAGAGCTGGAATTCAAATTCTCACAATTTGAGAATAAAATGCTGGGAAATGGTTTCTCTTGTGCCTCATTCTTTCAATTCAGAAAATATTCAACATGTTTCTCTGAATGGCCTATTACAATCTACCAAGAACATTATCACTTACAATTACATAGCTACATACACTTCTGCAACACCTATAAAATGGTAACATTTGCTCATCTCAGTAATTACTTCTACACTAGATTCTGCATTCCTATCTTCTCCTTAGACACCTGTGCACAAAGCAGTTAGTTCACATCATGAGTGTTATGGGCTGAATTGTTCCCTTCCCGCGAAATTCATATGTTGAAGACCTAATTCTCAGAACCACAGAATGAGACATTATTTGGAGATGTGAATTTTTAACGGCTAATTTAGTTAAATGAAGTTAGTAGTATGGGTCTTAATGCAATATGGTTAGTGTCCTTACAAGAAGAGATTAGGACGCAGATATATACAGAAAGATGATTATATGAAGACATAGGAAGAAGTCCACCTACAGCTAAGGAAAAACATCCAGAGGAAACCAATACTGTAGGTACCTTGATCTTGGACTTGTAGCTGACAAAATTGTGAGAAATAAATTTCTATGTTTTAACCTATCCTGTTTGGTATTATTTTTATAGCTGCCTGAGAAAACTAATACAATGTCTAAACAGAAAGGAGTGAAAAGTGATCTTATTGTTGATTACAATTTATTGCTATACTCAGGTGTTTGGTTTTATCCAACAGAACATGTAATTTATAAAGGAAGTCTACATTATTCACATTTTCCAGAAAGAGGAAAACTACACGTGCTAGAGTTTTGGACCACCATGTATAAAAGCCATACATGATGTGAAGAATGAAGGAAAAGATAACGCAGTTGTCACTCTTCCATCATACTTCTCATTTTCATATTTCGAACAGGAATACCAATGTTTAAGCCATTGTCTGGTACAAAATAAAATGCTATGCTACTATTAATATACAGTCTTTGAAAATAATTATGTAATAAATAGGTGCTTAACTTTTCCTTTAGGACAATAAAAAATGAAATGTAAACTTTTGACTTTGCCAGATAGTTTTGATCCATGGACAATTTACAGTCTAGGCCTGGCACTAGAAAAAAATTTCTTATCAAAAGTTGGAAACGTAAAAGGTTAGTCTTTGTAAGGGAAGAGTTCAAATAAATTTTACCAAGGGAAAACACTCTAAAGGAAGAAGGAAAAGAAATGTGAGTGCCTTATAAGAAAGTCTGGTTGAAGGTAAAGGAATCAAGACTGAAAATAATAAAAAATAAAACAATTCAGAGTTCTTGTTGTGGCTCAGTGGCAACAAGCCTGACTAGTAACCTTGATGACGCAGGTTTGATCCCTGGCCTGGATCAGTGGGTTAAAGATTCTGCATTGCCATGAGCTGTGGTGTAGGTCAGAGATGCAGCTTGGATCCAGTGTTGCTGTGGCCATGGTATAGGCCAGCAGCTGTAGCTCTGATTTGACCCCTAGCTGGGAACTTCCTTATGCTACAGGTGAGGCCTAAAAGAGCTAAATTAATTAATTAATTTTAAAAAGTCAAGGGGTTAATCAGAATATCTCAAAGGGAAGTCATATTTGCCCAGATAGTTAAGAGTGGACACTCCTTTTACATAAAATTGGAAGCAGCAAGATAATGATGGAAAATGGATTAGGGTAGGAATACCTTTGCTGTTATGTAGGCCAAATTCTAAAACGGGCCCAAGGTTCCCACTCCCTGGTGTATGTGTATACTACTTCCCTAGACATTGGCAGAACCTGTGAATATGATGGTTTAGTTGCTCTGTAGATTAGGTTATCAACCTCTAGGTGAGAATCAGTGAGCTCTCCATGTAGAAATACTAGAGGGAGAAAGAAGAAGCCAACAGCAAATGAATACACCTGACCAGAAGAGGTAAGGAAAAGACGATTGAAGCTACCACTGCAATGAGATATTGTTTGACCCACCAGCTGACATGCGCATGTGTGAATATTCATTCATCTTTCAACTCACCCATCCTCCCTAAAATTCTATTTAAGCCTGACTTTGTGTGTGTGTGTGTGTGTGGGGGGGCACTGCGCTAAGTGTTATGTGGGATTAAAAAACACAGCCCCTGTGTTCAGATACTCTGGTAAGCAAACTGAAAGCCAAACGGTCAATTCTGAAAAAAAATGGCACTGTGTAAAACTCTTCAGAATGCTGAGGCCTTAGGTAATGCCCTGCGGTTTTATAAATGTGATAGAATGTTATAATTATCACATATTCAAGTACTTAAAATATTGTGATGTGAAAATGATATATTTTTCGTCATCTTATGGCTTCATGGTATCATTCATTGTCTTTAGGTGCCTGAAGACATCATCATTTGTGTGAAATTATGATTATTAGTTTCTCTTATCCTTTTGAGTAGGCATTTTCATTATTCCCCATGCTAGCTGAGACAAAAAAGACCACATATCTTTTGCAATGCTAACACTTAAAAATACAATCCAATCCATTATCATCATACACAAAAGCCCATTATTACTCAAAAGTAAATTGCAAACTACACTACAATGGCTTTCACTTTAAGCAAGCTATACTAATAATAACACAGTCCTTTGAAAACCTGTTTGCTAATGAGAATGCCCATAAAACTTTGAGAAACAATGTCAAATAAATGATAAATATAAATTGAATGTGATCAGGGAATGGAATGACTTAAATTATACTAAGTAAAAGTATCTTAAATGACTATGAAAATATTTCCATGAAAATCATAGGCAAAGATTTAAAACAAAACATAATACAACATACAACTGTCAAAACAGAGAAAAAAAAATTAAGTTTTTACTTGGGGTAACAAATGAAGATGCACACAGACACTTAGCACATATACAAACAAACAAACAAAAATAAGTCAAGGAAAGACAATGACCTGTTCTTAGTAATCTGACTTCACGTTCCACTGCAGTTTCTTTTTTCCTTTTTTTTTTTTTTTGTCTTTTTAGGGCTGCACCTATGGCATGTGGAAGTTCCCAGGCTAGGCATCGAATTGGAGCTGTAGCTGCTGTACTAGGCCACAGCCTCAGCAACAAGGGATCCAATCCATGTCTGTGACCTACATCACAACTCAGGGCAACGCCAAATCCTTAACACACTGAGCGAGTCCTGGGATCGAACCCACATTCTCATGGATACTAGTTAGACTTGTTACCATTGAGCCACGACAGGAACTCCCACACTGTAGTTTTTTTTTTTTTTTAAGCCACTTCTGGGGTTCCTTTGTGGCTCGATGGGTTAAGGGCACAGTGTGAAACTGCTGTTGCTCTGTTACTGCAGAGACACAGGTTGGAGCCCTGGACTGGAAACTTCTGCATGCCATGGGTGCGGCAAAAAATAAAAGAAAAAAAAAAAGGAAAAAAAGAAGTGATTTCCTGCTTCAGTCCATTTTCTAGATCTATCACTCTGATTTTGAGGCAATCTCTATAGGCATTTTCATATTTTATCAAACTGTTTCCGAAGAATTAAGAACAATCTAAATACACACAAGAAGAAATAAGAAGAGTCCTATATCTATAAATAAATTGAATTAATAATTAATAACCTTTGCCCAAAGGAATTACCAAACACAAGTGGTTTCACAAGTGATTTCTATGAAATATTAAAGGAAGAAATAATATCAATTCTCCACAATCTCTTTCAAAAAATAAATAAATAAAAGCAGAGGAACACTGCCTAATTCATTCAATGAGCCCAGCATTATTCAAATGCTAAAACTAGATACAAGAAAAAAATCACAGACTTGAGTCTCTCATGAACACAGACACAAAAATCTCACTAAAACCTTAAGTCAAATTCAACGATGTATAAAAAGAATTACCCACAACCAAGTGGTATCATTCCAGGTATGCAAGACAGGTTCAACACCTGAAAAAAATCAATCTATATAATCCACCTTATCAACAGATTAAAAGTGGAAAACCATATTATCATACTGACGCAGAAGATACAACCCAACACTCAACCATAATAAAAATACTTAGCGAACTGGGAGTAGAAGAGAACCTCTCCAAATCAATAAAGAACATCTACAAAATTCTATAGCTACCATTGCCAATAATGAGATATTTTCCCCCTAAGACCAGGAACAAGGTAGGGATGTTCCCTGCCACCACTCCTATTCAACTTCACATGGGAAGTCCTAGCTGGTGCCATAAGAAAAGAAATGGAAATAAAAGGGTAAACACAGGAAATGAATAGAACTGTCTCTATTTGTAGATAAGATTGTCTTCATTGAAAAATTCCAAAGAATTTTTTTGTTTGGGGGGAAAAAGCAATTACATCAAGGTTTCAGTGTATAAGGTTAATGTACAAAAGTCGATTCCAGTTAGCAGATGAATAAGTTTTGGGGTTCTGATGCACAGCCTTGTGATTATAGTTAACAGTATTCTATTGTACACAGAAAAATTGCTAAGAGATCTTAAATATTCTCCGCACCAAAACAAAACAATAATTATTTGATGTAATGGAGTATAAACTAACACTACAATAATAATCAGACTGCAATATGAAAATACATCAAATAAACACGCTGTACACCTTAAATTTATACTATGTTATACGTCAATTATATCCAACAAAGCTAGTAAGGAATATATTAAAAAAAATTAAAGCCAATTACTTTCCTCTTTACCAGCAATAAATATTAGAATTTGAAATTTATAAAATACCATCTATAGGAGTTCCCACTGTGGTGCACTGGAAACGAATACAACTAGTATCCATGAGGATGAGGGTTTGATATCTGGCCTCACTCAGTGGGTCGGGGATCTGGTGTTGCCATGAGCTGTGGTGTAGGTCGTGGATGAGGCTTGGATCCCGAGTTGCTGTGGCTGTGGCATAGGCTGGCAGCTGTAGCTCCGATTCAACCCCTAGCCTGGGAACCTCCATATGCCATGCATGTGGCCCTAAAAAGCAAAAAAAAAAAAAAAACCCACAAATACTTAAGTATACTTACATTTAAGTATAAATCTAACAGTATATCTTTAATACCTACATGTGGAAAACTATAAATTGCTGATGAAATGTAAATATATGTATGTTTTTGTTCTGTTAGTGGAAAGGGCTCAGGATGTAATGTCTCCAGAACAAATAAACCTATCTGTCATCTAGATCTTGGTTTCTAATACCGCTATCCAATATAAGGAACTAGGACTCCTTGGAGTATTGCCTGATTCTAGGACTCCACAGGAAATAAGCGAAATGTGCCTGAAGCCTCCTCTAGTGCCAAAAAGTAAGTGCCAAAAAATAAAAATTAAAAATAAACAATGATGAAGGTAAGTTAAAGGGATACAGTAGACAACTGAAAGAGGTCCCAAAGGCCAAAGCTGAAACAATTTGAACCACAAAGTAAATAAATAGTACTGGATTACAACCCAAAGTACAAAATAAATATCCACGAATACATACTTTTATAAATTAATCAATATATAGTCTATCCTTAAGGAGGTGGAATATACCTGCCCGCTCTTTAAATGGAGGCTAAACACAGCGACTTCTTTCCAAAGAGCGCAATATTGAAAAAGAGAGAGAAAAATAATAAGTTTACCGTGAGAAGCTTGACAAACACTTCTGTAGCCAAGTGATTAATATGGACATCAACGGTGATGTTATCTTAATGACATTCAATTTTGACATTACGTGCTGAAATGGCAATTTACTTTTGTGGTCTTCCTTCCCAAAACATATTTCTCCAGTCTAAGCCTAAGAGAAACATCAGACATATCCCAATTGAGAGATATTCTATGGAATAATTGATTAGTAAAGCTCAAAATTGTCAAGGTCATTAGAAACAAGGAAAAGTCTGGGAAACTGTCACAACCAAGAAGAGCCTAAGGAGACAAGACTATTAATGTAAGGGGGTATCCTGGGTGAGATCCTGGATCAACAACCAAAAAAGGGGGTATTAGGAAAAACCTAGGGGAGTCTGAGTAAGGTATGGACTTTATGTATTAATTGTGTTTATCCAATTGTGACAAATACCTAAGACTACGGTAATGAGGAACTAGGTGTGGGGTACACAGGGAATCTTTATATTACCTTTGCAATAATTTTGTGGATATAAAATTTTTCTGAAACTAAAGGTTTATTAAAATGTGCACTAGAAAATTATTTTAAATAGAAAAAAAACTGATTAAACTCTGCATAGGACATTACCCAATATTTATTTTAGGTGTGAAAGCAATGTCCAGAAACCAATTCTTGAGAAATATGTATTAAAGTAATGAAACTACTCCTTTGGTTTCTGTGACATGGTTATCCCAATATTTTTTTTCTTCTCATATATCTAATTTTGTTTCCAACTGTTTAAACACATTACTCAAGATTCCCTCCTTGGCTACATTTTTTCCTTTCTTGCTCTTCTCAGACATCAAATCAACTTTTACAAATAAGTTGATAACCTCCAGAGCTCCCAATCCCATTTTCTACATGCCCACAGGCATCCTACTTCCATTCTAAACCGCATTTATTCTTCTCCTTCTCACCTGCTCCTACTCTGTTTAATAGCCAGTCATTCTTACGTGGCCAGCTGACTGAAGTCAGATATCTCAGGATATCTCAGCAGTTCCTTGGTAAACACTGCGATAGGTGGAAAAACATGGAATACAAAAATAGAATTGGAGAAAAAAGCTCTCAGCAACAACAACAACCTAAAGAAACTTTAGTGATCAGATCAAAAACATTTATTTTGTCCTAGGAAAACAAAAGAAAAAAAAACATGAAAGACAAACTGATCAATAGAAATAATAAAAAATAAAAAGATAATTCATGAATAGTTAATATTCCTGAAGTGTCAGAATAAATTTTAAGAAAAATCAAAGATATCAAAGATAGAACAGAACTTTCTCAAGCCTAATGCTAAATTAAAGAATTCACCATGTACTTGGCAAAATTAATAGCTGTAGATACAGACCTAGATCACTCTAGCAAAGACAATTTTAATTACAATTTCGAAGGATAAATCTTACCACATCAAACACCGCCAAAAACAAAATGTGTGTGTGTTTATCCACAGAGGAATAAAACTGGTCTGTCAACATTTTTTCTTTACAAAATGAAAAATTAACATAATTTTCATAAATCAGGGTATATTAGTTTTTGAATAAAAGGATTTAGGTCCAACCATAGAGATCAGAGGTGACTATCATTAGATAATTCTATTGGCCTTAATCCAATAGAATTAGGAGAAAATCAGACATAAGCCAATCAATACACTGCATTCCTCTAACCACAGATAATGGTTCAGAGTGGTCTGTATCATGTGACCATAACTGATCTAGTCTCTCATGTAAAAAGAAGGCATGTATAACCAGGAGTCATCTTTTTGTAACTATGACAGACCCAAGCTATGGGGATAAAACTGACATCACAGAAGATAGAGGGGAGAGAGAAGATAACTAGCACCTTGATGATACAATTAAAATAAAGATTTCATCTTACCCTATCTATGTCTGTTTACAGTTATGTGAGCCAGTAAATTTCCATATTGTTTAAACCATTTAGAGTTTATTTTTCTTTAATATAACATGGAAAGTATCATAACATATATAAGCTAGCCAAATTTCATTTCATGTGTAACGGCAACAGAAAGACATATTAAATGATCAAAAAAGAAAGATTATGTTATTCTTAATTGCATAAGACATGCTGGCTGATTAACGGTTGAATTGAAACTAAATGTCCACCAATGGATGAATAGATAAAGAAATATATATATACAATATATAATGGAATACTAATCAGACTTAAAAGGAAGGAAATCCTGCCATTTGTGACAGCATGCACAAATTTGGAGGACATTATTCTAAGTGAGGTAAGCCAGACACAGAAAGACAAATATTATGTGATCTCACTTACATGTGGAATCTAAAAAAGTTAAACTAAGAAAAACAGAGTAGAATAGAGGTTGCCAAGAACTGAGGAGGTAGAAGAAATGGGGAGTTTTTTTTTTTTTTTTTCTTTTCCAGCTACACCCATGACATATGGAAGTTCCCCAGCCAGGGATCAAATCTGAGTCAAAATTGCAACCTATGCCACAGCTGCATCAACATCAGATCCTTAACCTGCTACAGCACAGCAGGAAGTCCAAGATAAAGTGATACTGGTCAAAGGGTACAAACTTTCAGTTATAACATGAATAAGCTTTAGATAGCTAATGTATAGCATGGTAACTATCCTCAATATTAACGAATTGTATACCTGAGATTTTCTAGGAGAGTGAATCTTAAATGTTCTTACCACACACACACACACACACACACACACACACACAGCTAACCATGGAAGGTGATGGATGTGCCAATTAGCTTGACTGGTAGTCACTACACAAGATTGATTGATTGATTGATTAATTAATTAATTAATTAATTGTCTTTTTGCCTTATCTAGGGCTGCACCTGCGGCGTATGGAGGTTCCCAGGCTAGGGTCTAACAGGAGCTGAAGCTGCCGGCCTTCGCCACAGCCACAGCAATGCGGGATCCGAGCCGCGTCTGCAGCCTACAGCACAGCTCACAGCGACGCCAGATCCTTAACCCACTGAGCAAGGCCAGGGATCGAACCCGCAACCTCATGGTTCCTAGTCAGATTCGTGAACCACTGAGCCACGACGGGAACTCCCACACAAGGTATATTTATATCAAAACATTAAGTTTTATACCTTAATTTGTCTAACTTTTAATTTGTTAATCCTACCTCAATAAAGTTGGAAAAATAAAAAACAGTATAATATGATAAATGGATAATTTAACACTCCCTTTAAAGTGATATTATTATTTGGAACATTTGTTCCTTTATCATGGTTCCAGTATATGTGTATCATCTGGTTTATTCCTTTGAGCTTTTTGGTAGGTTGAATTGTGTTCTCTACAAAGATACACTCAGCTCCTAAACCCTGGTACCTGTGAATGTGAAGTTAGATGGAAACAGGGCCATTACAGAAGTCATTAGTCAAGATCAGTTCATACTGGTGTGGGGTGGGTCCTTAATCCAGTATGACTAGTGGCCTTGCAAGAAGAGTCTTGGAAACCGAGGGATGACAGTCGTATGAGGACTCACATTCACAAGGACAATAACACTGTGCAGTGGAGGCAGATGCTGGAGTGGCGCCTCTACTGACCAAGAGCCACCAAGGATTTCTGGCAATGACCAGAAGAACGGAAAGTCTTGGAACAAAGCTTTCAGAGGGAGATGGTCTGCTGACACCTTGATTTTGAACTTCTAGCCTCCCAAACCGTGAGAGAATACATTTCTGAGATTTAAAGCCACCCAGATTGTAGTACTTTGTTATGACAGGCTAGAAAACTAATACATGTTTCTTTATCTGGAACACAATCTCCCCACTTTCTTTCGAAAGCACCTGCTTTGGGTTCATGGGACTTTAACTTCTTAAATGTTTACAGTCAGTACAGTTTTTTGGCACCAAAAACGAAGTTGTCATGGTAATAATAACTGAATTTGATACCCTAACATTTATATATATATACATATATGCGTGTATTCTAATAATAACTTTTTTGTTCAAACTTGAAGAGATAAAATTTATTGAAATGGAATGTAGGTCTCCCTGGAAAAAGACATTGATGGCAAACAGACTTGTGCTTTCATCTGGCCAGACCTTTCACCACAGCATTTCCCACACCGTGAGACAGATTACATTTTCAATGTATGACCTTCAGAAGAAATCTAAAATGTTCAAAAGTGGGAATCCAAAGCCCGCTTCAGTTCTGATATATCTAGTCCCACAAGTTCACGAGGCCCATGTGAAACATAACATATGAAATGCTGACGGGTTTTAGGGTTAAAATCTCAAGCCTGCTAAGAAGTTACATTAGCTTTTTGGAGGAAAGATCTAAAATATAATACATTTCAGTTTATAAGCAAAACCAGTGGGACATAAAAACTCAACAGATATGTGGGTATAAACCCACAACCTTCAACCATCCCCTTAGAGTAAGGCGGTACTTCTAAATCTCACATATTATATCACCGTGATTAAAGGTAAGGAAAGAGGATATAAGGAAGTGACACCAGAGACTTTAGTGGTCTGTCTTGGGAAACTTCTCACCTCTTGGTAAACTCTCAGAATCAGCCCTCAGGCATCCAGCACCCTCCAGTTGCCCTAGGCTCCCCTCACCCACTGAGTATCTGCACCACCACCCCTCTCTCCTGGGGCAGCTAGTTCTATGCTTCAAAATCAAACTTCCTGTCAGTTCCAGTGTTCAATCAAAACTCCATTTTCCTCAGCCTGCATCATTTTGGCAGGCTTTATGCAAAATCCTAATTTGATAATCTGATTAAATTAATTCAAAGGAAGTTATGAATGGTTAATAGCCTAAATTTCTGAGAGAAGCTGAGTTCTTGACAATCTAATTTGTGGAATGTATAAAAGAGATGTATTGAGCTGGAAACTTTTTGTTTTGACTTTTTAGGGCGGAACCTGTGGCATATAGAGGTTCCCAGGCTAGGGGTCTAATCGAACTGCAGCCGCCGGCCTATACCACAGCCACAGCAACTCAGGATCCGAGCCGAGTTGAGTCTGCAACCCACACCACAGCTCAGGGCAATGCCAGATTCCAAAACCACTGAGCAAGGCCAGGGATTGAACCCACATCCTCTTGGATACTAGTCGGGTTCATAAACTTCTGAGACACGACAGAACTACGAGCTGGTAACTTTCAGAATGCCCAGTGTTTATACTCAGATTTCTTTTATTGCTTGCCTGCCTGCTTGCCTGCCTGCCTGCCTGCCTGCCTGCCTTCCTTCCTTCCTTCCTTCCTTCCTTCCTTCCCTCCCTCCTTACCTCCTTACCTCCTTCCTGCATTTCCATCCTACATTTCCTTCCTTTCATTCTATCTCTTTGCCTCCTCTCTCTTCCCCCCACCAACCCCTTTCCCTCTCTCTCTCATTACTGGCTGTCATGTGGCACTCCCTTTTTGCATGGTTATTTATCGAATTGGCATCCAGATAGGAATTAACTAAGGCAATCACTGTCTTTTCCAAGGCAAATTAAACTTCCTCATTCACCAATGTTAGCAATGTCTATACTCTCAATATACTCTTCTGCTGATGGGTGAATTTTTAAAATCTATAATTAGGAAAAAAAACCTATTGAACTAAGGTTTAAGTTGATGTTTTTCACTTTAATAATTGGTCACCTATTTAAGATGTGTCTAGTGCATTTGGAAGCATCACAGTGAGTCTACAGCCACAGCACCCTGAATGCACCTGATTTTGTCACTTCTGGAAGGATCACAATGAACTACTTTTACTATTATTATTATTATTCAAATACTTAACCTGGCATAAAGAGCTACTATTTATCAGAATGTGTTCTCCAGAAATGTTAGCTATAAGTACTTGCTGATATTTGCAATAGGCTATCAATACAAAGCACATCCATATATAACATAAATATTATTACTAATTACACCTTTAAAATATTCATTAATAAGATACACATGGGTTATATTTTTCTCTAAACAATCAGAATAATTTATATTTATTTCATGCTTTTCTGTGCCAGATGCTATTCTGAGTACTTTGCATACAGTTGTTCATTTAATCCTCAAAACAGTGTTATGGATTGGGTATTTTTTTTTTTTGTACTTGCTTTTAACAGAAGTAGAAAACTAAAGCTTGTGGTGTTTAAGGAACTTTTCCAGAATAACATAGTAGGTAAACTGTATTTGAAACCACTGCATGAGTACCACCTACTCCACCAAGAATATATACAAATGCATATTTCTTATACGAAAAAATTAAGTAACATACGAATATTGATACTGTTTCAAGCTCAGTCCTCAGTAGAAAGTATAGGACCAATAAGTGGGATTTAGAGCATGTTGAAAGATTTCCTGCCATGGAAAACAGATCAATTTCTGAGAGTATTTTAGCTTAACCTGAAAGAAGACTGGTGAATGATACATAGTAGCCAAGAGGAACAATAAGAAATAGTGTTACTTCCAGATCACTTCCTCTAAGGGGTGGTCCAGAGTCATGGTAGGGACATTCAAGTCAGGCTTTGAGAAGTTTATAAATGACACTTTGGTGGCAAAATGGTGAACTGACTAGGTACAGGTTAATAGAAAGTAATGTCTCTAGGACTCTTAATGGGCAGGTAAAAGAACAAAAGAGGTCACCCTAATTGCTGTGAAATAGGAAGAGAAAAATACAACACAGATTCTTACCAGAGTAAAGTTTTATATAATCTAAGAATATACCACAAACCCAATATTATTTCATTCATTTCTGTTAAAAAACTTGAGACTTTCCAGTAAACATTGCTAAACATTGCTACCAAATAGCAGGCCATACAAAACATACATTTGAACAACTGTTCAATAAATATCATATCTGACTGTTTTAAATCATAAAAGTAATACTTTCTTGAAGTTAAAAAAATCTAGTATTACAGAACTATGTAAAGCATAAAGTAAGATGGCTTTCTTTCCTTTCTTAATCATTCTTTTTTCCCAATATAATTACTAATTTTTGTGTGTTTTCAAGATATTTTCACTGCATGAACATTATGTGGACTTGTTTTTGTAAAACAAATGGACTAAAATTATATTTCTGTTTACACATACGTGTGCTAAAAATGATCAATACAGATTTATTTTTTCCTGTGAGAAAAGAGATCTTACTATATATATTTTGCTAGAATTTGATTTATTTAACATTTTTTCCCAAAATACATTATGGAAAAGTTTCCAAGTCAGTACTACTACGTTTCTTTTTTTTAAGTTAGTTACCTAATGTTCCATAGTATGGTGTCTTGTAAGTCATTTAACTATTCCATTATGTTTTGTCTCTTTCTCAAGAGAGGTTTTCACACATTATACGTATATATATAATATAATATAATTATATATTATATGGTATATAATATATAATTATATAATGTATATTATAGTATATATAAAACCTTAGGTATTTAGGGGCCTAAGTTCCAACTAATTACCACTTCTGTTTAGTTTTCCTAGAAATTCAAACTTATAGCTATGTCTAGTGTGTTTTTTCAGGGGAAGGCTATATTTTTTTCTCTATTACCTGGAAGAAATAAGACACTGAGGACCTGGAAAAAATACATTATCCAATTACTTCTCATACATTTCACCCTGTATATTTTGGGGGGTAAGAAAGTAGAACTGAAGCCAAATGGCTGAGTTTAAAATACCCTGTAGGCCATAGTTAAGTATGTAAAAGTTTAATAAACTCAAATTTCCAGTTACTCTGGCCAAAAGTTTATGTTCAAGAAATATTAACTGACCGTCTTTAAAGTAAATCCTAAATGTTGGGATGGTTGGTCAGGCAAAGCATTCCTCTGAGGATTCTGAGGGAAACTCGCTGCAGGAGTCAGTGTGAGTGGGCTCATCAGTGCAACAGCAGATATATTTTCATCTCTGTTTGCTTATCCCCCTTGGCACCAAAGAGACCCCTGTGTACAGAGAAATTTTGCAGCTGGGCAGAAGAGACAAGCATCTGGCTGAGAAATAACACCATAACTCAGAGTAACTTTTGGCTTTCCACATTGATCTTAGCAAATTTCAACTTTTTCTTCTGGAAAATTGATTCACTAAGAGAAGAAAAAACATTACAGAAAAATACTTCTGGCGCAATATCTACAGCTCATAGGCTTCAGTTATCTTCTAGGTGGGAAACACTTTCACCATCAAAAAGGGACATGGGATGGCATGGGAATCCTTCTCATGCTCATTAGAAACCAGGATAACCTCTCCCCTCGCTCACCCCCAAAATTATCAGAGTATCTGAACTACTCCTTTACAACTTGCATATTTAATGAAAAATAGAAAATTAGTTATTCAGTTGATGTAGACACAGGCTGAAAATCTGCAAATAGGATTCAGCAAAAATAAAATAAGTTGCTGAAATACCAAAGAATTAATATCTTTATGAGCGTAAATGGAGGTGGTAGGAAAAGTCCACATGATCAGGGATAGAGCTATTATGCAGAAGGCAGAGCAAATACTTTACCGCGTTTCCAACTAAGGTAAAGAAAAATTATGACCAGGTCAGAACTGGTTTTTCTATTTATACCTGTGATCAAAAACAAACAATAAAAACAAAAACAAATCCAAACCCTGGAGGCAACAGGGATCAATATTCATACAACAGGTTCCAATATTGGCAGTATACTTAAAAAATAATAGGTATCTTTTAAAAATATACACTTAGTCATGGAATAACTAGAAGTCTATGTAAGGGTGTGTAAAATGACTATAAAATAAACATAAATGGAGTTTTATACATTTTTTTATCTGCATGAATAACTGTTCTAATTTTGTTCGGGTTTTAGAGAATCACGAAAGGGAAAGTACCAAAAAAACTCTTTTGAAAAGTTTTTGTTCCTCTAAAAACATTTATAATTAAAAAAAGTCACAAGGGTGCAAATTTTACAGCCAATACCACCTGGAATATTAACAAAATATATATATATATATATATAAACCCCACACTTCCTTCAAAATTTTTAATTTAAATCACATCTGTTCTTCATTAATAGAGCCATGCTAGATAAAAGCTTTTTGTCATGATCATTTAAAAATTGATAAAACCCACTGATCATCTCCATAGAAAAAAAGTAATATACATACAATACACAGCATGTAATTTCAGCAGGATTACTGATAATCTTATATAAAGCTTAATTCTTTGATCCCAATTTAAGAGGTTCTCATCTAAAAGAATGCCCCTAGCTAAATAAAATGGGATCTGTCAGTGCTTTCTGAAACTTGACTGGTAGGAAAAATCTAGTTCATGCCACCATGTCATCATAAACATATAACATTTTCTTGGGCGTTGGATGGGGTGGGATGGTGGGAATGGACCGAGTACAGAGACATCAGCATGTACTTGTGCTCCAGAAATGACTCTGGAACTCTCTCCCTTTATCTTTTCTTTGCTCTTTCAAGTCTCAATAACTTATCCTCTGAGAAGCCCTATCCAGAAGTCTTCTGGATAAGATAAGAGGAAAGGATACCTCATTCAGTACAGAAAACACAAGAGAACAACCCAAAACACTAGAGAGTTTTATAAACTTAGTAAAACCAAATTGCTATTGTAGACTAATTTTTTTAAAAAGCCCTTTAAGCATCAAGATATATTTATTTAACTGTTGCATATCACTGTTGAATGGTTTGAATAACAAGTATAACTACATTTTAAGAAATGGAAGTCTTTGCTTGCTCTTTGATAAACTAGTACCATGATCCTAAATGCCATCTTAAGAAGCTCCATGGTTGTAGGAGCACAGATATGTGAGTCCCAATCATACAAGCAATCTTGATTAAAAATCAGAGTTAAAACCTCCTGCCATGGTTTCTAGCCAAGCATCTGTTAAGCTGAGTTTACCAAAGTAAGTTTATGGGAGTGGACAAATTGTGATTCAACTGTGGTCATATGTCACCACAGTTTGCAAAAGTGACTACACTAAGTATGCATTTATAGGTCTGCAACTTGCAAATGATAACTACACAATGGAACATTAGATTAGATTGGGCTGACATAGTGTCTGTGAGTCACTCACCATAATCCATATTTCATTTTCTCTGTTCAAATGTTGACATCAAGAGTTTTCTTTATCTCAGAAGCAGCAACAGACTCCTGCAAAGTAATTTTAAGAGTATACGTATGTATAATCATACAAATATTTACCCAAATAATCATCAGTTTTAAAAAACTATTTTCAGTATTTGTTAAGAGATTTAGGTTCAGAAACAATCAACAAAATCATGTACTGTCTGAAAGAACACTTGATTTTCATCAAGTGCTGTTAAGACATCAAAATGTGCCGATTCACCTTTGAAAAAGTGTTAAGTTTGCATTTAATCTTTCATTCCCTAGGCTGACAGCTGGGTGGTGGTGGTGTTCCTTTTTTAAAGCACCTGTTTGAGGTGCTAAGAGGTCTTAATTAGATAAATTAAACAAACACAGCATTAAGTTTCAGAAATGAAGTGTCAGAACAGATAGTTTTTGATCTGCAGATCACTAAGGGAGCAACAGTAAATTGCAAGTAATATGACTGTGTTTCTAACCTCAGCATACTGGGTTTGATAGAAACAGTTTTACTTTAGTAACTGCCCAAAACATTGTTCTGAATGATTGAGAAGGAAATCATTATTTTCTAGAGACTCCCAGCTGCTTTCCTTCTAATTATTCCTGTCTCTATTATGAATGAATGAATTTACGTATGAATGAATGAGAAAGAAATATCAATGACACCTGTGTTACACTATGACATTGTCCTTACCTGGGAGGAACATTCTATTCACATGCCTGGCTAGGCAAGGTAAATTAAAAAAAAAAAAGACAACAACAATAAAGAGTGATTCATTTCAAGTCAATTCAACAAATCAGTACGCAAGGAAGACACTGGGCTGGCTTATGTGGATCACAAAGGTCATTTGAAGGATTTATAACCCAACGAGAAGAAAGCAATACTGACATATCTACAGCTAATGATAAAACATGAAATAATAAAGTTAGTTGTAAACATGAGAGTCAAATCCTTTTTGAGTTGGTAATGGTAGGCATCACTGAGGTAGAATGTGAACTCTATCTAAAGAAAAATAAGTATATACAAACATGGAAAGCAAGAAGAAGAACCACCTAGATTAAGAGACTAGTATGGGTTAAGAGGCAGAGGAATAAGTATGATGGGAGAATCCAACGAGTGGATTTAACCCCAGCCAAAGTCTAGGGATAGGTGGGAGTAGGAGAAAAAAGAAGTTCATGTTCAAGGGGGAATTGATGATTTTCGTTTGACAGCTAATTGAGTTTGAAGTATCTATGAGAAATTCAGATCTAAAGCTTAGGGTGAATATCCAAATTAGAGGTAAAACTTGAGTCACCTGCACAAAGGTGCTAACCAAAGCTTTGGGAGCCTTGACATAGTCCTGAGTACATGCATGATTATGGTTAAAGAATAAACCTACGGAATACTTACATGTAAACACAAGTAAGAAAATATGAGAATGTGAAGAAACATTCTGGGAAGCAGCAGGAGAACTGAGAGAGAATGTGTCTTAGATACTATGAGAAGGTAAGCGTTTCATGAAAGAAGACAGTGGCCAACACTGTTAAAGGATGTGCATGAGTAGTCAATTTAGCTTTTAGAAAGTCATTTGCATTCTTAAAGGAGAAGTTTCAGTGAAGTGATGAGGCAGCAAACCAGACTGCCAATTGGTTGGAGTAAATTGGTCAATGCAGGGAATGGTCAAAATGAGTGGAGAAATGAGTGAAAAAGCAAGATGGGCAAGTTTTCCAGAGAGAAAAGCACATTGGAAAAGGAGGCACATAGATTAAAAAAGTCTTTAACATTATCAATTTATAAGTAGCACATTTTAAATGTGGCTTATCTGTGATATTCATCGAAGAGGTACATCAATCAAGCCTAAGATCTAAAAGCCCAGGCAATGAATAGATCAATTAAATTTCAGCATCTAGAGTTGTCCAATACTACCTACCTACTGATTACTAAGAAAGAAAACAAGTAATTTGTGTGATTAAAAAAATTTTTCATGTTTAAAAATATTTTTTGATAAAGATGTACATTTATGTCAACAGAGATTTACAGAGCTCTGGAATACAAACTCATCGTAAATGTTTCAAAGGAATAATACAAGACAAAACATCTGCAAAGAAAGAAAACAAGATATTTTCTGTCTTAAAAAAGAAAAATAACTCTAAAATATCCACTCTTACCACATGGAAAGTAAGACTATGATTCAACAAAGCATTTGGAGAAACAAGTGTTTTCCACCCAAACAATCCTCACACATATTCCTAAGATTATGAATACGTTTCTCAAATGACATAATCACTACTAACATATTAGACAAATTGAAGTTGACATTCTACAAAATTATTGGTGCATGTGATCTGTGTAAGAGTCAGGATCATGATGTCATGATGGGCAAAGAAAGACTGAGGAACTGTCAGATTGGAGGAGACTAAGGTGATCTGAAGACTGGATTCTGGACCAAGAAAAAGGACTTCAGTGAGATAGCTAAAGAAACATGAGTAGGTCTATAGAGCAGGTTGAATTGTTTCAGTGTTAATTTTATTGCTTTAATAATTGTATTCTGGTTTGTAAGATGTTAACAATTGGGGAAGCTGGTTGAAAATTATAAGGGAATTTCTGTAGCATTTTTCAAATCTGTAAAGCATCTTTTGTAAGTCTGAAATTATTTAAAAATAAAAAGTTAAAAAAGAACAGTTTCTAACTAGGAAAAGAAATGATTGAAGAACCACATCTAGAGGGAATAAGAGACAAAACTATTTTTTTGCAACCAGCTGTACAGTGTTCAAAATTAGGTGATGATAAGAAAATATATTTAAAAATGCCTGAGTCATAAAAAAAATTCTTTGATCATACGTAAAGTAACCGGTGCACTTCAGTTAAACATTAACAAATAGAATTTCTGGAGTTCCCTTCGTGGCTCAGTGGTTAACAAATCCGACTAAGAACCATGAGGTTGCGGGTTCGATCCCTGGCCTTGCTCAGTGGGTTAAGGATCCGGCGTTGCTGTGAGCTGTAGTGTAGGTCACAGACGCGGCTCGGATCCCGCGTTGCTGTGGCTGTGGTGAAGACCGGCAGCTACAGCTCCTGTTAGACCCCTAGCCTGGGAACCTCCATATGCCGCGGGTGCGACTCTAGATAAAGGCAAAAAGACAAAAAAATAAAAAAACAAAACAAACAAATAGAATTTCAGAATGTGATTTCCAAAGTGGGGTTTCATGTGACTTTCCTAAAGTTAAAAAAAAAAAAGATTAATGCCAGTTTTGAAGTTGCCTTGCCCCCAATTCTGAGTATCTACTCTGTGTAAGGAAACTATTTATCATAGGTAAAACATGGTCTCTGGCTACTTACAATGCCTAATCAATGTTGGTGGACTATTAATGTTTCTCAGTAACTATTTCATAGAGTGAGAGGCAAGCAAACTCCTGTTGAGACACAGGAAAAAAAAAGGGGGAATTGAATTGTTTGGGTAGCAGCTTAGACAAATAGTTGTTCATCAAGGAGACTATAAGGAAAGGTACCAGGGAGGCCATGTCATCAGAAGGCAGCAGAAAATGCTGATGGATAGGGATTGAGGCATGAAGGAGTAAAGCGTTTTGGGGAAGAGAAAAAGCCCAAGCAAAGTCATAGCATAGGAAATGATAGGATTTTCTTAATCCTCTAATTCAAGTGAGAGGTCAAGGAGTTCCCAAGTTGGAATTTCATTGAGTGATAAGATGTGTGTAAACCAGTTTAGGGCTTAAAGAGCCTTGGAGTTCCCAGAAAATTATGTGTTGTAAGTAAAGACCGACTCTCACTTTTGGACCAGTTCTATTAAATGATGCTCAATATATTTCTGTCCCCAAATTCAGTGTATTTTCACAGAACCCAAAACATAAGCATGCATTTTAGTTGCCCACTCCAAAGAGGTACTGGCAAATTCCAAAGACGCTGGATCTTAATATATGTTTTGTGTGCAGCTTTGTAAGTAGTCAATTACAATTCACTGGCCACTTCTAAAAAATCGATAATTCAGATTGCCCTACAGGTTCCTAGACCAGGATCAAGCTGTTTGCTGAGTTTTATAAGCTGAAAACTTCTGTTAATTGGATATGGATTTCCTTCTAACAATAATTGCTAAGGTAATTGAGCAGCGTTTGTTCCATGAAATACGATAATAGCAGAATATGTTAATTGCTCTGATATAAAAAGTATTCCCTCAGCAAATAGATTTGGCAAACACTGGATTAAGGAAGGTTAATCATATTTCTTTGCTGCAGGAGTAATCAGAACCTTGAAAATGCTAATGAGAAGTATGGCATTTAAGTGGAGGGTGATAAGACATTACAAAAGTTGATACACAAACAGTAGAAATCTAGTGATACACGTTCTACATTTGAAAACCACACCAGATGCATCTCTGCTTCACCTCGTTTTAAGTCTATTACACATTCAATAGTATGGTTTAATGAAATATCTATGAGGAAAGAGTTTTTCCAAAACAATTTGACTTCTGATGCCTGCAGTATTATAAATTCACTTTTTAAAATTAACACTATCTATTGGAAATTTTTCTTTCCTTTGGGAAAATGTCTTTTAAAGTAGAAATTAGTGGAATTACCTAGTGGTGCAATGGAAAAATGAACCCAACTAGTATCCATGAGGATGCGGGTTCGATCCCTGGCCTTCCTTAGTGGGTTTAGGATCCGGCCCTGCTATGAGCTGTGGCATAGGCCTGCAGCTGCAGCTCGGATTTGACCCCTAGCCTGGGAATTTCCATATGCTGCAATTGAGCACCACTCCCCCCAAAAAAGTAGAAATTAGTGGGAAAAATTCATGGATATGTCCTTCCTTGTCACTTGCTTTGGCAAAAAGCTATCTTGTTAATGAGAAATCTGAATTTTATTCATCTGTATCATTGTTAAATCATTTGAAATAGTCATTTAAATGATATTGACACTAAAACAAAAGAAATACTGCAACAGAAACTCAGTAAAGCAAACCACTGGATAAATTTCAAACAGAGTAAAATATAAGAAACGGAACAGCAGTTTGAAAATACTTATGTATTGTGAAAATAAATAAATTTCATTTAAACTGGAGTTGGGAAGTCCCCAAAGAGGAGTTCTCAAGCACATCACTCACCCCAGCTTGCAGACCCCGGCAGGAAGGGAGATTTCCTGACCCAGCAACAGCAAACTGCCTCCCACCTGAAGCTAATGAAGAACTGCCACAGCCCTTCCCAGTTTCCTCCTTTCCTCGATAAAAGCAAACCCTTCTCTGTTCTGAAGTCTTGCCTATGCTTCACCATACTTTGTCCTAAATGGCAATTCTCTGATTTTTCTAAATAAACTTATTTTGCTGGTAAAATAACAGCCAATATTTTTTAAGATCAACATTACTTCACCTATTTATAGATCCTAATACAAACCAGCCATGATATGTTATAGCCATAAGAGAACTAAAGAACATCAGCACTTTGGTACTATTTAGTAATTTCAGGTATTTGGAACTAAAAAAGGGTGGAATTTCTGTGCAGATCACATCATGGTTCTGTAGCTTAAGAAGCGAAAGTAGGAGTTCCCATCATGGCTCAGTGGTCAGCAAACCCCGACTAGTATCCATGAGGACGTGGGTTCCATCCCTGGCCCCGCGCATTGGGTTAAGCATCTGGAGTTGCCATGAGCTGTGGTGTAGGTCGCAGTCTCGGCTCAGATCCTGTGTTGCTGTGGTGTAGGCTGGCAGCTACAGCTCTGATTGGGAACCTCCATATGCATGCCACAGGTGTGGCCCTAAAAAGACAGAAGACAAAAAAAAAGGAAAAAAAATAAGTGAAAGTATGCGAATATCCAGCATTAAGGTCTGGATAACCGAAAACAGTGTCAAACTTCATTTCACAATGCCAATGTATAGTCATCAGGTTGTTTCTTTGAGAACTATATACCTTGTGGTTTTAACAGGGGTTGAGGTTAAAGCCATTTATCATATCTGCCATTACATTTCTTAATCATACATATGTTAATTTGGGGGCTTTTTGTACTTTAATTAGGCTACTTATATAATCATAATTATTTTTGGTTTATAGCCACCCCAGTTAACAAAAAGTGAGATTATCCTTTCTCAAGTTTTGATCAGAATTGCCAGACATGGAGTTCCTGTCATGCCTCAGTGGTTAATGAACCTGACTAGTATCCATGAGGACGCAGGTTCAATCCCTGGCCTCACTCAGTGGTTCGGGTATCCAGTGTTGCCATAAGCTGTGGTGTATGTTACAGATGCGTCTCGGATTCCACGTTGCTGTGGCTGTGGTATAGACCAGCAGCTGCAGCTCTGATTCCACCCTTAGCCTGGGAACTTCCGTATACCTTGGGTGCAGCCCTAAAAAGGGGAAAAAAAAAAAAAAAGGAATTGCTGGACATATGGCAGACACAATATACCCTTCAAAAAAAAACCATCCATTAAAAATGGATATTTTAATACAATCTCTGTTGGCAGCAAGGGGAGTTACTAATATTAAAAAAAAAGCCTTTTTCTATAATCATGTCCTCCAACACAAATTATAATTTGCCTAATTGGGACAGCCTCCCCTGTCTGTCTGTCTGTCTGTCTGTCTATTTATCTATTTATCTTTCTGCCTTTTTAGGGCTGCATCTGTAGCATATGGAAATTCTCAGGCTAGGGGTCAAATTCAAGCTGCAACTTCTGGCCTACACCGCAGCCACAGCAATGCTGGATCCAAGGTGCATCTGTGGCCTACACCACAGTTAATGGCAATGCTGGATCCATAATCCAGTGAGCGAGGCCAGGGATTGAACAGGCATCCTCATGGATGTTATTTGGGTTCTCAATCTGCTGCACCATAGCGGAAACTCTGCCTCCTCATTTAGAAAGTGAAATGTTTTAGGATTATCTGAGTCTTGAGGCAAATGCTGAATTCGATTGTTCTTGCTTCTAACAATAATGGATCTATGTCACTACAACTTTCTTCAGGTCGCTATTTCATTTTTTGTTCTCACCATTTTAGTTAATCGTCACTCTCCACAATACCAAACTCATTAAGAAGAAATATTATTTGTCACAGTATCTAGAAAGAGCTTTCAGTAAAATTTTGATGGTCAGAATGCAACAGTACCTAATTTCAAAATCCTGGATTCCTTAGATAGATATAAGATAATATTGTTTAGAATACAGAAACAACAGGTTTGTTAAAACAAAGTGAGGCCTTCTTCTCCAAGCAAAGAATGTTTGCTTCCTACTCCTTACTCCTCACCTTGACAGGTAAGTGCAAACCTTGTGTGGGCAGCCACCACCAGGGAATAAAACAGCCTTCCATTCCTCTTGCCTGGATATTTTCCCTGAAATACCCATGACTAGCACCTCACATTTTCCCAAGACTGTACTCAAAAGCTATCTCCTCCATGAGGCCCTCACTGGTCACCTTTTACCTACAATTCTTATCCCCCCTCTGACTCTTCTATACTCCCTTCTTTCCTGCTTTATTTTTTCTTCTCTATTATTTTTCATTATTTAAAACACTGTCTAATATACCTATATATATTGTCTGTTACTCACTTCCATCACTAAAATGAAGACTCCGCCATAGTAGGGAGTTTTATCTTTTTATTTCTGCAATGCCATCTTCTCAGAAGTACCTGGCACATAATAGGTGCTCAGTAAATTAAATGAATGAAACACGACCATCATAAAAAAAATCTCTTCCATGAACACAGATAATTCTGCCAGTGGGTGCACTTTGTCAAATAATTATCTTCTGAAAACCTTTTAAACAGTTAAACAGCAGTGATTAACTGCTAACATAACAGATGACAGAACACTGGGCGGTTAACAGATTTAATAGAATATGTAGTGCGAAGAGCCAATGTTCATGTAGCATGTAAGAACTAAAAGCAAGTTTTTTGAAAAAACAATAATAGGAGTTCCTTGGTGGTGAAGTAGGTTAAAGACCTGACTTTGTCACTGAAGTGCCTCCAGTCACTACTGTGGCATGCGTTCAAACCCTGGCTTGGGAAATTCTACTTGCTATAGGTGTGGCCAAAATAAAAAAAATGAATAAAACCAGATGAACACTGGATGGAAATATGAACAGTCAGTATCTCATCTAAACTCATTTAGTCCTAGTTTTATAACTCAAATTCATTTTTTTCCGCCTCAACTTTTCTCAATATTTCTATAAGCTCCAATGAGCATTCTCATATTGGCCGGGTTGTATCATTTCATTGTTTATTCAGGTTTTCTACTAATATGCTGATATTTTATACCTTTTGTCTTTCCAAACTTGGTTGTAAGCTCCCAGAAGGCAAGATCATATTTTGTACAACAATAACCACATAGCCCTTAACTCACTGGTAATAAACATATGACCAACCCTTATTACATATGTGTGGGCTGTTGCTTGATTGAGTCATGTGGAGTATCATCTGTGGTGTCTGTGGATATAAGAACAGATCTCTGCTACCTTAAATTCTTTCAGCTCTTTTGGAAGACACTAAGGTAAAAAGCAGAGATTAGCATAGTAAGCACTTTTTCTATACTCATGTCGTTTACAGTATCATGACCAGTTCTAATTTAAAAGTTAAAAGACACCGAAACCACTTAAATGTCCACAAATGAATGGATTAAGATGTGATATATATACACAGTGGAAGTAAAAAAGAACAAAATAATGCCATTTGCAGCAACACAGTTGGAACTAAAGACTCTCTCAGACTAAGTGAACTAAGTCAGAAAGAGAAAGACCTTATGATATTACTTATATTGGGAACCTGATATACGGCACAAATGGAACTTTCCACAGAAAAGAAACTCATGGACTTGGAGAACAGACTTGTGGTTGCCAAGCAGGAGGAGGAGGGAGTGGGACTGGATGGGAGTTTGGGGTTAATAGAGGCAAACTATTGCATTTGGAGTGGATAAGTAATGAGATCCTGCTGTACAGCACAGGGAACTATATTTAGTCACTTGTGATGGAACATGATGGAGGATAATGTTAGAAAAAGAATATATATAAATATAAATATATATATTTATATGACTGTGTAACTTTGCTGTACAGTAGAAATCGACAGAATACTATAAATCGACTATAATGGAAAAAATAAAAACCTTTATAAAAAAAGAGAAAACAAAGAAATAAAAGTTAAAAGAATAATCACATTTATGCAAAGGGTACACATATATGATTATAAATGCACAGTCCTTTGGAGAAATTTTCAAAGATTTAATTTTTTTCATATATCAACTGTGAAAAATTAGGGAAAATGACATGCATCATTAATAATATTTTCACAATATTGAAACTTACTTAAGCAATATTCCAGTGTTCAACATTTTGGTTATTTAATTTTTTTATTATAATTGTGTAATGTACTCTTAAGCTAAATTTATGTGTGATGATCATACTGTGAAAAAACATTAGATATTTTTACATAAAATAAACCCGTAAAGAAAGATGATCAGTGCTACCCTGTCTCAACCTATACTCTGACATTTGCTCAACATTTGGAACTCAAATTTATAAATTAAGATTGCGTTTATTCAAGGAATTTTCATGGTAGTACTAAGATTCATGCATTTGTTCATTGGCATTTTTTTTTTCTCATTATTTGTTGCCTTCCATTCTCAGGCTGGGGCTTTCAGAAGACCTGTGAGTCAGCACTTGGGATGTCTGTGGTACAGTTTAAACATGTGATTATGTTAGAACCCAAGGGCATTTTGAATTTTTACTTAGAGTAAAAAATCCCGATAGTAACTAAAATACATGAAATATGATGCATTTTTCCAACAGATGATGAGTCATCATCACCGGAGGCATACCCTTTTCTCCTATAGGAGAATTATGAAGTTTAATCCTCAAAAAACAAGCTTGAAATAATGATATTTAATATACTTGTATTTTGAATGGCATCACAGTGGTCATAAAATGGCAGCTTTTTCCCATTTCATTCCAAAACATGCCTCTACCAATTAAATCTAGAATCTGAAGAAATTAAATTTACTTTCATAAGTCATCTCCTTAGAAAAATGTTTTTGAGAATAATCTGGATACTATTCAGGGCTTCAATATTCTGACAACCTAACAGAGAAATCAAATTAAAAGGGTACAGACATTTATCAGCAGTGAAAATTTCATACCAAGTATAAAAGAGAAACTAGTACAAAGTCTACTTATAAACCATTTTTAGTTTGAGAAGAGTTATGGCAATTTAAAATATGTAAACCATCTTGAATGTTATTCAAGTAATAAGTGCCAACTATTTAGACATTTTAAGATTTTAAGATGCTCAGCATTTTTACTGGCATGTTTAAAATGTTCTCTTTTTAATTGAAGAATGCATTTTTAAAGGCTACTGTAGATGACTTAAGGCATATTAAGTTTTATGGCATTTTAAAAAATGTAATATCCATATGTATAATTTTACTTAATACAAGTTTAATTTTATATCTTCTGTATATCACATTTGAGTCAGCTTTCAACATTGAAAAAATTCAAGTTAAACAGCAAAAATGTTAGTGTATCTAAAAAAGATATTGAAAAACCGAGCAAAATAAAAAAAAATCCAGAATAATTTCACAGCAGTAGAATTCCTTGGGATTCTACTTGAAAAGCCTATAATTAAAAAATAAAAAAGGAAAGAAAGAAGAGACAAAAAGACAGGAAAAAAGGAAAGGAAGAACAAATTAAGAAAACAAAAAGGACTAAAATATATATCTCTATATAACACCAATACATATTATTAAAAGTGTTTCTCAACCATGTTTAGAATTGGTTTGATTTGTAGATACTTAATGGTAAGGCAGTAAGACACTCCTTGAAATCTTTATAAATAATCATTTGGAAGCTACCTGTGTCATGAACAGGAGAAAGGGTATTTTAGGGGAGGAAGGGGAATTTAAAAGAGATAATGTCAATTTTTAGATCATATGTTTGTATTCCTGAGAGCATAATAAACCTGTCCTAGATAAATTTGCTCTAATTTTAAGTAAAGGAGTTCTTTACTTAAAAGTTTGCATTTGTATTTCTTTAATGTTTCAGCAGCTATGTACTTATTCACCTAGGCTAAACAAAAAAAATTCACAATTTCTTTTTACTTCAAACTCTCACCATTTATTCATTTAAAATCTGCAATTTTTATGAAGTTTTTCTGAAGTATAGTTGATTTACAATGTTGAATTTATTTCAGGTGTATAGAAAAAACGATTCAATTTTTCAGATTCCTTAGATCCTTTTCCATTATAGATGATTATAAGACATGGAATAGAGTTCCCTGTGCTATATAGCAGGTCCTTGCCATTTATTTGTTTTATATGTGGTAGTGTATATATGTACATCTCAAACTCCTAGTTTATCCCCCTCCTTTCCCCTTTGGTAATCATAAGTTTGTTTTCTACATCTGTGAGTTTTTTTTGTAAATAAGTTTACTTGTATCAGTTTTTTAGATTCTACATATAAGTGATGTCATATATATAGCTGTCTCATTTACTTCACTTAGTATGATAAACTCTAGATACATCCATGTTACTGCAAATGGCAATATACCACTTCTTCTTTATCCACTCCTCTGTCAATGGACCCTTAGGTTGTTTTCAGGTCCTGGGTATTGTAAATATTGCTGTTATGAACCCTGGGGTGAACTGAGCTTTTCAAATTAGTCTTTGTTTTTTGGTTTTTGTTCTTTTTTAGGGCTGTACCCATAGCATATGGAAGTTCCCAGGCTAGGGGTCAAATAAGCACTATAGCTGCAAGCCTACACCACAGCCACAGCAACATGGGATCCAGGATCCGAGCCTTGTCTGAGACCTACACCATGATTCATGGCAACGTCAGATCTCTGAGCCACTGAGAGAGGCCAGGGATCAAACCCACATCCTCATGGATACTAGTCGGATTCGTTTCTGCTGTGCCACAGTGGCAACTCCCAGTTATTTTTTCTCAATACATGCCCAGGAGTAGGATTGCTGGATCCTATGGTAGGTAATTCTATTTTTAGTTTTTTTAAGGAATCTCCACACTGTTCTCCATTGTAGCTGCACCATTTACATTCTCACTGACAGTGTAGGAGGGTCCCTTTTATCAATACCCTTTCTAACATTTATTATTTTCACTTTTTGATGATGGCCATTCTGACTGGTATGAGGTGATATTTCATTATAGTTTTGATTTGCATTTCTCTAACAATTAGCAATGTTGAGAATATTTTCATGTATTTTTTGGCCATCTGAATGGCTTCTTTGGAGAAATGTTATGTTTAGGTCTTCTGTGCATTTTTGATTGGGTTGTTTGTTTTTTTGATATTGAGCTCTATGAGTTATTCATATGTTTAGGAAAATAACCCAGTGTAGGTCACATCATTCACAAATATTTTTTCCCCAGTCTGTAAGTTATTTTAAAATATGTGCTTTTAAAGGAATTATTTGGGAATCATTTTTTAAAGGCTATTTTAATGTAATAAAATACAATTTATACCTTGCCTAGATATAGTTTAGATAGCTGGATTCAAAACTCTTGGTGAAACTCCATTCCTGAAAAAAATACATTAAGTAAATGTAAACTATAAATTTACCTTAAAAGGCATTTTATGAATAAAGTATGAGTACACACTACTATTATTAACTTTCTCCTGTACAAATGTTTTAAATTCTATGTAGCCAGTCTTGATTTAGAGGAAAAAAATAAAAAGGAACCTTTCATATTTTCTCCACTACCGTACTGTTCAGAGGTATCATCTAAACACATATTCAATTTTAATTTGCAATATATAAAAAGATTATTTCACTGTGGAAGAATTCTTTATAATTAGAGAAAATGGGTAATTGGGGAAGAGGCTAACGTTTGCAAACAATAAAACTGTAGATTTTCTCATGTTGAAACAACATCAAAGCAGCCAGCCTCTTTGTTATGTGGGTGCGAAAGATTCAAAAGCATAAGTCAAAATGTCCTCATGAGACCACCCGGCTTTTGTTTCTTTTAATATCACTTGCTTAAGATATGGCAGCAATCAGGCACAAAACACTACAGTTCACTCTTTTTTTAAGCACCCCATTTTATAGTAATTGTTCTTTTTAAAGAAAAGGGTCCTTAGTTACAGAAATGGGCATGATTTTGGAATAGAAAAGCCTCGCCCCAAAGGATAGCCTTGTCCATTGCACCAACACAGATTTCAGCTTAGAAACTAGAAGGTAAATACTTAATTAATCAATAGTTACTCCCCCAAAAGTAGACTTGTTTAACAATAGTAGAAATACCAGTTTTAAGATAAAAACTTCATTTAGAATATTATTTTTAATTCATCAAATTATCTGTCACAATACTTAGTATAATTCACTGGGTATCTCTGAGTTTTGTATTATGCTCTCAGATATAAAATTTTTACGACAGAGCCTGATTTGTATTAGGCTAAAATTTTTATTGTCATTTTTGACAGATAATATCTGATGGAGAGTATTTCAATAAAAATTGAAAGAGTAAAATCTATAGTCATGTTAGATTTTCAAATAGTTAAACTAGTTGAATATACATTTATATAGACATGAATTACTGACATGTGGAAGTCATTTACATTCTGATTATTTCCTAAGTAATGTGGGAAGATTTTTCACTCAGAATAGAGGGGTTTTTCCTCCAATTTTCAAGGCATTTATGCAGTATGTACTCTCTTGTCTGTTATCATTTCTGCCTCAAGGCTCCAACAGCTGCTACCAAGAGTTAGTTAGAAAGCTCTGAAAAACAGACAGTTCTCTTTAAATTGCACGTAAATGGATTTTTTTTTCCAGTAGCTAATAGGAATCAAAGACACCAAACAAAAGTACAATTAATGTGTTTTAAGCAACTGCAACCAGAGAATTTTCTGCAGTTAATATATCAAAAACATCAACTTTTATGCAAGCAACTGGTCAGTTCCATGGAAATTACCATAGGACAAGAACTGACATTAGGCATGGCCAGAGGACAAACTGTGAATACAGACATAAGAGAATAAAACAGGGAGTTCCCTAGTGGCTCAGTGGAAATGAATCCGACTAGTAACCATGAGGTTGCTGGTTTGATCCCTGGCCTCGTCAGTGGGTTAAGGATCTGGTGTTGCCGTGAGCTGTGGTGTTACAGGTTGCAGCAGACATGGCCTGAATCTGGCATTGCTGTGGCTGTGGCACAGGCCGGTAGCTGTAGCTCTGATTCAACCCCTAGCTTGGGAACTTCTATATGCCCCAAGTGCGACCCTAAAAAGCTAAAGAAAAAAAACGAAAAAACAAGGTTTCATAGAGATATAGGAAACAGTGTTGTATGTGTGTATGCATCTCAGCTCTTGGTTAAATGTTTCATCAATACATTACATGGAGGAATTAGTGGTAAAATTTAGGACCACATAAAGGTTATGTAGCTTCAAATTAATTGCAAATAAAGAATGTTTATGGATGCTTAACTATTAAGAAAACCTTAGTGTAATCAATAGAGTTTTTTGCCCTCTTTTTTCCTCAACTAATTTTTTTTGTTTGTTTGTTTGTTTTTGTACACAAATCCACCTCAGGGACATTTTCTATACTGGGGTTCAGAGTGTTCAGACAAAATAAAAAATTCGTTTTACAGATGCTGGTAAAACAAATGTCATTCCTGGAGAGGTATGCCATATGTTCCTAAGAACTTCTAATTCAACAATGCTTCAATAAAAGTATGTCTTAATAGTCTTCATCAAAAAATATTACCAAATCCAGTTTTCAATAATAAGGTTGGAGGAATTAAAGTACACTCTTCCTTGCATACACATAATAGCCTGATAAATGTAATCATCCTAAAAATGAATAAAGTCATAAATAGGAAGATAGAAAATATATACAGAACTACTAAAATCTCTGCAAGTGTTTTTCAAAAATAATTATTTGATGAGCTATCACCTTGTGCTTGTAATGGGTAGTATAAGAAATAAATTGGATAGAAACCAAGAGAAATAATATGTAAGTAATAGCTGAGAGAAATACTGGGAAAAGTATTTAAAATTAGTAGCAGGAATTGGAGGCAACAGCAGAAAAAGCTGTTTTGAGCTGCATTCATAAGCAAAGGATCTGGCTAAGAAAATCATCGAATACTAGCATCTAGAGAAGAGATTCTGTTCTAGCTTCTCCTGCCACACACAGAATGGTTAAATATAACTCCTTTCTGGAAAGAATTCTGCCACTTTCCCAAGCAAGTTCAAGGCTCTTGTGCAATATTTTCAAGAATTTGGGTCATATGTCTGGATTGTAATTATTTATTTCTCTTTCTTCCCAACCAGCTTTCTCAGGATTAGAAAAATACTTTAGTCATCTTGGTACCTCCCAAGCCTAATATCAGGATCTATAATGTAATATTCACTCAAATATTTCCTATTGTTAGCTCTGCTAAGACCTATATATTTATTAAGCCTCTCCCTCAGTATTTGTTTTAGGATTATATACTTTGTTCTCAGATTTTTTGCAACGATTTTAGGGTACATCTGAATTACACTGAAGAAACATGTTCAAGGGCCTTTTAATAGGTGGAAGAATCCAGATTTTGCCTTTAAATTTCATTCTATTCTTTCTAGGCATAGTCTGGGGCTCCGTGTTACATAGTCTCTCCATTAGAGTGATTAACACATTCATGTATCCAGAAATGATTATTACATACTCTCTTTATTGTCTCTTAGCCTTTTAAACTTTCCAATTTCTAGTTCTGAGTAATATAAAATTAAATTAAATTAAAATAAAAAATAAAATAGTGTACCTGAGTTATTGTTGATCGTTCAGATTACCAGATTAAAGTCAGAATCATGCCATTCTCTTAAAAACAGAACTAAGACATTGAACTAAGTGGGCAGGTGGTTATAATTCCGTTATTGAATCAGAAATGTTGGCATAGGAGATTCCCACTGTGGTTCAACGGTAAAGAGCTCAACCAGAATCCATGAAGATGCAGTTTCAATTCCTGGCCTTGCTCGTGGGTTAAGAATCCGGTGGTGCTGTGAGCTGTGGTGCAGGCTGAAGACACTGCTCAGATCCCACATTGTTGTGGCTGTGGCGTGGGCCAGCAGCTGCAGCTCTAGTTCGACCCCTAGCCTGGGGACTTCCATATTCCACAGGTATGGAGCTAAAAAGCAGGAAAAAAAAAATGTTACCATAAATTAGTCTTTGGAAGGGAAGGGTAAAACTAGATATTCACCAAACAAAAGTTGAAAATATACTTGTGTATTTGTGTGTACAGTGCATGTATACACACACGTTTCTATTTGTATATACATTTTTACGGGTGCACACACACATATGCATGTTCACACAGAAAAAAAATCCACAAATAATGCTAGGTGGTAGATAGCTATTTTATATCAGCAAGGGGTTTTCTTTCTCTGAAGTGAGACAATGCTGTGATAGAGGAAGTCTTGGGTTAACACATAGTACAAGGCCCTGATTCACTACTTGAAAGGACACAAGTCTGACAGCAGGGTAAAAAGAGGGGAAATGGGATAAGACAAGGGAATATTTTCTCCAAAAATGTAACAGTATGTAGAAAAGCCAAAACCGTAGGCGGGCTTTGGTCCAAGGAAGATTTTTTTTTTTTTTTTTAATTCTCTATCCTTGACTCACAGATGGAGGGTGGGGTGGAGGGAAAGTGGTGAGAGGTCACGGAGGCCCCTGGCTGTTGATGCTGGACCGCTTCCTTCTTCTGGACACTGTGGCTTTCTCAGAGGTGGTGAATGAGGAAACCCACTAAGGAGCAGGAATGGAAAGCAGTCAAGTCCCGCAAACCCTAGGTGCCTCAGAGGCAGTGCTGGCAGGCGGCCCTGTGCGGACCCCATGGTTGCAGCCTTCGGGTCCCAAGCCATCCACCAGCAAGCTCAGAAAGCTCATCTGGTGAAGGCTACAACAGGATGGCGGTGAAATTCAAATGGCAGCATCCTGAGGTTTTGCCCATGGGCATAAAGAGGGAAAAGTTCTCTCTTGTCTGTTTACCAAATTTTTTTGTACTTAAAATAACCAGTCTTTTCATCCTCAGAACTAATGACTTACAGCAGTTATAAACAAAGTGTCCATTTGAAATTCAGAGTTTGGTCTGAATGGCTAGGGGGCAACCCTATTTAGCAGCACAAATTATATCTAAATATGGAAAAAGACAGGTAGGTAGTCAGTGTAGAAAATTATACTGAAAGATCTTTTTCCTTCAGCTGACAGACCTGGGTCTTTGAGAGTGAGAATGAACTTGACAGTTATCAGGGAAAGATTGTTCTCCTGTGGGAATAAGAAGACAGGGACACTGGAAAGTTCTTCAGAGCTGAGAAAGTGTCTTGTGCTCACTCTGCTCAGTTCTGTTTTGAGTTTTTTGTTATTTTATATCCCACTGATGTTCCAATAAAATATGGTTAAAAATATGAATAGAAACCTTGATGCTGGTTTTATGACACTTGGTTATATAGCATAGGTGGTTCCTAGTAACTTTCCATAGCTAATACTTGTTATCAGAAGATTATGGGTAAAGCCATCCAAACTCTCAAAGTCTCCTTTGCCTCTTCTATAAAATGTGGATAGTGGTGATGCTAGCCACTAATGGCCATTAGGATACTTTGATAAGAACCCCCAAAAGTAAAGATAAAGTATGACACAAAGGATATATGCAGTTATATGGGGAAAAGAATTTTATTTGACATGCCAAATGTGAATAGCTAGCTTAACTCCAAAACAGCTACATATACTTGGAAAAGGAGAAAAGTGGAAGATAATTTAGATTGTAGCATTAAGCAGAGGTAACATGCAACCAAAGATAGGTATGATTTAATAATGTTGGTATAGTGTCTACTGTTGCTAATAAAACTATCAAAAAGATAAATGTGACACATTCTATACAATATGAGGTCCAGGCCTCTTGTCTTCTTTAGAAATTAAAAAAAAAAAAAAGTCCTTAGACTTCGGTATTATCTGATGTAATGACATCATGGAAAGGGCTTAAAACATGACTGGTTTGGTTCCCAGGAGTATAGAATCAATACAACTGACAAAGAAGTAGGAGGAACAGGACACTGTTGAAATCTCAGGCTGGGGACTGAGGAAGATGCTCACTCTTTCAGTTACAAGTGAGGCAGAACACCAAACAGAGGGCACAAGAACAAAGACCAGAGTTCACAGCAGTTTCCACTCCCAGAAAAGGGCCAGAAAGCCAATTACCATCTCAGAAGTACCCCAAGGGTTACAACATGCTCACCTGGTCCACAAAAGACAGATAAGTCTCCTTTGAGAATGAATATGCCTGACACTATATTTGGCAGTAGAAGTTATCAGCTAGATGGAAAACTTGCTTGATGCACACGGAATACTCCAAGACATTTTCAGGGATATCCACACTTTATCTCCCTGTCCTGGTTCATCAGAGTAGTTACTCTTTTCCCCTTCATATTTAATCAGTGGATGAACAGTCCATTTGCAGCAGTTCCAGAGGGTTCTGTTCAAGGGCCATTTTCTCCTTCTCTCCATGGACAAAACCTAAGGAGTCTAGGCTGGTTAACCTCTTGGCAACTGTAATATTCCTAGAATAGGAGCTTATGAGATGGCAGGAAAGTGTCTCCAGACCACTTTGGAATAGCTAACTATCAGTGACTTTTTAAGTCCAAAAGTCTACATTTATTCCCCGCTCTCCATTTCTACTGTCTGTGCATTGGTCCATTTTAAAAATTCATTCTCAAAATGTTTATTAAGCATCTTTTCTGTGTCAGGCCACATACAAAGCAATGATGGATTCAGTCCCCACCTTCGTTTTCATTACAGTTATTTGTCTCAAAAAACAAAAGGCTGGTGAAATGGTTAAAATGCCAAGGTAGACAAACACCCTCCTAATAGACTCCATTAGGTCAATTTGAAGTGCAAAGACATTTACAACTCTAGCAGCTCTGTGAGGGAGCCTAACCAAAGGGTAAGACACAGGCTTCTAGAGCATCGAAGACATGCCCAAGGTCACACAACCTGGGATGGAATGGCTGACCAGATCAGATCTCAGATGAGGCATTATTGCCTGGTTCTTTTAAGTTCTGCCACACCAGTGGTTTTCAAATGTTTACTGCATTTAGCTTGAATATAGGACTCTTTGCTTAAATTATATATTAGTAAATAGCCCAACATAAAAATGGATACAAGCAAAAGCTCTCCATTAGCATCAGACCCAGAGCCAGCTAGGTGTGTCAATCCTCCTCACCCCTTTGACGGTCACCATGTCACTTGGTGGCGAGGTCCTCAGGCTCCTGGGGAAAAGTCCTGCTCCACTTCTCACATAAAGGTCAAGGTGGAAGAAAGATCTAAAACTCTTAGAAAACTTAAAATACGTGCTTAGCTCTTGCTATGGGCCGAATATTTGTCCATTTCCACCCGTCCTCACTCATATGCTGAAGCCTTAATTGTCTTGTGATGGCATTTGGAGGTGGGGGCCTTTGTGAGGTAATTCGGTTTAAATGAGGTCACTAGTATCTAGCCCTTGAGGATGTGATTAGTGTCTTTATAAGAAGGGGAAGAGCCCTCTTTCTCTCTGCACCATGTGAGAATACAGAAGGAAGTCACCCGATGCCTGCAAACCAGTAAGAAGGTCTCACCAGACACTGAGTCTACCAGCACCTTGATCTTGGACTTCTTAGCCTCCAGAACCATGAGAAAGAAAAGCCAGTTGTTTACGCCTCCTAGTCTTTGGCATTTTGTTACAGCAGCTCAAAGTGATGGAGGCAGTTCCATTGTTTTTGCACTTGACTATGGCACCGAAGAAAGGGAAGACCACACTAAACAGAAGAAAGAGGAGATATTCATTTCATGCTATGTATTAAAACTGGCATAATCATTTTTTTCCCTCCAAAGCAAATTTTTATAAAGGGATTTAAAATCTTTTCAAAAGAACTCCAGCCTTTGCATACTGATCATCACATGTCTACAACTACTACATTAACGTAGTAAAGAAACTCAGAAGCCCCAGATTAACTCTGAAATCATAACTGTATACCTTTGTGGGAAAAAAAAAACAAAAGCAAATGAAGGACCAAATAACGAACTGATGAAACCGAGCAAACCAGGAAAACAAAAAGATTCGTTTAATTAAACTACCATTTTAATTACTGGTAGTTTAAAGCAAAGATTTCAAGTAACTTGTGGTCTTCATTTGAAGAGTTCTTTTGATGTCTCTAATCCATTCAGCTCTTTCGTGTGAGAATTTAAATTGAAGATTGTAGATTAGAAAAAATAAATAAATTGTATATTGTAAAAATTTGTTGGACATTGCTTGTGAGAGGACGAGCACTTTCAAAGAATTCACTTTCACAAAATTTCTTTACGCATAATAAATATATCCCAAAGCTCTTTGTTCTTGTAACAGTGCTTTTTAATGTATCCTTTTTAAAATGTCTTAAATGAAATGGAAGAATGTTATATTTTGAGTCTTTTCTTACTTTACATCGCACAGGTGTTCCAATAAAATTTTAAAGGTTGATAACATAAATTCTGGTTTTGTAATATTTGTTTACACAGTATGAATGGTCCCTAACAACTTTCCATGGTCAATATTTGTTTTCAGAAGAACTATTTATTACCCTTTATAAAGATTTTAAAAAGGCAAAGCTACTTTAGTTTAACGGATATGCCTGAATCAGTGTTAATAGCCCTGTATCTCCTTAATGCCCTTTAGGTTTATCACAGAAGGAATGCCTAGTATATAATAAAATTCAAAATAACTCAGTAAAGCAGTTTTGAAACTATTGCTATAACTTTTATTGAGAAATTTTAGATGGGAAATGGGGCTATTTAAAAAAAACATTTGAATGTTGGCTTACATTTGAGGAGATCAGTTTAAGAATATTATCCTCTGAATATACGCTACAGGTCTTAACTCAGAAGTTAATTATCTGTGATCATGGGGATGTCACTATATCCTCGGAACTGTGTTCTTGTGAAATGAAAGGACTGGACCAGACTGCATCTAGGAATATTCTTCAATTACTCTTAGAAGAGTGGGGCATATGAAGGATGTGGTCCTTGAGTTGGGGTCTAAAGAATCAGAACGATTTTAATATGTCATGGGTGATTTTTCTTCTGGTTTCCATCATGTTGATTTCCAGTTGCTCTCCACTTTTCAAAGAACACCACTTGTTAGAATACAATTCCAAGTCATACTGCCAGGCCAAAGAGCACATTCTGATTCATCTTCACCGTTTCAATGCTTCTAACACCATAGCTTAAAGGAAACTTCTGCAGTAGGTAAACTCATCTACTCATCTACCATATCCTGAACACACAGCATCGCTACGGCATCACTAACTATCCGATCATTCCAGGACTCTCACTGGAATGTACCTCCCTCTTCTTTCAAATTCCACCTGCTCTTTAGCAACTCCTTTCTCTGTAAAGTTTTCTTAAATGCATATGCCAATCTCCTACTTACCATCTCTTAATGGCTCCTGTTGCCTTTGAGATACAATTCTGCCTCTGCACAAAACCCTTTGTGATATAGCTCCTGCCTTTAGCTTCATTTACAAATGTATTTTAACAGATAGTTAATGATAATTTATTATGTACCAGGCAGTGGGCCAAAATGATGAATCAGACAGGCAAAGTCTCTGTCATCATGGAACTTGGCTCTAATGGAAAAGACAGGTGATAATAAGCAAGTAAAACATATTGAGAAAATTTCAGATGGTGCTATGAAGAAAATAAAGCAGGAAAGCAGGAATATAGATATAGATATAGATATAGATATAGATATAGATATATAGATATATAGATATATATACACACACATACACACATATTAGAAATGAGGAGAAGGGGTGGATCAAGGAAGGTATCAGTGGGAAAAGGATGTTTCAACAGAGCCTGAGTGATAAGAAGATGTCAACCAAGTAAGAATCCAAGAAAAAAAGCATTGTGAGAGGGAACAGCAAGTGTCAGAGGCAGGAATGAGCCAGGTGAGACCTATGGCTGCAGTTGAGCTCAGAGAAATTGGCAGGACCAGGTCAGGTAGGGTTTTATTAGCTGGACTATGTAAAATTTGCATTTTCTCATTAATGCATTAGGGAACAACAGAACAGTTTTAAGTGAGGAAATCATGTTCTAGCTTACATTTTTAAATGATTATTTTGGTTGCTGTGAGAATGGATTTTAATGTTCTAAAAATGAAGTTGGGAGAGTAAGTCATTGCAGCAGTAATTCATCTCCAGCTTTGCCTATCTTCTCTTTTCCCTGAATATAACTTGCAGAATGGTTTTGCCACTGGTGAACATAGGAGTTGGATATGGAATTCTGCTTCATAAGTAAATATTTTGAGCAGCAATGTTCAAGCAATGTGGAAGTCAAAGGAGAACAATATATTTAAATTGCAGCAATTTCTGGTGTGTTAAGTGTGGCACGCATTAATTCATTTCATCCATTCATCCACAAAATATTGCTGAAAAGTTAATATGTATCACATACGATGCTCATTTCTGGGATTAGAGATGGAGCAAAAATAACAGTTAAATAAGCAAACAGTAGCTGAAATACAAGGGGCATTCACTATGTGTTAAACTCTTCATACACTCATTACATATCTAAATTGCTTTTTCTACGCAATAGCTCTTATGAACTGTAAGTAATTTTTTTGCCATTTTATAAATGAGGCGGCTAGAACAGAGAGGTTAGAAACTTCCCCATGGTCATTCAGCTAGCACACAGAAATAAAGAGTTTTCAACCTAGGGAGTCTATCTCCAGAGACTATGCTCTGTTATCATCTTCTTTATAAAGCAGAAAATAAAATAAGTGTAATCCTTGTTTTCATAGAATTTACCATCTGACATTAATATAAATAATATGCAAGATTATAAAGAAACATGGTAGTAGCCAATGGTCATGGGTTTTGCAAGAGTAAATTTTGGGATAACCTGAAATACTGACATCCCCATAATAATTTCAATGAGTTAAGAGATAAAAAGGATATGAGGACCTAGGAGCAATGAATTTAGAAATTATTTTTGACAAACTGGCTACTTAAAAGAATATCATACAATAGGAACAAGAATTGGAAACATAATTCTTTTTAAGATTAGAGGTGTTCAATAAATTTGGAGATAGAGCAAAAGTGTCAATTGGAAAGTAAAAACAGAATTTAAAAAACAGGAAAAAATAATATGTACCAAAGTCCCTTCAGGTAGGGATGATCTGAATTCAGGTGAAGAAATTATACATAGGGCAGAAAAGAACATTTTATCTACGTATTGAATCAAAGAGAAAAGAGGGTGACTAGATATAAAATTATGTAAAAATTAAAGACAGAAATTAATTCACACTTTTGGCCATATTAATAGGAACATCTTAGGAAACTTGGTACCACGTATAACATAACAAAGGTCATTACATGGTATTGAAGCTCTGTGCGGGTACTACTTCATTTGTTGCCAAAACAATACTGGAAAATAATATCTAAACTCTGTAGTTTATAACTTGACACATTGCACAGAAATATTCACGCATAGCTGAAGTATTTTCATATTATTTAGAGAACCTACCATCACATACGTTCAGCTACTGTCATTTTGTTTTGAGATTGTCTTTTTTGGCAAACTTACCAATTAAAAGAATACAATAAAACAAGAGCAAGAATTGGAAACAACGTTCTCTTTAAGAATGGAAGGCTCTGAACAAATCTGGAGATGAGGCACTTAAACCCTGCCATTTAATAACTCCATCAGCCATTCTCATTGTCAGTCTAGTTGAGTTGTGCTTGTTAATTTCAATCCTCATCAGCACCAAATAAGATAACTTGACAATGGTGATTTAGAAAGGATTATTCTGATATAGAAGTACATTTCCAGTCACCCAGGACTTGGTATAAATTAATATTGTCCCATGTGGTTAATACCATTTACATGCATAGGTCAAAGCCGACTGTGAAGTTAGGAATGAATGAATGAATGGATAAATGAATGAATGGATAGAGGAGTAATCAGAAAAGAGATTGAGAGAGAGAAGGCTACCAGAACTCCTCCATAAACCACAGTAATTGGTGAGATGTGCACCCATGTGTCTGTATGCTCATTACTCCAGTGGGGTTGGGTGTCACGCATCATTGTCAAGAACAGGTGTTGGCATCACTTACAGCTCATTCATCATCAGGCTGCAGCAGTGTTAACATATGCTGCTTTAGTGCTAATTGTGTTTGTTTTTACAATCAACGTTGATCTGCCCTTCATCATGCCAAAGAGATAAATGTTAGCTGAGGAAAAACAAACCTGGAGCATCATATTTATTTAGTTACCCAGGTTCAAGCTCTCTTTCTTCCATTACCCTAGGCAAATTTTCATACCTGAGACCCGGAGGATCTCAAAGATTTCAAATTCAAGATTTTGAGATAATTTAAAAGTATAGAGAATATTTTTAAAGATGTGTACTTGACATGAACTTTTTGGAGAAGTCCTGGTTAAACCCTTAAATTATGATATTGATTGAAAGTCAGTGATTTAACTATAGATCACTGAATCAGTGGCATTCTCTTTAACAGAGACTGTTTAGAGATTAGGATTTAAAGACAATTGAGTTTGAATTATGGGCAGCTGTTCTTGCTATTCAATTGTTAACAGTATAAAATCAGAATAAAATGTTCAGCATTGTAGCAAAACTAGAAAATAATCAGATCTATACAGCATATGTCACAGATATTCATTGATTAATTTCTGTGTGATTTAATGAAAAGACCCAAATAGAATTCCCCCACTCCAGTATAGCTGTGATTTTCATTAAACTTATCACTTGACTTCAGTTTAACAAATAAGAACCTGTTAATTAAGCAGTTCATTCAGGATCTCTAACTTGCAATTTGCATACCAACTGTTAATTCTTAAACAGATTTCCTACGCTATTTAGAAAAAGTGTCTTCCTAAAGGTTTACCTTATTTTTTTTCTTATGTCGACAAAAGTTTTGCTAAGTCAAAGAAAATTTCAAGCAAACTCACTGCTAATACGACAATTTTTAAATTGGGGTGTAAATAATTGAAGCTATCACAGCGAGTGATTTCAGCAAAATTTGTGATTGTTGTTTTAAGGTTTCTTTGTTTTTGCTATGGATGTGTGTGCAATGACTAGGCCGTAGTTATGGTTGCATCACCTTTCTCATTTAGCTTTTTGGCAAGACTTTCTCATTGCTCTATTTTTTCCTTCAGGTTATGGCTTAGTTTCCTCTCTTTGTGGCTTTTCCATTTGACTTTCAGGTCTTTGATTATAGCCAGTTTAGTATCTTGTTACTCTTTTTGCCTTTTCCGTGCACTGGTATAATTTGTTCTCGAAATAGATAACTATTTATTTGATGAATTTCCAGTATGAACTTTCCCTTTTATTTTTCTCAAGGATTTCCTTCCTTTATAGTCTAATTTTATTAGAATCTCTCTTCTTAAATATAATTACGTTTATTTGATTTGCCTCACTCAAGATCTTGAATCTTATAGTTACCTCCATAAGATTTTATGGAAATTCAAATTATTTTTCATTTTCACCCAGTATGTAAGTTCTTTAAGTATGTAAGAAGTATGTAAATTCTTTAAACAGAGAATGTCTTAGGTCATTCAACCACCTATTATAAAAGACTCAGATTTCACCATACGATTCTACTATAACTTAATCATCACTGTCAGGCAGTGATGATTGAGTCTATCAGCAGTGATGATTAAGTCTATAGATTTTAGAATCAGATTATTCGGGTTCAAATCCTGGTACTCCCATTACTAGTGCTAAAAGATGAACTGAGGCATATTAAAATTTTTAAGAGTTTGTGTAAAAACAGATTTGACTGAATGAGGGAGCTCCAAATAGGAAGTTGTTAGAAGCACGCCACAGACAAGAGCTAGGGAAAGACTTTTATAGAGAAGGTATAGAAGCAAAGAAAGGAAATTATTTGATTAGCTATGATTTAAGCTGGTTTCCTTATTTGGGAAAGCCTCGCTGGCTGCTTCTGATTGGAAGTCTTGGGTTTTGATTTCCTAACCTTGAGGCACGTCAGGTTTAGGTTCTGGTTTGCTTATTTAGGCTTTAAAGCTACCTCAGTCTAATGGCTTCCTTGTTCAATTAATTTAACACTAGCTATGGATCCTTAGCTATATTACACAATCTCACTGTTTCTTAAGTTTCCTCACCTATAGGTGACGGTGGTGCTCTTACCTAATATAGAGTTGTTGTGAAGATAAAGTTAGTTAAAATATGTAAAGCACTGAAAACAGTACCAGAAAACGTTCTAAGGTTATTACCGAAAGTGTTTACTTAAATTTGAGTTTTCTGATTTATCGCTATTTTTTCACTGTTATTATTTTTCACTTTTATTTCTAGAATGAAATCGTCATCTTTATGTAACTCTGTGTGTGTTTTTACACGTGTGTGTGGCATGTGCTACTCACTCACTAAAAACCAGATGGTGTCTGCGCATGTTGGGGGCATATGCTACTCACAGTGTCTTACAGGTTAGCGTTTAGGTATCCAGAATATTCTCAAGTTCCGGGTGAGATCTCTCTGTTACCCAAGACGTCACCTCAGTTGTGCCTGTATGTCCTGTATGTGCCTGTATGTCTCACAGAGCTGAGTTTTGCTTAATGAGCTTCAGTGCTCTCCAGAAAGATCACTTATACAATAGGAATGAGGAGCATGAAACAGTGGGTAGTAGACCCAATACATCATGTCTTTGGTCCCCTAACAGCCCTTCATAGGGCTCACTAAATGATTTCCAACATCCAGGAAAGAGAAAATTTCCAATCGAGCCAAGCGGACAGGAAGGGGTGAATGATAGTATATTGATTAGGACATGTTCACTCCCCCTTCCCACATATTCAAACACCAAAAATAGAGGTTCACAGGGTTATATGTATCTCTTATTCAGTTTTATTTTTTTCTGTGAAATTTTAAATTTTAGAACATATGAACATATATCATAGTTCTTCATACAAATGCTAAAATACTGCTATGATTGATAGCCACTTAATTCCCTGTATCATGATCAGGCCCAGATTAAACCTGATAACTCATTGTCTGTGCTTCATATAGTTCTGGTTACCATTGTAAGAAAGAAAAAGTTATACTCAGATGAAATGATAAAGTAAGCCATGCCCCTAAGCTGAGGGTGGGGCATTCTCTCCCATAGATCTTTGAATTAAATGAAACTCCCTGTCTTTAGGAATTTTAATGCATATCACATTTTATGCCAAAAACATTGGGCCCTTAACTTCACATGTACTACCAAAAAATTAGTAACTGAAAAATAATCTTAGATCTTGGTTGATTTTCTTTTGTTATTTTGCAAATACCTTTACCATCATAAAAGCATGGAACTGTGACCAGTTAGTTCCCATAATCTAGAGTGAAATACTCAGTATTTATTGATTAGGTGAATGAGAAAGCAAAGGCAAGTGGGTACTCAGAAAAATCTCAGTGGTCAATAATTTCTTATTAAAAATCAGGTGGTATCAGTCATATCTACTACTGAGCTCCATATTTTCATTTTATATTTGCTTTGCTTGTTGCATTTAGCTTCTCTTTCATGAACCCTGCTTCATATTTTCACATTATTATTCACAAAGCAATGTATAGATGAGGTATAGGTTTGGCTTGTTAGAAGAAATCTAGTATAAAAACGTGCATTTGTACATTTGAGATTTGTGAATTGATTTGATGTGAGTTAACTGAAGTTTTACTCTGTAATCTATCTGGAAGCCTGCCCATGCCTTTCATCTAATGTGCTTATTATCACTTCTTTTCTAGTTCTTTCCTGAGGGTCTCCATATTTCATAACCAATTAGAGAAGAATGTCTGAGTAATTCGAGAGTGACATAACATTTCGGTAGAAAGTAGGATTTGACAGAAGCAGAGTCACTTGTCAGTTCTGTGTTTTCCATTCAACAAAGTTGACATCATTGACAAAAGTCATTAGGTATCATATTGTGCTAAAAATATCTCTAATTTATTTATTTTTATTTTCTTTATTTTAATATTAATATAAAATAGTTTATAAAGTAAAATACACTTTATTTTTGGTTTTTCTGAACATTTTTTTCCTTTATGAATGTTTTATATGTAGGATTTGTACTACCCACTTCTGCATGCTTCCCCTTTGACTCATCGTCACAGCTTTATGGAAAAAGCCAGTGTATCCAGTATAAGTAATAGGAAATAGACATGGAAATATTGACTTAGCTTAAAATCTACACCATCTTTGATTTTTACTGCAAATCTCTACAAATTAGGTAGCATGGTTTTTCCAAAGCTAGGAGAGTGGGAGGAAAGGTGTGACTACCTTTCAAAATTATAGTGTGCATTATACACAAATATTTTGTGAAGGACGGTAATGTGTGATGTCACATCTCTCCAAGGCAAAATGAACATGATTAAAAAGGAGAGATTTGGGGCGTTCCCTGTGGTGCTGTGGGTTAAGTTTCTGGCATTGTCACTGCAGTGCCTTGGGTTGCTGCTGTGGTACAGGTTTGATCTCTGGCCCAGAAACTTCCAAATGCCGGGGTGAAGCCAAATTATAAAAAAAAAAGAGAGAGAGAGAGACTTTGTTTTGTTAAAAAAAAAAAAAAGGTTGGGGGAATGACATTTTCTGAGAACTTTCTAGACTGTTTTTAATTATTATTATGAATACCATCCTGTATGAATGGCACACACAAAATCTTAAATCTCTACTGACAAATATCATGAACAATGCCTTCCAACCACCATAGAAATACCAATATATTATGGAAAGAATTATGTATAAAATTATTAAATATGGTACTAGGTCCGATACAATCCTATATATGGTTTGTTTTGGAGATGGAAGTTTAGCAAGCATCACAAAAAAATTTAGGAGAAGGAAGAATAAAATAGATTGATTTGGAAGGAAAAAAGATTAAGCAAGATTTCAAAGATAAGGAGGATAAGGGAGATCAGAAAAAAATGAGTTAAGTGAAAGTAAGCAATGACGATAATGGAGAAAGTAAATAGGTAAATAAAATAAGAAGATTGCTTTTGTAATCTCTTAATCCTAAGAGTCTGCATTTTCATCTTGTTTTGTCTTCTCTCCAAAGGCAAAAAATTACCATTGAACACCTGATCACCAACCTATTCACTAGCAAGAAAAAAAAAGGACATTAGAGAAAAGAGAGGTTGACTGGGCAATCTTCAGTGAATTTCACACCCAGAACACACATTTGGAATACTTGCAAGTCTTTATAAACTTAAGTTGAAACCCTTATTACTTTGATCTGTAACCTCTTAAATATTAGAGGTTACTACCAAGGAAGATTCTGTGCTGCATGGCGAACAACTCATTTCACAAATGACTTTCTATAAAATATGCCAAAATATTAAAAATGTGTTGGCACACACATAAAAAACAGAGATTTACAATTATTGGTGTTAAAGCAATTTTTTTATGTCGCATTTTACATTATCTTACTTCCCTCACTATTTAGACCTATATTAAATATCAAAATAGAAATAATAAATTAAAATTTAGAAAATCCCACTCTACATTTAGGAAACAACTCAAAAGTCATCTTTCTCTTTGATTGCTTGATTCAACTGTTCTTCCAGTTTAAATATGACTCATGGTGAAATTGCAGGTTTTATTTTGTCCTTTTGTCATTACATCACAATGTCTCTGAAACTAAAAATCAAAGTGTCTTTGATGCCACTAATCTCTTTTCCCAAAGCTTTTGTTTGGATAGGATGGAAGAATCAAATTAAAATTAATCTCAAGAAAAAATATTAAAAGCAAAAGCCAGGGTAGAGCCAAAAATAACATAAGCAGGTCCTCCTGCACTCAATCTTCCTTAAGTGTTCTGCCAGTGCACTCTCAATGTGTATATTCAATTACTATCAAGGGACTGTAAATTATGTGACACATTTTGAGTGGTCTAATGTCCACTAGGGAAATGAAAGAGATGCTGCAACGATTTCCATTTGCTCACTGACTTTGAACTCCAACTACCAATGGATCTCACTTGACTGAATTTTCTCCTTGAAAGACTTAAATTTATATGTCATAAATAAAAAAGATATTATCTACAAGCACATAAAAATCTTTCATAGGGCTTTTCAGTTTGGGGAAGGAGAGTTACCCTATATTCCTAATACTTTAGTTATGACCAGTTAATGGTTTTACGACTCATGCCTTTTTCTGTATGAAGCTTGTGAGAGCTTTTCCAGGCATCTTTCTGCAAGAGAAGTACATTCAGGGCTTTGGGAATTGTACTGTGGAAAGCCTTGAAGTGGAGAGACATAAAGAAGAAGCTGCCCATCAGGCCCAAGGGTCTTTGTTCATTCCAAAGATAATGTAAAAGGCAACCGTCAGCCTTGCTGATGAGGCTTCTTGATTTGTTTCTTAGAAGACTAGTAGGACCCAGCTGTTTGATTGCCTATTCCATTCAGAGACCACAGGGAACACTCCTACAGCTACCAGTTGGCATAAAAACACTATTCTGGTCTAAATTTGACAGTCCATGAGTCACAGGTCCATATACCTCTGGGACATACAAGATTCGAGTCTCAAGATTTAACACAGACATTGAATTTTATTTTATGTGTATATTCTATGCCTGCCTTGAGCTAAATTGAGAGCTTTTGTGGAAGACATGCTAAAATCTTTATTTTATATACCAATATATATTTTTTTAGGGCCACAGCCATGGCATATGGAGGTTCCCAGGCTAGGGGTCAAATCGGAGCTGTAGCCAGTGGCGGTGTACACTACAGCCACAGCAACGTCAGATCCAAGTGCGTCTGTGACCTACACCACAGTTAAGGGCAATGCCGGATCCTTAATCCACTGAGGGAGGCCAGAGATTGAACCTGTGTCCTAATGGATGCTAGTCAGATTCGCTTCCGTTGAGTCATGACGGGAACATCTATACCAATAATTTTTAAACAAAATCACCATTTCCAGAAATGATTATAAAATAACTGAAATGAGCCTGGATGATTGTGAAGTTCAACACTATGAGTTTTTCATTTTGGACATTTGGAGTCAAAACTTGATTAGCTCAAAGTTGTATTACGTTATCTTATGTTTCAAAACAAGATTTATGCTGATGAATAAGTAATTTCTACATTACTACTTACTATCTATTCATTAACCTTCCTATCATCAGCACTAAGGGTAGCCAATAATGCCTCAGGATTATATCAGAATATTATTAAATTATTTCTACCTGAAGTTCGCGGTGTAAATAGAGATTCCCCAATTTGTCTTAGATATTCCAACGCAGCCAATTTTTTCTACAGTAGAGGAGAAACAAAACACTCATACACAAGAAAATTTCCTTTTTTGAAAATGTGAAGTTCTCATTTAAGAAAAAGCAGTTGATATATATATATATATATATATATATATATATATATATATATATATATATTTTGTAAGTGGACATCCTTAGTTCGGTATCTAAAATTCACTTTTAGCCTTCATTAAAATGATAGCTCTATACCTTATAATGCATGGATTAAAAGTGAGTCTTACACTATAACTGCCTTCTTATATAAAACTTACCCTAAGAATGATACACCATGAGGTTGCAGACGCAGCTCGGATCCCGCGTTGCTGTGGCTGTGACGAAGGCCGGTGGCTACAGCTTCTGTTAGACCCCTAGCCTGGGAACCTCCACATGCCGTGTGTGCGGCTCTAGATAAAAGGCAAAAAGACAAAAAAAAAAAAAGAATGATACACCATGAACTCTTAAGAGTATAGAATTAAGACAGCAAAATATGTTATAAAATTTTAAACTGGTGATCTAATTATTTACATATCAAATATTTTGCATTAATATATATTTTAAAAAAAATTATTATTATGAATTTTTCTTTTTCTTTTTGCTGCCCTTCAGCATATGGAGTTCCTGGGTCAGGGATAAGATCCAAGCCACGGATGCAGCAATGCCAGGTCCGTTAACCCACTGCTCCAGGTTGGGAATCGAACCTGCCTCCTGGTGCTGTAGAGATTGCTGCTGCCCATCCTATTGCACCACAGTGGGAACTCCTGAATTTATATTTTAAACAGTCACTTCAAATTGTTTATTTTTCTTTGAAATTTAATATTGACAAAAATTACAGGACCTAGAAAATACTGAATATCTTTTAAACCTAATTATTTCCCACATTCAAAATTTCACTTGTAAGTTAATATCAAATTTGATTCTAAAAACATACATTTGGATTCTAAAAGACATAGTCTTTCCAAACTTATTATTTTGGAGCTTGGGTCTATTTCTAGTTTAGATGAGGTTTATACTGGAAAGTACAGTTAACTGAAAAAAAAAAGGTTATTCAAAACAAGCCATTCTAATTAATGGATTCAAATTTTATAGAACGTACAGATACGTATGATGACATGAATCTTTCAAACAATATGAATATTTTATAAAAATGATGGCAGAGAAGATCATTGGAAATGATCAAATATATTTAGCTCTTTGATGTAAAATATATCACAATAACGTGCCCTGCAATATTAATCACATTACTAAAGGACTGAATTCTGGGTTCCTTCCAGTGTTCTAACTGGCACTGTTACTGTTTTCTTCATTTATTTCAGCCACCTGACAGCTCTCGCCCAAATTTCTAAATTTAAGTATCTGAGATTAGCCTCAATCTAGATTTGAACATTCTTATTATAGCTTTTAGTTTATGGTATTAATTCTGCTATTAACTTTCTAAATTTACTTTTTTATGCCAAGATGCACTAACATATAGTGGTTTAAGAAAACCTGAGGAAGACCTTGTCTTAGTGTCTTAGGCTTATTTCCAGCACCCCTTACCCTAGACACATGAAAGAAAAGGATGGCAACACCATTTTCCTCAAGGTTATTTATGCAAACTATGAGTACAACTCTAAACAAATGAAAATATCACAAATTCTCATATTTCTGTCAGAATTTGAGTTTCCACTTATGTTACCCATGGTTATAGAAGACGAAGAACTTTTCACTCAACAAGCTCAATAGATAAAGGAGAGAATGGTGGCCCAGAACCTTTCCTTTACTCAAGGAAACCAGGGACATCTTTAAATTATCAACGTGTTCTTCCAAGACTCCTTACAATCCTCAACCTAGTATTATTTACCGTCAACTGGATGGAGAAATAACACACTCTGAATTGTGATCTCTTTACAATCCTTCCCCTTCATAATACTCATCATCTACAAGTGCCTACTCACAGGAACATACTCAAGGCTGGGACTCAAGGGGCAGGCTCTTGCTTCCTTAAAATCTAGGTCCTACAGGGAGTTGCCATTGTGGTGCAGTGGGAACAAATCCAACTAGTATCCATGAGGATGCAGATTATATCCCTGGCCTCGCGCAGTGGGTTAAGGGTCTGGTGTTGCCGTGAGCTATGGTGTAGGTTGCAGACTAGAACTGGATCCTGCTTTGCTATGGTGTAGGTCAGCAGCTGTGGCTCTGATTGAGCCCCTAGCCTGGGACCTTCCATATGTCGTGGGTGTGGCCCTGAAAAAGACAAAATAAAATAAAAAAAAATCTAGGTCCTACATAAGACTGTACACTTTGGTGAGCTACTCACTTGCAGACATGGAAAATGACTCTGTTGTTAGGGGTGACCTTTACATGACAAAGTGGTAAGGGAGCACTGATTCATTTTATTTTATTTTATTTTTTATTTTTTATTTTTTTTGCCTTTTGTCATTTTATGGCCGCACCCGCGGCATGTGGAGTTTCCCAGGCTAGGGGTCTAACAGGAGCTGTAGCTGCTGGCCTTCGCCACAGCCACAGCAACGCAGGATCCGAGCCACATGTGCAACCTACACCACAACTCACGGCAACGCCGGATCGTTAACCCACTGAGCAAGGGCAGGGATCGAACTCGCAACCTCATGGTTCCTAGTCGGATTCGTTAACCACTGTGCCACGACGGGAACTCCCACTGATTCATTTTAGACAGTGAAAAGATATCATACTCAAAATTATCAGGGTGTGATCTCCATGTATTTTATCTGTAAACTATTATCCGAATCTAGATAATCTTTCATTTATTTATATATAAAATACATTTATAAATTATTTTTCAGATAGTATGTATTTATTTATTTATTTATTTATTTATTTTTGTCTTTTTTTGCCTTATCTAGGGCTGCACCCACGGCATATGGAGGTTCCCAGGCTAGGGGTCTAACAGGAGCTGTAGCTGCCGGCCTTTGCCACAGCCACAGCAACGCGGGATCCTTAACCAACTGAGCAAGGCCAGGGATCGAACCCGCAACCTCATGGTTTCTAGTCGAAATCGTTAACCACTGAGCCACGACGGGAACTCTCCCAAGACAGCTTATTCACATTTCAAAAATGAAAAAATATAGCACAATATAATTCCAATAAAATGGAATATTATGGGAAGAGAAGGGACCTGGTGCCCAAGCTAAAAACCTAATGATCACAATTGATTATGGCAAAAGTGTTTTTGAAACTCTAGAGCTATAAGAATCCACAAGATGAAGATGTTTTTACTGGAGAATTATCAAGCTCTACCAGAATTCATTCCTTCCTCCTGCAGGCAAACATCTACTGAATGCATATGGAGTGTCAGGCACAGATCTAGCACAAGTTCACTTACAGCTATAACAGATAAAAGAGTACTAAACATTTTAAAATTACTTAACAAGGATATAGGCCAAGTGACAGTAAAGCAGAGTTCAAAACATCAAGTTCAATGTTTTGGAGAAAATATTATTAAAACACATGAAGAAAAAGACATCTGTGAAATATTTTAAGACACTGCAGTCAGTAGCAGCAAGCTATATTAAAATATATATTTGTAATCAAAATTCCTCTGATGTCCTTGGGACGCACATATAAAAACACATTCCTGATGGATTCCATATGCTGCTCAACACTAATTACATACGTAGTTCTATTTACACAAAACTAAATAAGAGATCTCATTTGCATTAGATTAAATTTGAGAAGCCAATCTTAGTCTTCTTTTCTTTTTTCAACTATGTAAGACACTGCCACTCTTCAAAGACATTAGATTCATTTATAACATAAAAGAACACTTAAAAGAGAATATTATTACTTCCCATCTCAAAAAGTGCATGGTCTCAAAGTCAGTTAATTGTGGAATGCCCATGATTAACTATCAAAGCAAGTGGCAATTTTCAAAAAAGAGAGTTATGCCATAGAGTTGAATAAAATGTATATATTTGAGTTTTTACTTAATGTAAATGAAATTTAAATTTAGGTTAAATATTATTCTTGAATTATCCAAAAGGGTTTTCAAATGAATGGCTATATTTCATAGGTAGCTGTAAAGACTGGATTTACTGACAATTACAGCTGATATCATCTATTATTTTTTATTTACCTTTTTTCTTGTGGCCACACCTGAGGCATAAAGAAGTTCCTGGGCTAGGGGTAGAATCAGATCTACGGCTGCTTGCCTACATCACAGTCAGGGCAACACCAGGTCCTAGCCTCATCTGTGACCTACCTATGCTGCAGCTTGCAGCAACACTGGATCCTTAACCCACTGAGTAAGGCCAGGGATTGAACTCTTATCCTCATGGACACTATGTTGGGTTCTTATCCCACTGAGTCACAGTAGGAACTCCTATTACTTTTTAAACACACATCTGTGAATCTTGATTCTTTTTGTCTTTTTTTTTATGCCTTACCTAGGCCACACCCGTGGCATATGGAGGTTCCCAGGCTAGGGGTCTAACAGGAGCTGTAGCCGCCGGCCTTCGCCACAGCCACAGCAACGCGGGATCCGAGCTGCATCTGCAACCTATACCATAGCTCATGGCAACGCCGGACCCGTAACCCACTGAGCAAGGCCAGGGATCGAACCCGCAACCTCATGGTTCCTCGTCGGATTTGTTAACTACTGAGCCACGACGGGAACTCCTGTAAATCTTGATTTTTAAGTAAATACTTTAATATAATTTGCCATAACTGCTTATTTTATTAATTCTGCATCTTCTAAATAATTATTCTGAATTTAATGACTTAGTAAATAGGCTTAGTAATATAAGATTCCAGAGCAACATAAAATACTAACAGTTTAGCTATTATATCTAGTCACTTATGATGGAACATGATGGAGAATAATGTGAGAAAAAATATATATATATGTGTGTGTGACTGGGTTACTTTGCAATGACAGAATGTTGTAAACCAACTATAATGGAAAAAATAAAAATCACTCAAAAAAAACAAGCAAAATTTATCATCCAGCAAAATCCCAGTTCATCTGAATGTTAATTAAAACCATCAACAATTTCTTTATAGACAATTCCACCCATTTTGTTCTTATATAAAAAGATACCATATATAATTTTTTCTTTGATATATTTCACTATACATATTACCATCTGTCTTGCTATAAGGATATACATTCATATGAAATGAATGTATTGAAATATATACAGTTCAAAAATGTACATGTGTATGAATTCTCCACACATACATCCACATTTATATTTAGTAGAAACAGAAGACCTGGGCTCTCATTTCATTACACAGCCCTGTATTGTAAATAGGACCAAATCACTTGGAGCCTCAGTTTTTCAAAGTGCAAGAATGAGGGCCACCTATACCTTGCCTCCCTTACATAGATTTTATGAACATTCAATGAGGAGATATATTTAAAAGTGCTTTAGAAAGAAAGTTCTAGCTACAAATTAAATAATACCAGGCATATTTGTTAGTCCTGGGCTTTTACATTCAATATTTAATAATGAAAAAGGAGGGAAAATTCATATACTACTCTCAGCTACACACAAAATATATGGATTAAACTTAAGGGCCAAGCACCATGAAACTAAAGATTCTAACTTTGATAATTGTGGTGGTGGAATAGCCAGTCATTGAATCAGTGATGTTTTCAGTACAGAGAGAGCTGTTACAGAGGTGAGGGTTAAAGTAGGGTGGGGAAAAGGGTTAAGCATGTGGGTTGAGAGGTTCTTCAAATATACATTCCACCCTAGTTGCAGAAGACTGCATTGGCTCAGGGATATTACAGACAGGATGTGTTGCACATAGCAAAGCCAAAAAAGTAACACTAAAAAATATAGTTTGAAAATTACAGCAACACCTTGTCCAATGTGCCATCATCTTACACTGACTTTCCAATAGGTCATCCAGTTTCCATCCTTGCTTCTTTCCCTACTTCTTACTCTTAACTCAGCAGCTAAAGAAAAGCTGTTAAAATGTAAATCATATCATGTCAGTTCTCTGCTCAAAATTTCTAGTGGATACTAACTCATTCAGGATAAAAGCTGCATCCTTAAAATAGCTCGACCTTAGGAGACCTTACTTGTTACCTCTCTGACCTCTGTCCTATTAGTCTTCCTTTTGGTTCCCCTGCTTCAACCATAATTACCTACTTGTATATTTATAAATGCACCAGTACCACTCTTCCAACCACAGGGCACAGGTACATTTTTATAAAATGTACATCATTGTCAATATAACTTCTTCTGAAAATAAGAGTCATTATCCTCTAGAAAAACCAATGGGTTCTAGCATGCTTCATCAACAGTTAGGAATGTCTGCCCTGTGGTCAAATCAACATTTAAATGGAAATGCTAATAGTACCAATTTCAGAAGCTGAATTTCTTGAACTTGCAATTGTTTCCAAATACAACTATCTAATAATAGAACCTGTTATTGATAGATTTTATCCTATTATTATTAGGTAATGTCATCAAAATACTTCTGATCCTTTAAAAAATAAAGTACTATTAGTCTTGCTGTGAATATATTTTTAACTGAACTTATTTACATAGGCATTCTATATAGAAGAGATAAAACTGAACCTTATTCTACTTAAAAGAGGTAAATTTTTTTAAAAAAAGTAATAGAGATACTCTGAGAAATTCTGGAACAAAGTAAGTGAAACCAATCTCTTATGTAGATTTTCAGAGCAGTTCTAAATAAGCTAACCAATCAACTGCAGACATGAATCATACAAGCGACAATCAAGAAGACAGTACACAGTCAATTAACTCAACTTGAGAATCTCTTTATAACAACAGTAGAGGATTGCACCTTTATAGTACCTACATAAAAATTAAAGTCTGCTTTAATGTGACATAACAAATAAATGGAAAAATGAAATGTAAATGTATCGTAGTACTTATACTATGGTAGCAATTTGAGCCTTCTTGACTTGCACTCAGGGTTGCTCAGAAGAAAGACAGTGACAACTTTATCTCTAGCACATTAATTTCCCTTCCAGGTATTACTAATATACATTAAAGAAATAGAAATTTAGACATTATATGCACATATTTATTGAAGTGCTATTTTTAATAGTGAAAACTGGAAATAAACAATATACTCAACAATTGGAGAATGATAAAAAAACAAATGGTAATAACCATTAAATATCGGATTATATAAAAATACAGCTATAAGATACATTTTTGAACCATGCTCAGCAATGTCCATGTAATTACATTAGGTACAAAAGGATAATATATGCCCCATTTTTCCCATTAAGTATGAAATATTCACTTGTAAAAAGTATGGCATGAATGCAATTCAAAATCAATATTTTTTCTAGGTGATGAAATTATAGGTAGTTCCAATTTTTTATGCTTTACAATTCTTTACCATAATTACTTTATATTTTTATAATAATCCTGAACCTTGCATTTGGGTTATCTTTTGCCAGAAATATAGGACAAAAAATCATTAATTGTTGAAACATATTCTAAAGAAAGGAAATTTCCACTAGTAACACTACCCAAGACATTATTAATTTTCTTCCCTGGTTTTCCTTCCTTTTTCTCCAAAATACTTCAGTACGTAAGTTTTGAAACAGACCTGGCTGGTTACCAACAAACTTTATTCCATCTTAAATGAAATGGGTTACATGAAACCATAAACAATATAGTACCATTTCAAATATACCTTTCTATATTTGATATGAGTTGTTGTTAACAGTTCATTTCTCAGTCACCCTAAACTTTAAAATACCAAACGGATGTCATTCAAGGGGAGTTATAATGTTTCTAAGTAAAATAATGAGCGAGTAAAGAGTGATCTGTATTTGGAGCTGGGAAATTCTTGTGCTGTGAAATTTCTATACGGCATCACAAGATACAGGGCAAAATGGTGAAGCTAAACAAGCAGAAAGTAGATTTTCTCCATGCATATCTTGTGGCTGCATTCAGTCATCAGCCTTCATTTTCCAAGGCATCAACAGTAAAAGGTTCAGAAGAGATACGTATTTTCTATATTTACATTAAAAGCTAAAACTTTATCTATTCAAGGACTAGCAGAAATACCGGAGGACGTGGGTGGTTCCCAATGATCACTGAGAAGGATCATTACACTGAAACTTCATAGGAAAATAGAAATAAGGCCTATGTTTATCATACACTGGTCATACTACTAATCTTCCTACTTTAGGAAATGGAGAGACTAAATTACAAAACATCATCCTGACCATAGAGCTCCAGAGACTGCACTTAATGGCTGCTGTGTATATGACAAGAAAGCAAAATTAGCATAAATACTGCAGGATAATAACTATTTGGAAACATTTCTCTTAGAAATTCCCATACCTCAAAACAGTAGTTAATATTACCTGTGAAAACAAATGGAAGCAAACGCCAGGATTTCTCAGTTGTAATAAAAGGAAATGGCCATAAAAATAAGTAATTTTAACCAAGTCCCAACTGTATACTCATTTTATAGCTATATACTAATATTCATCGATATTTTTCTAGGGGCAAAATAGAATTCTTATTTAATTTCAGGTAACACAATGACATGGAAATTAATCAATGAAGTTCTCTAAATATACCCAAGTAGGCATATTTTATTTAAAGAGTTTTATTAACCCTTATAGATTCCTGTAGCATAGGTCGCAGATGTGGCTCCTGGATCTGGAGTTGCCGTGGCTGTGGCATAGGCCTCAGCTGCAGCTCCGATTCGACCCCTAGCTTGGGAACTTCCATATGCCATAAGCGTGACCATTTAAAAAAAAAAAAAAGGGAAAGAAAAGAAAGAAAGAGAAAAAGAAAGAAAGAAAGAAAGAAAGAAAGAAAGAAAGAAAGAAAGAAAGAAAGAAAGAAAGAAAGAAATCAGTCCAACCTGGGGTCTTGGAGGCCTTCAGGCATCAATGAACCCTTATAGATTCATTATAAGTTGGTTTGTTAGGATGGTACTATTTGTTTTTTTTGTTTTTTTTTTTGCCTTTTGTCATTTTAGGGCCGCACCTGCGGCATGTGGAGGTTCCCAGGCTAGGGGTCTAATCGGAGCTGTAGCTGCCGGCCTACGCCAGAGCCACAGCAACGCAGGATCCGAGCCGCGTCTGCGACCTACACCACAGCTCACGGCAACGCCGGATCATTAACCCACTGAGCAAGGCCAGGGATCGAACCCGCAACCTCATGGTTCCTAGTCGGATTCGTTAACCGCTGCGCCACGACGGGAACTCCTAGGATGGTACTATTTGTACAAAACTGTGATTCTTTAGTCAGAAGCTCCTATGGAATGAAGATCACAAGAATTAAACATCCAACCAATATTTTAGCAGTATGTGGATTGC
>PVHT021183696.1:27495867-27519862 GCA_004024745.2 Catagonus wagneri | reverse complement strand
TTAACCCACTGAGCAAGGCCAGGGATCGAACCCGCAACCTCATGGTTCCTAGTCGGATTCGTTAACCGCTGCGCCACGACGGGAACTCCTAGGATGGTACTATTTGTACAAAACTGTGATTCTTTAGTCAGAAGCTCCTATGGAATGAAGATCACAAGAATTAAACATCCAACCAATATTTTAGCAGTATGTGGATTGCATCTTAAAAGAATTCAGATCCAGAGGGTAATGCTGCTAAAGAGATAAATAGGAACCAATCACAAAGGGCCTAGATGCTCAAGTCAAGAAATAAAGCTTTAAGTGTAATGGAGACACTGACAGTTGTAAGCAAGATGAGAATTCCATCTGAGAAGGATCATTGTGTCGAAGTACTGTGAGTAGATCAGAGAAGGTAAGCCCGAAAGTGAGGGAATTAAAAACAATGACTGTTTCAGTAATTCAGTAGAGAGATGATGGCCTAAAGTAGAGGAGTGAGAGTAATAATAAAAATAAATAGAAAAGATTAAGAGCCACTAGGAGTCAGATTCAATCAAAATTAAATATGGATTAGAGGGTTGAGAGAGAGGTCAAGGATGCTGTCTTGGCTTCAAACTTGGGCAACTGCTGGAGTTCCCATCGTGGCACAGTGGAAACGAATCTGACTGGGAACCATGAGGTTGTAGGTTTGATCCCTGGCCTTGCTCAGGGGGTTAAGGATCCGGCATTGTGGTGACCTGTGGTGTAGGTCGCAGACTGGGCTCGGATCCTGCATTTCTGAGGCTGTGGTGTAGGCTGGCAGCTGTAGCTCTGATTGGACCCCTAGCCTGGGAACGTCCATAGGCTGCGGGTGTGGCCCTAAAAAATAAAAAAAAAGCAAACTTGTGCAACTACTGAGTTAGAAATAATAGGGGAAAGAGAGGTTTGGGGGAAGGGTGATGAGTTCCAGTTTGAATAAAGAAGATAACTTCAGAACTTACATAATGCAAGAAAAAGAGGGATTCATACCAAGTATAGAGCAGAAATAGTATTTAAGCATGAAACCAGGTGTTTGTTTAGTAAGGAAAAACTTGAAGCACATGTGAACTTAACTGTATTGTTAAATATATAGTTCTTTTTCCTTGAAGTGAGGCTTTTAACTATTTCAAATCAACTCTTGAATTCAACAGTTCTGTAATTCAACCTCCCCTGAAATTTATATAGATGGGTGGTTTGCAAAGTATCATCCAGAAACCACCGATGTGCTAGTGGGGGTTGGCAAGTATTTCATGCAAATTCCACACTTTGAAAATTAAACTTTGGAATGACTTTTAAACATTTTAACAATATGAATGCTTACTCACAGGTGATACAGGGGTGTTACCTTGGTGACAAACGAATAAATTAACTAGAGCAGTTAGGTTTGTAAACACATTTTGTGCAATTATCAGAGTAAAACGTCTGTTCCCATCTTAATACAACATGTGAATGTCTGGCAAATGTGTTATTAATTAGATGGCTGCATATCCAGACTGATCTGTTTTTGATATTAGCCATCCCTGGCCTGTCTGTTGATATGGAATTACTATACAAGCAAACTTCCTCTCCTTCATCCAAATGCTAGGCAAGGCTTATCCGCCTCTGCCTGGTGCTAGCCAGCATGATGGTACATGGCATAGTAATCATCTAGAGTGAAAGGAGGACCTTATTAAAACCTTACAGAACAGATTTACTTTTTTTTTTGTCTTTTTTGTTTTTTCAGGGCCACACCTGTGGCATATGGAGGTTCCCAGGCTATGGGTCTAATTGGAGCTGTTGCTGCCAACCTATGCCACAGCCAAAGCCACAGCCACAGCCACACCAGATCTGAGCCATATCTGCATCCTATACCACAGCTCATGGCAACACTGGATCCTTAACCCACTGAGTGAGGCCAGGGATCGAACCCTCTACCTCGTGGTTCCTAGTCAGATTCGTTTCCGCTGCGTCACTACGGGAACTCCCAGATTTACTTTTAATGTAAGATTTAAGAGTCTTTTTCCTTAATTTTTAAGAGATCAAATATAGTGCATTGTTTTGTATCTTTATGCCTCTTTTTTTAAACAAATTTCTAACCACCATATTTTTTCATTCAGTTGCTTCCAATAACAAACCAATCCCCTAAACACAGAGAAGCACATATGACCAGACCTCCCCATTTCCCCTGGCAATAACTGGTAGAAGAAAAAAGAGTGGGCAAAACAGTTATGCTGAGACAGTAAGAGTTTTTCCCTGGATTGACATGGATACAGTCTATCTACTGTAGAAGAGAAGGAGACAACCCAGGAGGTGAAGCAGAGACAGCAGAAATAGAAAATCTAGATTGAGAAAAAACTGAGTGGCCAGTGCCATCTCATCTGTGACTCACATTTTCCTTTGAATACATGTCTTATTACAGCAGCTCTCTCAACTCAGGGGTCCCATAGGTCATGTTTTTCACTTAAACTACTTTAAATGAGACATCTCTCACTAAAGCTGAAAGACTTCTGACCCATGTGTCGAACAACTGCAATTTAGAATCTCAAGGTTGAATTGGTACAACCAACAATAATCAACAGATATTTATTGTGTCCAATGAAAATGTGTAAAAATTCAAAGCACTTTTCAGGTGCCAACTCTAATTACTACAACAACCCAACAAGGAAAACATTGATATCCCCATTAAAGGAAACAGAGACACAAAAAGATGTAATTCCGCAAGTGCTCACAACTAGTAAAAGGAAAGTTTTGAATTTGAACTCAGATCTTCTGACCCCAGTGTTCAGGCTCTTAAACTTGTTTGACTCGCTCTCTTGATATGAACTGAGTTCTGATTCAGCCATCTAATAGCTAGGTACTTCCATCTCTCTGAAACTTCAGTTCAGAGAAATACCAGAGTTTATGCTGTGGTACAGTGGGTTAAGAACCTGGCGTTGTCTCTGCAGTGCCTCATGTTGCTGCTAAGGCACAGATTCAATCCCCAGCCCAGTGTAATGGGTTAAATGATCCAGTGTTGCCGCAACTGTGGCTTAGGTCTCAGCTGTGGCCTGATTTTGATCCCTGGCCCAGGAAATTCCAGATTCCTTGGATATGGCCAAAATTTTTTTAAAAATACTGAAAAAATTAAAATTAAATCTTCAGAGATTGTTGTAGAAATTCAAAGAGATCATGCTTATTAAGGCACTTTGGAAACTGCCTAGTGCTAGAGAAATGTCAGCTCATATTATAAAATTATAAACTACATTAAGGCTTTATCAGCTATGAATCTTGTAATTGAGTTACTATAAAATTTAATCAACATATTTCAGTCAGTAATATCTCAGAAAAGTAATTACAACTGTCAAGTCCTATGTCAGGAAGCAGCTTTTAATCTAAACTAACTAAAATAATTCTGGTGTATAAAATCTACCTTTCTTCAATAATGATGATGATAGCTAAGATAAAATTAACTTATATTTCAATATTTCACATTTTCAAAATTATTTTACTTGTTTTAAAACCTCATTTGGTATATTTTAGTGTCTTGGGATATGCGTTATATTTATTTTTTTCCCTGTTCATGTTGATCTACTGCTACTGGGCAAGTTTAGTAATAAGTATTCTGGGTGACAAAGCTTTATACAGCTCATTGTGAAGCCTTCAAAATGATAAATATGGAATATGTATTCAAATTTGCTTTTGAGTGCCTTTCTTTTACCTCTCGAAGACTGATTAAGATTTTGGAATTTACCCATAATATTAGATATAAATGAAATTAAAAAACAATATGCATCACATAGGCCGAATTACACATTTGGTCCCTGTCCCTGTTGTTAATATAAAATAAAAATTCTGTACAGCATAAATATTCATTCATGTGTTTAATCATTTCTTCCTCAGTCTGACACTTTCAGCTAAACTTTAAGCATTTATATGCTCAAATTCATGTTTAAGATATCTCAACAATAGAACTATGCTGCTTAATATTACAATAAGCTAGTAGATCTTTAATATTCCTAAATAGTATGTTTTAGTTACCAACTCTAAATCTTATATTCATAACTAATATTTACAAATATCAAAATATCACTTAATTCTTTATAGCCCAATATAATTGAGAGTTGAAGAAATTTGAGTTGAAGGAATTGCTTTTTTGGCTTGCATCACATACTGAAGAATTTACTCTAGTAATGTAATGTTGCATGGGGTTCATAAAAATATTCTAATTAGATCATTACCACTAATCACATTCAATTTATCTAAATCTTAGAGAAAGTCAAGGAAAGGGAATCAGAAAACTGGAGAAAGTGAGCAAAGACTATACTAGAATATGAATTAGGTATACCAGAAATAGAACAATAACAACAAAGCTATGAAATTAAATGTATATGCTATGAATTTACATGGTTATAAATTTGATCTCCATATAAGCCCCTAGCAATTCTAAAACAGTTTACCTAAGCCAGTTCCTTATTGCCAATATTTCTCAGAAATAACTCCTTTTCACATTTATATAAGTCACAGAGGTCTATTTTATGAGAACACATAATCAGGCAAAATAAAATGTTACATAAAATTGAAAAAAGTTACAATTTGTTTTTTAGTAGTGTGTTAATGATCCACAGCAGGGCAACTCTTTTATCATGGCTTAAAATTAAACAGATACAAATATAGCTGCTGATTTATATTTCCCTTATTTGACTTTTTGTACATATGCAATATTATTTTTAAGCTCATTTGTATTCATGTGACTCGGATTGCAATTTCAAGTCTGGAAGGTTTGATTTCATTAAACACTTTTGCCTCAATCGAAACGTCTGTATACACAAGCATATTTCAAAAGCAGTATCCATTTCTATTAAATTTTCAGTGTTGCATTAAGTATAATGGCAAGGAAAATGTGCATAGAACCTAACATAAGATTTTGTGAACAGGTTTATTGAAAAAGCTGGATCTGATAGGAACTGAAGTCCAAAATAAACAACCAACTTTATTTTTTTAATCAATGTCTTTCATTAATGCTACTCTAATATACATGCTTTCTTTCTGAAAAAAAAAATGTCTTGGGGAAGAGCCACAGCTATTTTAGACAATTTCCTGCATTAAAATTTACAGTCAGTCTAACACTTTCATCCCTTCTAGCTGCGCTTGACTCAGGCTCAGAAATTATCTTTTTTTTTTTTTTTTGCTTTTTAGGGCCACACCCATGGCATATGGAAGTTCTTAGGCTAGGGTCAAATCAGAGCTACAGCTGCCAGCTTAAGCCACAGCCACAGCAACGTTGGATCCGAGCGGTAACTGCGACCTACACTGTAGCTCATGGCAATTCTGGATCTTCAGCTCACTGAGCAAGGCCAGGGATTGAAGCCACATCTTCACAGATACTGGTCAGATTCATTTCCGCTGTGCCACAATGGGAACTCCAAGGCTCAGAAATTATGGTAGAGAAAGACGGAATGGCATATGTGGTTTCTTCTTTGCACAATTCACATCTTGAGTTGCTTTTCCCCACTCACTACTACACTGGCCCAAGATTAGAGAAGTGGAGGAAAACTTAAAGTTCAGAAATATCTTTTTTTTTTTTTGTCTTTTTGCCTTTTATCTAGAGCTGCACCTGCGGCATATGGAGGTTCCCAGGCTAGGGGTCTAACAGGAGCTGTAGTTGCCAGCCTTCGCCACAGCCACAGCAACGCGGGATCCGAGCTGCGTCTGCAACCTACACCATAGCTCACGGCAACGCTGGATCCTTAACCCACTGAGCAAGGCCAGCGATCGAACCTGCAACCTCATGGTTCTTAGTCGGATTCGTTAACCACTGAGCCAGGAAGGGAACTCCCAGAAATATCTTTTTTAATTAGCACGGTTGTAACTTGTGTTGGTGCTGTTTCTCATGGGATGCTTTTCTGTGTTCTTGTGGTCTATGAATTATCCCTTTAAAGATTAAGCAGCCAGGCTAATTTCTCTTATGTCCAATCTGAAGGTCTAAAATATTTCTTTAGAATGTGTGAGCTATCATACACGTTAAATTTCTGAAAATTATAATGGGGTGCTTTCTTAAGTTAGAGTTCTCAGTTCTAGAAATATTCAAACAATTTGAAAGACTGTTTGCCTCTTAGGTAAAAGATTAGAATAGATGATATTTAAGGCCTTTCCAAGTCTAAGCTGTTATGATTCTGTAAACTATACAGGGACTGAACAAATGATGATGGATGAATTGGATGATAGCTAAAGTTCTGAATCTGTTTGCATTAAAAATCAGCCTGGTGGTATAAGACTAATACAATTTGGAATAAATCAGAGATAGAAAGGGAAGGCCGCTGACATTTAATAAGATTCTACTCTACCATTGACAGTGAGAGTCTGATAGTGGTGAGTGTGTTGGTGTGTGTGTGTGTGTGTGTGTTTTAGCATCATTTACTCATTTGAGACTTTCTACAGTTTGGCAATATAACATTTCTATTTTTTACCTTAGGAAACTGAGGCTCAGAGAAGTTGAATTACTTGAGTGTCTATAGCTGATAAGTGGATCTAGAATTGGATCAATCCAGTCACAACCACTATGACAACAAAACTGATGCTTTTTTCACTAAAACAAGCTATATCTAAACTCAAAATTTTCCTAGATCAATGGAAATTATATTTTTACCCCCAGGTGCTCTAAAACTAAAGGTCATGTCAACACTACTACCATAATCATCCAATATTTAATGACATTAATAACCATAGTAAATTCAAAATTAGATTATAGCAACCTTAAGGAAAATGTTTAAAATTTTGTTTTTTTATTTTTTTTTTGTCTTTTTGCCTTATCAGGGGCCTCACCCGTGGCATATAGAGGTTCCCGGGCTAGGGGTCTAACAGGAGCTGTAGCTGCCAGCCTTTGCCACAGCCACAGCAATGCAGGATCCGAGCCACATCTGCAGCCTATACCACAGCTCACGGCAATGCTGGATCCTTAAGCCACTGAGCAAGGCCAGGGATCGAACTCGCAACCTCATGGTTCCTAGCCGGATTCGTTAACCACTGAGCCACGATGGGAACTCCAAAATGTTTAAAATTTTAGATACATCTTCTCTTATAAGGAAAATCGAAGAGTTTCTTTAAATATACATCATATGGTTCTAAATAAGTTTTCAGCATCAGGCACCTGCAACTGTATTTGGCTAGTATTAAAGCCCCCTCAATAGAACACTAGTGAAGGTGAAATAACATGTGAGGAAACTGGGTGAGGGAAGATTGGTAAATTAATCTTGTGGTAGATGAAGGAAGAAGTAGAATAGAGGGAAATGTTCAACTGTGCAGCATAGCTATTCCACTTTCCTTTGAAAATGTATAACTAAGCAAACTGACTCAAGCAGATGTCACCAAGATGTTAACTGCACTTGAATGATCCAAGAGTCCAAGATCATATAATAGAAAAATTCACTTAAAATATGACTTAAAAGTAGAAAATTCCAAACTACCTGAATAGATAATACATTTCTAATCTTGAAGAACTAAAATCTCCCTTAAGCTTCAAGCTCCTGACAAACTTGAACCCACTGGACATATATGAAGTGACCTCCAATGTTCCCTATAGGAAATGTGTGTCAATTATAAAGCATTGTTATAAGCATTAGTCATAGAAAAATAACTGAAAAATAAAAACAACTGTTAAAGAATGAAAACAAGTTAATAATTTCTTAAAATAAAAAGAATTTCAACAACTTTAAAGCTTTTGTGATCTAGGACTAGGTATTTACCTCCAAAACTGTAGCTTAGTCTCCTTTTATTACAGAAAATCCATGCTGCTTCTATTTAACTATCCTGTTGGGTTTTCTGCCATTCCTTGGGTAAAGCCTACATAATAAACTTTAGTGGCTTTATTCTTACACTTTATTTGAAAGTTGAATTTTATTAAAATATATGTTATAATTTTCTGTAACAAACTTTTTTTCTTTTTATGGGCACACCTGCAGCATATGGAAGTTCCTGGGCTAGGGTTCAATCTGAGCTGCAGCTGCCCACCTATACCACAGCAGCCACAGCAACTCTGGATCCAAGCTGCACATCTGCGGCAATGCCAGATCCTTAACCCACTGAATGAGGCCAGGGATGCAATCCGCATCCTCCTGTATGCTATATCAGATTCTTAACCCACTGAGCCACAAATGGAACTCCTATAAAAAATTTCTTAAAGAAGGACCAAAAACAAGTAAATTATTGTTTTACCATCGTTATTAATTTTTAGAAGATAAAATATGGTTTCATCTATTATAAACCACTCCCCAAACAGAATCTACCTTATTTTTAATATCAGTAGGAAGACTAAAAGAAAATTCAATTTTTTAGCCCTTTTCACATGAGTCTAAAAGTCATACTTTTCTGGGAAAGAGAAATGGCCTTAAAGTCTTGATAAACTGAAACAAGAAACAATAAAAAAATTATGAAAACCATATTTGAAACTACTTAACTGAGAAAAGCCAAAATCATATAGCACACACACATAGAAGCCCTTCACTTTTCTCTGAAATAATGCAAGTTAAAAATGATAGCCACGTCTAAGTAAAAACTCTTTATTACTAAATATTTTTCAGATTCCTAAGAATGCAAGTAAAAACATTGTTTGACATGTATGCTAGCAAAAATTATGGAGACCATTAGGTGACATGTCAAGGAATAAAATTTTGGTAGTATTTGCCTATCTGCAAAACTAAGCACAAATTATCTGTAGATGGCATAACTTCAATGCAGTACCAATTGCAAGAATCATAGCAGTTACCACGAGATACCTCTCATAGTATAGTCAAAATAACTTTTTAAATATGTTGACAAGATGAACTTATTCCTCCTCAAGGCAGATCAAAATTTATTAAACAGGAAAAAGTATATTCATATTATAGAAGTTACACACTGAGACTTTCATTTTCAAACAGAATCAAAAACAATAATTTTATAATCCAAATTTAAAATCTTTCAGTTAATAATTCATAAAGAAAAAAAATCTTACACCCCTTTAGCCATTTTATTTATTTATTTTTATGGCCACACTCAGAGCATATGGAGTTTCCTGGGCTACAAGTCAGATTGGAGCTGCAGCTTCCAGCTTACACCACAGCCACAGCAACACCAGATTCAAGCTGTGTCTGTGACTTATACCACAGTTCACAGAAACTTCAGATTCTTAACCCACTGAGCAGGGCCAGGAGTTGAACCTGCATCCTCCTGGATACTAGTTGGGTTCGTTACAGCTGAGACACAATGGGAACTCCTAATCATTTTTTTTCTGAGGCACAAATTAGCTTTTAAATATAATTTCGATATCATCGCACTGATAGACTGTTTGAGATATTGTCAGGTGATCCTCTTGTGGCTATGATTCTTGATAGTTCAAATTTAATGTATAAAATCTTTGAAATGAATGTTGATCATAGATGACAAGAATCTTTAGTAAAAAATGTGAAAAATTGTTACTTATTTTTGTTATTGCTGTTTATTTTGGTTGAAAATCTTCAAAATGTAAAAACTAGTCTTATGACTAGCGGATTGTTTTTAAAAAGTTACAGAAATCTTAAGACACACACTACCTAAAGCAACACTAAGAGAACTCTCTAGAATGAGAGGAATATTCTACAATGCTTCACGACTCAATAGGATAGTCAAAAAACCCCATTTAGCTATTAAATGTCTGAAATATGTAGAGTACAACTGAGAAACTGAATTTTACATTTTATTTAATTTTCATCAAATTAAATTTGAATGTCACATTAGGATAGCATTAAAGTGTGGGTTATTAAGCTCTCTGCCCATGTTCCTTTGCTTCCAGATCTCCAGTATTTCCAAGAAAATATGGTCTGAAAAAGGTTAAGTCGTAAGAGCTCATCTAAAAGACCTGCTGAAAGCCACGCTCACACCAGGTTCAGATGACCGTGACACGGCTCAAGATAACCATGGAAAAATTATTACATATAGCCCTGGGAAGGACCAAAATAAAGAGGGACTTGGTATATTTGAGTGCTCTAAAAATACTACCCACCTCACCCCACCCCTCAAAACAAAACTGATATCATCAGCCTCTTCAAAAGCTTTGAGGACTGTATTTCGCAAGCAATTTCAGAATCCATGCACTAGAAATACATTTCCTTTCCACCCACAGAGCTGGGAGATCCCACTCTAATTGTAATTCCTGGATTTGTCTTTCCATGAAAATGGACCATCATTATCTCCAACTGGACACTGTCAACTTTATCTTTGAATCCTTTGTAGCTTCTCTTCTCCAAGGTTAAAAAGTCAGTGACTTCTGACATTAGCCTTCTTATATTAATTTTTTCTATTAAAATATTATCTCCCTGACAATCTTATCTATTCTCATAACATTCACTGTTAGCTATGTTGATATCTCTCCCTAAGCTCAACTTCCACTCCTGCTCAGTCCATAGTCTGGTCCAGGATTTCTAGCTAACAGTTACACATTTCACCCTGAATGCCTCAGCACCAGTTCCAGTTCAAGACATTTCAAGTTGAACCTTTCCTCCTTCCAAAAAAAACAATAGCCACCAAAAATCCTTTCTTAGTCTTTGCCCTACTTCACTAATGATTTCAGTCAGCCATGATCAAAATCCTTATCTTTGACTCATTCTTTTTGTGCCTAATGTTTGAAGGATCAAAGTGGTTAAATTAAGGACTCAGATTCAGAAGCAAGCAGAGATGGACTTCACCCCTGGCTCTACCATTTACTGTTTGCATAACTTGAGTATATTATCTAAACTGTCCAAACTTTGTTTTTTTTATCACAAAAAAGTGAAACCAATAATAATAACTAACTTCATTATTAGTTCTAAGTACTTTATGCCTATTAACACGATTAGTCTTTACAACCACTCTAAGAGATTGATATTATCATTATTTCTTTTCTATAGATGAGAAAATCAAAACACAGAGAGTTAAATAAATTGCCGAAAGCCACAATAGTAAGTGGCTGGGATTGAATCCTAGACATTCTGGCTCCAAGTCTGTAACCACCGTACACACTGTCTTCCTGATAATAACAGCTTATCTCAGAGTGTTGTTGTGAGGACAAAATTAGATAAAGTCTATGAAATACTTGTCAATATCAGCTGCTACTATCATCATACATTTCTAGACCAAAGTCAGAGGTACCCTTTTCTCTACACAACTTCTTATAGCACTTATTTTAGGATCACATGGCTTATATACCTCCTTGTACTGTATCACTTGAAAGTCGTGTCTTATTACATCATGTAGATTATAAACTGTATGAAGCTAAGGATAGTTTCTAAAGCCATCCTATGATTTGTAAATATTAGTAGAATTACCATAAGTCAATGTATGTCATTTTAAAATGTATTATTATGACTCTTACCCAGTTCACAGTTTCTTAGATCCTAGTCTTTAATTATCCTCTAGCTTACCAAAGTGCTGCTTACTCTGACAATTAATGCTTTTCCAATTTTTGCTTTTTTACTTCTGTGTTTAGGGCCACAGGTGCGGTATATGTAGGTTCCCAGGCTAGGGGTCGAATCAGAACTGTATCTGCCAGCCTACACCACAGCCACAGCAATGTGGGATCCGAGCTGCATCTGTGTCCTATTCCACAGCTCAACAACTGAATCCATCAACCAATGCTGGATCCTTAACCCAATGAGTGAGGCCAGGGATCGAACCCACATCCTCATGGATACTTGTTGGGTTTGTTTCCACTGAGCCACAGTAGGAACTCCCTGATTCTCCAATTTTTGATACCTTTTCCTGAACTTATCTTCCCTATATCAAAATATTTCCTAGCCCCAGTTTCTTGCTTCTGAATCTGGCCTATTCCTGTGCCTTTCTTCATTTAATACCTCCAGCATGATCTCAGCTCCCCAGCAAGCCCAATCTCATCTGTCCATACTGGTTCTAGAATGTGCTTGAGGCCTCAGGTCTTGAACACAGATGACATGCTCAAAGGTTACACCCTCAGTCACCAGGACTGCACTCTAGATACTTGTGTGGAGTTAATGGTAAACACTTGATCAGAATGCTATTAACTATCATTGCCAAACAGGTTCTTTGAGAAAATCCACAGGGAAGAGCCAATCGATTAAATGTTAAGAACACTGCTTATTAAAAAATAATACTCAAAATTATCAAAAAACGTTGCATGAAAAGTTATCTCCAATATATGTTAAGAATGTTAATTACAAAAGAATCCAGTTGATACACATAAAAATTTACATAAGTATAGGAAAATATATGAAAGGTTATATATCAAAATGTGCATGAGAAAAAACCATGCACATTTTGGTACATAACCTTTCATATATTTTCCTATGCTTATATAATTGTGAATAATTTCTCTTATTTCTTATTTATTAACATTTTCCACTTTTACAATAAACATTTACCATTCATACAATGAGTATGTTATTTAAAAACCCACTAAGTGATAACATGTTAATTTATCCTTGTTATTGTCCCAATACCATGTAATTAGCAATCTAGTGTATCAGTAATCTGAAGAACTAAATTTTACTTGCATGTTTTATTCCTTAAGGTCTTTCCTAGCATCCGTTTTTCAAACTAATCTTTTGTTCTTTTTTTCTTTCTGGCATCAGCTACACAAATTGTTGATGATTTATACAGCTGCTTTAAATGTATTCCAATTTCAGGGACAGTTTTTGTTCAATTTTTAGTTAACTATATACCTTTCTTAGGCAGCCAACTTTTGCTGGTCCCTAGAGTTGTTACTTAAAGCAAGTTTCCTATACTCATGCAGGTTTTTCACACCATCTATCTAGAAAATATAGTACTCTAAAAGCAAGTTAAGTCATCTAGGTTTTACACAAGTCTTTTAAGAGAACAGAGTTGCCATTTCCTTTGGGGAATAATAAACTTTAAAGTGGCATGTAGCAATTAACAAAACAAATAGTGTATCCTCTATACATCAATACCAAAAAAAAAAAATTAACCCTATAAAGAAGTATGAAAACAAAATATCATAAACTTTTATACAATAAAAGTGGTCTTTAAACCATCACTCACTAGCATGTTGTATTAACACAACAATCCAGTTACATAATGTTCCCACATAAAACCAAAACAGTCTATTTTCTAGAGTGAAGTAATGCTGATGATCAGAGTTTTAGCCCAGAACACTGACCAAACATGGATAATTTTAGAAGGAGCCATGACTGTAAAGATATGCCTGCACCTCCATCAAGCATAATGTTGGTGAAGAGATGCAAAAGAAACTCTACTAAAATTTTGGCAACTGAAGTAGGAAGGTAGGCAATGGATGTACTACATAAACAAATTTGGGTGAGGAAAATATATAGGCACAGAAAAAATTTTCAAAGAGGTATTTAAAATTGTGTAAGTATGCTTATGTCTTTCCATGCCGGCATTGTTAAGAGGTTTGCAATTCAACTCTTGCTATTAGCTTTATTACTGATATTCTAAGATTTGAATATTCTAAGATTTAGGAATAAAGAATGCTTCTATCTAAATTTCTGTGGAAATTTAGAATATCTGCCCCTTAAGACGGTCAAAACTGAGACTGCTAGAGAAAAGAATGATGATTAACTGGTTTGAGTGCTTATGTCCAAGAATTTCAGTCTGAAGAAACTGTAAGCTGAGGATTAATGGATTTGGAGTCAGCGTTTTTTTCTTGAATAAACTCATGGAGTAAGAATCCAATATGAGTAAAACACAAGATGCTTGATCCTTGATCTATGCCTATTCCATGATGTGCAGCAGGACATGGAGGAAGGGGCTGGACTTGGACTTCATGCCTTGACTTTTTGACTCTGCCGGTCACAACGTCTGCTTTAGGAATTGTAGAAAACTTTCAGAGGAATTTTGGAGAGGTTGATGTGAAGGTGAAATAAAGTCACATACGAACGTGTTTAGTAAGCTGAAAATGCTTTTAAAGACTATTTGGTGACCTTGTTTTTCATCCTCTTCCTTTGACAGTGCTGGGGTGGGCGTGGGGCAACGGGAAAGTGTGGCTCTCTAGCGTGTACACTTGTGACTAATCTATTTTTTACAGATTTTTTTTTTTTTTGGCTTTTCTAGGGCCGCACCCAAGGCATATGCAGGTTCCCAGGCTAGGGGTCAAATTAGAGCTACAGCTGCTGGCCTATGCCACAGCAACACGGGATCTAAGCTGCATCTGTGACCTACACCGCAGCTCACGGCAACGCCGGATCCTTAACCCACTAAGCAAGTCCAGGGATGGAACCCACAATCTCATGGTTCCTAGTCAGATTCGTTAACTGCTGCACCACAACGGAAACTCCTATTTTTTATGGATCTGGATTTAGGTCCTGAAGCTCATTTGTATGACTCCATGCTCAACATATTTATAGTAAGGGTTTAGTTGAATGGATTATTTATATCAAATTTATATCTCTACATCTTAAAGCTCAAGCACCAACAACAATCAAAACAGGGAAAAACCAATATTAACCACCCATCATTGAGAACTTACTCTGCGTCTAAGAGGTGCCTTCAATTTTCCTGTAATTCCCACAATGACCAGTTTCATAAAGAGGAAACTAAGACACGGGGGGCTAATTAACATTACCTAAGGTGATCCACATAGATGCTTGCTTATCCTACTTTCCACATTTCTTTTTGTGTATAATTATACACTCTAATTCTTTATCGTGTCAGACTAAAGAACTTTGACCTTTGTAGATAAAGCTAACAGTAATTCACAAAATCACTTAAAAAAATTAAGATGTGGAAAGTATAAATTCCCTCTCAAATTTAGGAATGCAGAGTTATGAGGATAACCTAATTGTTTTTATTTTTTGATTAATTGTAAGGTTCCCCAAAAGTACTTTTATGCAGTATAAGGCCTGGGAATGTGTTAGCCTTTTCTAGAATTCTTTTTATCACACTAAAATAGACATAATATCATAGAATTTGTCATTTTTAAGTATACAATTCAGTGGCATTAAGTATACCCACACTGTTGTGCAGCAGGCACCACAGTATATCTCCAGAAATTTTTTAATCCCAAACTGAAACTCTGTAACCATGAAAGAGTAACTTTCCATTTCCTCATTCCTCCAGCCACTAGTAACCACTGTTCTACTTTTTGTCTTTGTTTATGTATTTGTCTATCCTTCATGCCTCATGCAGTTGGAATCACACAATATCTGTCTTTCTGTGTCTGGTTTATTTCACTTAACATAATGTCTTCAAGGATCATCCATGCTATAGTATGTATCAGAATTCCATTCCTTTCTTAGGCTATTCCAGCCTATGTATATACCACGTTTTGTTTTCCCACACATTTATCACTGAATGTTTGGGTTGCTTCCAACTTTTGGCTATTATGAATAACGGTGCTGTGAACACAGGTAAACAAATACCTGTTCAAGTTCTTGCTTTCAATTATTTTGATTCTATACCCATAACGTTTGCTTCTTTTTTCTTTTTCTTTTTTTCTTTTTTTTTTTGTCTTTTTGCCTTTTATCTAGAGCCACACTTGCGACATATGGAGGTTCCCAGGCTAGGGGTCTAACAGGAGCTGTAGCTGCCGGCCTTCGCCACAGCCACAGCAAGGCGGGATCCGAGCCACGTCTGCAACCTACACCACAGCTCATGGCAACGCCGGATCCTTAACCCACTGAGCAAGGCCAGGGATCGAACCCGCGACCTCATGGTTCTTAGTCGGATTCGTTAACCACTGAGCCACGAAGGGAATTGCGACGCTTCTTTTTTCTACAACAGAACATAGGTATTGCATCTTTGGGAAACAGAATTCAATAATTCCCCGATCCCTTTATAAAACATCCATGTGAATTTCATCATCCAATAAATATAGCCTAATAATTTTATTCCTTAATTGCATTAGGCTGACCACACTGAACAGATTACACTAACTTACATTGGTCTTATCATCTTTGCCACTTAGAGCATTAGTTTTTAAACTCTATGGTAATAGAAGTTACTTTCATAATAAAACTGGTTTATAACTCATCTTTTATATAAATTAAAAAGTTGAAAAGATTTCAAATTCTCAAACTTTAAGGAATGGAGAAATTTTCAGAAAGAAAATTAAAGTATGTTATTTCTCACTTGATAGCATATATAAATAAATACCTGTTAACTTCATGTTAATAACATCTTACTCTGACTCAAATTCGTAATTTAAAATTTAACATTTTTATAATTCTTCACATGCTTCTCTGCAGTTCACCAACAAAACTTTTTAAAAGTAAGAATATGTACATTTCAGGTAAAGCTTAAAGCCCAAGGATAAAAACTAGGAAATATCTACTCACACAGGCAAAAACACAAACTTTGCTCAAAAGAAAGCAGAAATGTTTTTCATCCAAATGGATGAAAGTTATCATCCCTTTATCAATCATAAATCTAAAATCTTATTTTTGGAGCAAAAATTTATAAGTATTAATTATCACATATTGTTATAATTCAGAATACAACTAGAAATTTAACACAGCTTATTAAATCATGTAAAATATTTATAAAGAATAAGAAAGATATGACCAAAAATTCCAATATATAAAATACGATTTGCTCTAATAATTTAGAAAACAACAGAAGTTCCCATTGTGGCTCAGCAGTAATGGACCCAACTAGTATCCATGAGGATATGGGTTCGATCCCTGGCCTTGCTCATTGGGTTGGGGATCCTAAGTTGCTGTGAGCTGTGGTGCAGGTGGCAGATGTGGCTCAGATCCCACATTGCTGTGGCTGCAGTGTAGACCAGCGGCTGCTGCTCCAATTCGACCCCTAGACTGGGAACCTCCATGTGCCATGGCTATAGCCCTAAAAAAGCAAAAAAAAAAAAAAAAAAGAAGTAAAACAAAAGATATTTTCATGGCCTATCTTCCCCACAATAGGCTTATAATATTATTAAACTTAAATATTAAATCTTTGCCCTTTTATGTCCTCAGCTTTTATGCACATGTGTTGCATCATATGAATTTGATGCTGAATAAAAAATATTACACAGATAAATAAATTGTGCTACATCCAGTCAATGGAATATTACTCAGTGTTAAAAAGAAATGAGCTATCAAGCCCTAAAAAATACGGAAGAAACTTAAGTGTGTATTACCATAAGAGGCCCATCTGAAAGGGCTACATACAAGTATGACTCCAACTACATACATGACATTCTGGAAAGGGCAAAACTATGGAGAGAATCAAGAGGTCAGTGGTTGCTGGGAGTTAAGGGAGAGGGAGGAATGAAGAGGTGAGGCAAAGAGGATTTTTAGGGCAGTGAAAAAAACTCTGAGTGATACTGCAGTGGGGGATGCCTGTCATTATGCATTTGTACAACCCATAGAAGGCACAGCACCAATAGTAAACACTAATATAAACTATGGATTTGTTTTATAATGATGTGACAATGCAGGCACAACAATGAATGTACCACTCTAATGGAGGAATTGAAAATGGGGGGAGGGTAATTAACCATGAATGTGTGGAGGCAGGGGGCATATGGGGACTTTCTGTATGTTCCTGTCAACTTTCTGGGAACCTAAAACTGCTCTAAAGAATAAATGCATTACCTTCCATTCTAGTCTTGGTTCCAGGTAATACAAAAAGGCAAAAGTAAATAATCCCAATATTTACTTATCCAGAGCAATTCTTTCTGTTTCCCAGACCTAACTGGATTTATTTACAGAATAACTCGCCAATTTCATATTTATTTTATCTTTGGATGAAATCGCAAGGTAACAGCTTTCACAGATTTAAATCAGGCTTGATTTTTGGAAATTTCAAAATTCTCTTTCCAGTGAAAGAAACTTTTAGGGTGTGAATATATGCAAGTGTCCATAAATGTACTCTGTGACACTTGTTGGTGATACTGACATTTATTGGCCACCAGGTGCTAAACGTTATGCTACATAATTTACACATTTAGTTTATTTTTTTTAATTGAAGTATAGTTGATTTACAGTATTGCATGTTTTAGGTATATAGCAGAGTAATTCAATATTTATATTTTTGTAGATTATATTTTATTATAGGTTGTTAAAAGATATTGAATATAATTCCCTGTTCTATACAGTACATCCTAGATGCTTATCTATTTACACACAAAACAGAAACAGACTCATAGACACAGAAAACAAATCTATTGTTACCAAAGGAAGGGGGTGAAGCAGAGGATTAACTGATACAAATTACCAAACATAAAATAGATAAGCAATATTCAGTTTTACTCTATAAAACTGTCAAATGCTTATTTTTAATCTATAAAAGGGCAATTTGCATTTGGCTCATTACGAGATTATTCCTTAGCTCATTTATTCCTTATGAGAACCATGAGATGCTTGTACAACTGCTTTTTATTTTATAGATTGATGAAATGGAAGCTTAGAGATGCTAAGCACTTGACCAAGGTTACATACCTAATAGGTAAGCCACAAAGTCAAGAAATGAATTTGGCAATTTGACTCTTCAGGTGTTCAATGAGCTACTCTACTACACTGCAACAAGATAAAGCACAGTGAAGTATACTCTACCCAGGTTTTGCTTCATTTCTGGACCCTTTCCCTTTGATAACCTACTCAAAGGCTATCACTACTCAAAGTATAGCCTGATCAAAAAGAGCAACACGAGCATCAACTGAGTGCTGCTAGCAATACAGAATCTCAGACCCTACTGCAGGCTGACTGAGTCTGAATCTGTATTGTAACAGGATTCACAGATGCTTTGATAGGTATCTTCAAGCTTGAGAAGAACTAATTTAAACTTTCTTAATTCTGAAGACATAACGGACATATGCAAAACAATTAACTTATATTCTAAGAGGTAAAAGAAAAATATGGGTACAAATAATAAAAATGCCCTGGTTCAGGTTACCTCACTGTATTCAGGGAGAAATAACATTTTATGTTTAATTTTGGTTTCAAAATGAATCTCACAGACGCATGCATCCTTTCCCACAGTTTTTTTTTTTTTCTCCCCACAAACTTCTTTAACTTTTTCAGTGAATAGGTTTCTATTATTTTTCAATATCCACTAGCTTGTGTCTCCTGATTTGATCTTCTTAGGAGACACACAAATCACAAATTGTGGCTTTCCCTTTTAGGATTTATGCAATCCATGACATAGTGACGTGGATTATTTCTTCCCACTAGATGGCAGTAACGGCAATTTAATAATACATTTTATAAAGCAACTGCCAGTTTGCCACATGCACAGCAGACAATGACTCTTTGTGTGAGGGTTTTGTGAATTGCTGGATTTAATATAGGGAGCAATGACTTAGTGACAAATTAGAGAATACTGCTCTCTATTGAAGTCTATGTTTAAATTTCGTTATGCTTGCTTTCCAAAATTAAAAGCAGTCTTGTTTGCCTATCTCTTACCTCTAGCTATAAGAATCAGCTATTATGAATATTTTCTACTGGTAAATGTTTGAAAACAGGCAGGGGAATGCTAAAATAAGATCCTCGGTTAGCACGACTGTCAATAAATCATTTCATTCTTCTAATTTTTAAGGATATTTTTCTATTTTTTCTCTATCCAAGACTACGCGTGTAATAACTTCTAAATGCAGGAATTCAAGATTTTCATGAGCAATCACATATTGGGTTGATAGCTTCATATTTTATTAAGTTTTTTCCTAATAAATATTTGAAGAGCAGCACATGCAAATACCATACTGCAGAAGTTAAGCAATAACGGCAAGGAGAAAACGGGTCTCTAGTAAAGTGATGAGGTTTTTATAAATGCAAGTCTATTGACATTCTATTTAGTATTTAAATATGACTTCTTGAATTCAGAATGTTTTCATATAAATATTTAACAATTGTGTTAAAGAAATGAAGAAAGTTATTAATCAAAATATAAAGGCATTTGGGGATACAATTATGCAACCTCATTTTAGTCTTGATGTTTCAAGGGAGTAGAAATACAATAGATTTTACTATTGTTCAGACTTGTCCTATAACAATCTACATTAAACTGCAAGTGCTAGCCCCGTGCTTCTCAAAGATAACTGTGATAAAGACTAAGATGATTGTTTTTCCCAAACAGTCATGGACAATAAAAATGAATCCCTAGAAAAATTAAATTAAAACATAATAATTCTGTTAAATCTTTATAAAATTTTCTTATGCTTACTGTCCATTTTTATACTAATGTGTTTAATGATTGGGATCAAACAGTTCTCAGGAGGGCCTGCCCAGAGCCCTGCTCTACATTTTTTTTATTACTAAATTTGATTTACAGTGTTGTGCCAGTTTCTGTTGTACAGCATCGTGGCCCAGCCATACATATATATACATTTTTTTCTCATACTATCTTCCATCATTCTGTATCCCCAGAGATTGGATATAGTGCCCTGTGTTGTAGAGTAGATTGCTTCCTTTTTTCCTACCAGATAAGGCTGCAACTAGTGGGAGCGTGTTCTATTTTAAGCAACTACACATAGTGAAAAAACAAGACTAGTCAAATATATGCTTGAAAATTCCTGAGGAAGGGGCCAGTGTGAAGACCAAACTGAGGTCTCTAGAAAAGTCTGACAAAGGTAGGATTTTTTCCTTTATTTCTTTTTCTTTTTTTCTTTTTTTTTTCTTTCCTTTTAGGGCCAGACTCATGGCATATACCCAGGCTAGGGGTCGAATCAGAGCTACAGCTGCCTGACTGTGCCACAGCCATAACAATGCAGGATCCAAATCCTGTCTGTGACCTACCCTGTAGGATCTTTAACCCACTAAGCGAGGTCAGGGATCGAACCCATGTCCTCACGGATGCTAGACAGGTTTGTTACCGCTGAGCCATGAAGGGAACTCCTCTTTTTCTTTTCAATTTTGTTCCTCTGGTTATCTAGACTACTGTAATTGGTTTGTATTTAGGTACTAGGCAGTATGAAAAAACTCTTTTTTAAACTCTGGATAAACACACAGCACAAGATGGGTGTTCATGATCTGACACTTCAGGGCACAGAGGCTAATTCTTCTCTCCCAGCTGGGTCTCACTTGAGCCTTTGCCTTTTTCCTCTCTGTATCCTTCTCCCCCCGGACTCCCCTTTTTTTCCCTGGGTTGAGCGCTGATGACCAAACTCTCTTCCAGGGCCAGATCTAGAGATTAAACAATGGCAACTTACACTACAAGCAAGAAAGGCAGACCCCTTGTCCCTGCATGAACAATCTAACAGCTTCCAGACATCAGCTGAGCTATATATGCTCACTTCCTAGCAGAATGAAAGATCACACAAACAGCTTTCTACGGTGACATCTTTCAGAAGGCACGTCGGTGCCAGGCCAAAGGCAAAGAGACCAGAACTTCTGTTTCTATGTCTGAGATCTCAGTTATGCTTGGGTATTGTCATATTAACTTTCTAAAGACCAGTAATTTAATTTCAAGATGGTTCCATAAAGATTTATGAAAGAATATTATGTAAATATTGACACATACATTTTGAAGGTTTTTGACATATGTCAAACTAACTTTTGCAACATATGTTTTATATTTAAAATACAAAATAAGCTCAATGGCAACTTTTATTAGTTAATCATATGTAAGTGAGCTGAGACCACACTGAATTTCACGATTAGACTATCTAAGATTTGGCCTTAGATATGCAAATTTATATATCATTAAATTGGAAATGTTTATTAAAAGACAAATACTCATGGAGTCATTTTATATTTCTGAGCAACACTAATACCTTTTATGATTTTATATGTTCCATGTTTTTTCTTCTAGTTTAACATACAAAATGTGAATTATATTGAAATTACCCACCTTATTTACACACCAGATAGGTAAATATACTTAAGTTTGTTAAGTATATAAATTGAGCTGTCAGATCTAGAACAGAAAACTTGAACACTTTATCTGTACTAGTATTTCCCCATGTGGCTTAATGGTCTGTTTTTGTTTATTTTGTTACCATATCAAAGGTGTATGTTTTAAAATATCAATCAGTGTTTGAAACAAGTTAAAATCAGTGCTATTCATCATTCTGCTAGACTAAAAATACCCCAATGAAAACAAAGCCCACCCCCAAAAACAAAATAAATTATGCACAAAAAAATTTAAAACCAGACAAAACAGTCACTTGTGATGGAACATGTTGGAGGAAAATGTGAGAAAAAGAATGTGTATATGTATGTGTGACTGGGTCACCTTGCTGTACAGAAGAAAATTGACAGAACACTGTAAACCAACTCTGATGGAAAAAATAAAAATCATTAAAAAAAACTCCACAAAACAGATTTATATACCATTTGTTAAAAAAGCCATTCTCAGGAAAATAAAGAAGTAACAAGTTGAGGAAGAAACAAAAATACCATTTTTGATAATACGTTCTCTCCCATGCTAAGCCATGGATTGTAAAGAATACAGCTAAGGTTGTGCAAGTTGTCTACGTGTATGTATCATCTCTATCAGTTCAGGCTGAATAGTGAAAACAAATGTACAAAACATCAATACAGAGAAGTCAGTCAAAGCTAAAGATTAACGGGTGCTCAAAAATGTCAACTTAGAATGAATGTATATATTCAGATTTTTTCAGACCAAATTTTCATATAAATGAGGGGGGAAAGCTTGATTAGGACTTAATTTTTTAAAATATAAATAGAATTTAATGCAAACAGTTTATACGTAAAAATTAGGCTTTAATTATGTTATGAAGTAACTTCAGAATGAGTAAAGTATTGGATATTATACATATTCTTTTTAAACAATTCTGTGTGGTATACTACATCCCCAAATCCTTTATGATTGATTTTAGTAGGAATAGAGAGTCATGTTCTTAAAATATATTTGTGGGGACTATCATTTTTTCTAAGGGCATCTATTATGCCTTTTGATAATGCCAGTAATGATAATGATAATGACAAAGAGGATGAAGATAATGGTAGTTATATAGAACTTACTATATGCCAATATTGTTTTGAAGATTTTATATGTATTATTCTATTCTGTTATTCAAGTCATTCTGTTTAAAATTACCAGGTGGATGTTAGTTTACTCTTTAGAAGTACTATAAGTGTTTAACCGATTTCCCACTTTTCTCTCAGGTTATTCTTTACAAGCAAAGCACTCTCTTAAAAATGGAAATCAATTCACATCTCTGATCCACATCGCTTCCCATTTGACTTAGAAAAAGAAATTCAGAGTTCCCACTGTGGCTCAGCGCTAACAGACCCATCCAGTATCCATGAGAACTGTACCCTGTCTTTGCTCAGTGGGTTAAGGATCTGGTGTTGCCATGAGCCATGGTGTAGGTCACAGGTGCGGCTCGGATCTGGCATGGCCGTGGCTGTGGTGTAGACCGGCAGCTACAGCTCTGATTAGACCCTGAGCCTGAGAACCTCCATATGCCTTAGGTATGGCAAGAAAGGAAGGAAGGAAGGAAGGAAGGAAGGAAGGAAGGAAGGAAGGAAGGAAGATCCAATATTCTTAACATAACCGACAAGAGCTTGCATGGCTTTTCCCCACCACATTGGCTGCTTTGGACCTGTTCAAATATGTCCTTTGTCCTCACAGCTAGCGCTCTCAAAAACGGTCCTGGCACCTTGGGAACTTGATTCTGGCTCTTCTCTGCCTGGAATGCTCTTTCCCAGATAACTCATGATAAGTACACTCTACTTTTTCAAGTCCCTTTTCAGAGGCTATCAAGTCAGAAAAGCCCTTCCTAATCTAAAATGGAAGATATCCTCCCCCTAACCTCCCACCCAACTTAATTTTTTCTTCACAGTATTTGACAATATCAAAAACAATATAGTATGTTTCTGTTTGGTTGTTACTTTAATGCCTGCACCACCTTCTGTCCCATCACTGTCTCTAGAATGTAAGAGACATGCTTGTCAAAACTTGTGTTCACTGCTGTAATTCTATCATTTAGGAGATTACAGAGCACATAATAAGTGCTCAGTTAACACTGATAGATTGAAGTGAATTACTCATCAATAGTCTCTGAACACTTGGCTGGGCTAAAATCTCCTGATCCACATTGTTAACTCCAAATCTAGGCTCAGTGCTGAATGAACACATGCACACACAGTATACCCTTACACAGAGACTTCTTTCTTCCTTTTTCTTTGCTTTTTAGGGCTGC
>PVHT021183696.1:27434035-27495767 GCA_004024745.2 Catagonus wagneri | reverse complement strand
ATCATGCTGTTGTGTTAGTGTTTAAATTTTATAAAATAAAAATATGTTTTCTATGCATATGCAAAATCTAAGGGGGCAAAAAGTTGATGCACCTCTAATCACAGTGAGTATATCTATATATATATACATATATATAGATATATATCAGTATAATGTATGGAATATATAAATACATGATAGATACAACATCAGTATAATATCAGTATTATCAGAAGCCATGTAATATATACAAAAGATGAATATATATGACATAATGTATTATATAATACATATTATTTAGCTTTCTGTTGACCTATGTCATTCTAAACAAAATTACTATTTTTTTTTCTTTTAGGGCCTCAACGGTGGCATATATATGGAGCTTGGAGAAGCTCACATGAATGAGGCATAGGGGCATGCATGAACTTTGACACTGGCTACCTCAGAGAAGGGAGGGAACTGAAAGGAGAAAAGGGTTAATAACTTTCTCTAACAGCAAAGTTTTGAGTTTTACAACATATTGCCTTTACAATTATATGTCTATATAATTACATAGATTTAAATATTCATATATACTCACATAATTTACTCCTATGTACTTATAAAACTTTTTTAAATCTATTATATATAATCATTATATATATAATATATAGTTACATACTTATAAAATAGATGATGATATATTATTATATATCCACATAATCTCTAAGGGTGTACATTAGTATTTGAGCAAACACATATATGTATATTTAAATCCACTTTTTTTTTTTTTTATGGCTGCACCTGGGGTGTATGGAAGTTCCCTGGCTGTGGATTGAATTGGAGCTGCAGCTGCAGGCCAACTCCATAGCCATGACAAAACTGGCTCTGAGCTGCATCTGTGACCTATGCTGCAGCTTGCAGCAATGCTAGATCCTTAACCCACTGAGTGAGGCCAAGGATTGAACTGCATCCTGGGGGGACTATGTCAGGTTCTTAACCCACTGAGTCACAACAGGAACTCCTCACCGGTTGTTTTTAATTTAACAGTATTTTCCTGTGTTTTATTTCTGAGGCTATCATATTGAGCAGTTTTTTGTATCAGCTGTCTTGGGGTAAGAAATGTTATAAACAAAAGAGTATATCAATGTACAGAGAGGAAGTAAATCTGTTGCATGAAAATAGCACTTTATGAAAGTACTGGTTGATAATTTTGCCAGAGTAGATATTTCAAATTATTCTAATGAATCATGAAAAAAGGCAAAATATTTCATCCAGTCCATTGCATATAATATATGTCCATTTCAGAAGAAAACATATGGCTGATCAAAATAGTTTATTATACATATGAAACATTAGATTTATAGCTTGAAACAGCAATGGTAATATATAAATATTAGATGTAAGTATATTACTGACAAGGGTCATATAACTCAATTTTTAAAAAGGGTTATTATCATACCTATTGCATTGGATTTAATAAGATCTTCTGTCTGACAAAGGTTTAAATCCAGCATAAAAAATAATTATTTTCAGCACAGCAAAAGAAACAGAATATGTTATTGTTACTGTCAAAATACTGAGTTCAAAAGTATTTTTACCAAAAGGAAAAACTGTTTTGGGAAAAAGGATATTGAATTAGAAGGGAAATACTTTTGTTGACTTTTCTCAAAAACAGGACTACACTGAAACTTGCCAAGTTCAAAAATTATTGACTAGCAGAGTTTCATTAAAAATATTTTGGCTTCACAGAAAAATATACTTTGTGGTCTAGGGTTTCTGATCACATTCTATGCCCTGTACTAGCATGCAAAATTAGTAGGGAAAAAATCACCGCATGCAGTATTATATGTTATAGTACAATAATAAAATTATATGTCTTTCAATAATTAAGACTTACTGTTACTTCTGAGTCACCCCTTTACAAAGCCATTTTAATGATCAGTAACCTGAAAGGAAAATAGATAAATCAAGATATGGTCATCATTAAAAATGTCCATGAACTTTGCTAAGACAGTACAATTTAAATGTATTCAACAACAACAAAAAGTTTAAATATGAGATAAATATGCAACATGACAGATGTGTTTATCAACTAGATGGGGGAATCCTTCCACAATGTATACACATTTCAAGCCATCACAGTGTATAAATATTTTGCAATTTTATGTCAATTATACCTCAACAAAGTGGAAACTTTTAAAAATATCTGTGAATTCAATAGCCAAGACATGGAAACAACCCAAATGTCCATCGACAGATGACTGGATTAGGAAGATGTGGTATATGTACACAATGGAATACTATTCAGCCATAAAAAAGGATAAAATAATGTCATTCGCAGCAACATGGATGGAATTAGAAACCCTCATACTGAGTGAAGCAAGTCAGAAGGAGAAAGACAGATGCCATATGAAATATCTTATAACTGGAGTCTAAAACACTGCACAAATGAACAACTCAACAGAAAAGAAAATCATGAACTGGGGGAACAGACTTGTGGTTGCCGAAGGGGTGGGGGAGGGGGTGGGAGGAAATAGGGATAACTAATGCTTTAATGATGGAAAAGCAAGGAGATCCAACTGTATAGCATGGGGAACTATATCTAATCACATGTGACGAATCCATATATGTACATGTAACCGGGTCACCACGCGGTGCAGTTGGAAAATCTGACAGAAATCTGTAAACCAGCTATAATGCAAAAAAATAAAAAATAAATTATAAAAAAAATCTGTGAATTAATATACATTCAAAATGATGAATTTATATTTGTTTTAAAAGAATCTTAAAATGAAAATATCCTTAATACAATGGGAGACTATAAAAATTTAAAGATTGCAGTTTACATGCTGTCAGTTGGAGCCATCTTCCCTATAATAAAAGTGGACATCCTTCTGGTTTCCCTAAAAATTACTGCACAATAATAATATCAATAATATCAATAAAGTATATTGATAGAATACACAATCCAATTGATTATAGGTCTGCTTCCTAAATGTGTAAGTATACAACTTCCAAACATCAAAATTCACAGGGCTTAAAATTAATAAAAATGTTAAATTGGTCCAGTCAAAGTTAAGTTTATGTAAACTGACATTGAAGTAAATTGTGCTCTTGCTCTTTTTACTGATATAGCTGTTTACAGAATGCCACAAATATTTCAGAGACAAAAGACTGTCATATAGGTGAACCTACAAAACACCAGCAATTAATTTGTTTAACATTTATGGTATTATGTAAAAGTATTTTTGAATCACAGGGGTTATTAGTAGAATGCTACTTTTGAAATACGGTTTTGGAGTTCCCATCTTGGCGCAGCAGAAACAAATTCGACTATGAACCATGAGGTTGCGGGTTCAATCCCTGGCCTCGCTCAGTGGGTTAAGGATCTGGTGTTGCCGTGAGCTGTGGTGTAGGTTGCCGACGCGGCTCGGATCCCGCATTGCTGTGGCGAAGGCCGGCAGCTGTAGCTCCAATTAGACCCCTAGCCTGGGAACCTCCACATGCGGCTGTGAGGCCCTAAAATGACAAAAGGCAAAAAATAAATAAATAAATAATAAATAAATAAATAAATAAATTAATTAATTAATAAAATACGATTTTAGGAGTTCCCTTCGTGACTCAGTGGTTAACGAACCCAACCAGTATCCATGAGGACGTGGTTCGATCCCTGGCCTTGCTCAGTGGGTTAAGGATCGGGCCTTGCCCTGAGCTGTGGTGTAGGTCGCAGAGGAGGCTCAGATCTAGTGTTGCTATGGCTACGGCGTAAGCTGGTGGCTACAGCTCTGATTTGACCCCTAGCCTGGGAACCTCCATATGCCACAGGTGTGGCCCTAAAAATCAAAAACAAATAACTAAATAAAAAAGATAAAAAATAAAAAGAAATACGGTTTTATATTTAAATGTTGATTAAAATATATCAGCAAAATAAGCCTAATGTCTAAAATCTTAATGTTTAAAAGACTATTCTAAATTTTTTAGAGATGTTTTAAAAATGTCATTTCATATGCTCTATTTGCAATTCTTTCCTACCGATATTATTTGCTGTCATGGACATCCAGAAATTATGTGTCCATAGCGGTAACTGAAATAATTTGAAATGAGGTGGGAAAATTTTGGAAAACATATGCTCACTGATGAGGTTTTACAAGCTATATTTTGTGAGAATCTACAATATTAGCAAAATGATTGATGAACTAGTCCAGTGTTCCAAACAGCAGAATATTCATGTAGGCTGTAGGAAGAATGTTTTCTTCCTTTGACCCAGCTCATTCGTAGTTGGCAAAATATTTGGAAACTAAAACATTAAAGAAGGCTAGTCTCCTTTCCAGACCATGAATATGCAGAAATAGGACAGCAGAATCTAAACTTACAAGCCAATGTTTCAAGATTTTCATTTCAAGTCAATATAGTCTATTTTTGCTTTAAAGACACTACACAATGTGCAAATAGTTTCATTATATATACTTTTGGTTTAAATAACTACAAATAAGTCAATCTATTTAGTATGAAGATGAATAACAAAAATATTGAGAAAAAAAGTCTTAAGTAAACTATTAAAAAATCAACTACTAATGGATTTGTTAAGTGAAATACTGTATGCTTCTGGTCAGTTTTATGTTTTTATACTACTAGTAGAACGTGGCGGAACAAGTGTAAAATCCATGATTAATTCTGTTTGTGCCTTTAATTTACTTTAAATATTCCAGTTAGGATGGTATGAAGTACCTTAATGTATTTTTAATTTACACACTAGAAAAATTAGCTCGGATTTGAAGAATTCTAGTCAGAAAATCATTCTCTAAGTTGGTTAAAATTTGAAGTATCTAATCAATAGTTTGCCCTTCAGGGGTAACAGTAACAAATGCTTGGAATTTCCAAATATTGCTCTGTGAAACTCTATGATGTGGGAGGCTGGTTATTTACAAAAGGTTGTGACAACATTTCATCGGTGAGACAATGGTGATGAAGGTATGTGACTGGAAATACCTGACAATCAACTCGCCATTGTGTGCACAAAGTAGAGAAGTCTCAGTCTGAGGCCAAGAGACTAATGTCTTTGCCACCCTAGTCCCAGAATTCTATTTAGCTTGTTACCTACCCCCTAACTTAGAAGGTGGCCCCTTCACCTAGTACTACTAAAGGGCTCATTCTCCTGACACCAGAATAGGTTGTGTGGCTCAGCTGTGCACTTTTCCTGTGTACTGGAGGACAGGCCAAAAAGGACAAGAGAACAGGGACCACCCCCAGATTATTGGAACAGGTTGTTGGATGGATTTTGTACCTTGCTGTTAATAAAAGTGTGTGCATTTGCAGAAATCAGTTTGCAACATTTCTGTTTGTTTGTGTTTGTTTTTTTGCTTTGTTTTTTAAACAAACTATCTGCTAGGAAAAGTTGTAAGAGACATCTAGTTCCTATCTATTTCCTACTGTCAATGATTAAAATATTGACAGATCACTGACAATTGCAGAACAAATTAGCTTAGGTCAATTCTCAATATCAGCCGATTAAATGAGAGATAAGAGGTCCAAGCAAACCCAGTTCTACTAGAGAAAGTGGACTCTGCTGCAGTAATAACCAATCTCCATCTTAGTGGCTTAAAATTGCAAAGATACATTTCTCATTCACACCAAGTGTTATTATAGGTTGACAGAGGAGCTCTGCTAAATGTAGTAACTCAGGTAAATAGGATAATGGGGTGGCCTCCATCTCAATTACAGGAAAGATACAAGACAGAGAAAGAAATACTGGTGATTAAAGGTTCTGGACCCAGGTATAATACCTATTAGCCCCTACTTTTCTGGCCCCACTCAAATCACAAGGGGACTAGGAAATGCAATACAATTCTATTACTATACGCCCAGAACAAGGAAGAATCAGAAGTATACAGTAAATTTTAAAATCACCACAGCAATTCGATATCTACAATTGAAACCAAGTTTTTCTGTTTGAACAGTATATCTTAAAGCTGCAGGATGTCCTAAAATTACACTGAGAGGAAAAAAAAGGAATGATTAAATTTAGTTTTGCTATTAAGTTGCTTGACTTAAATGAGTGAAATGATTTAATCTTTAAGATTGAAATCAATTCTAATCTAAGCAACTTAGAATACGAGTGGTAAGGCTTAACAATGTAAATAATATAAACAATCATTAAGATGTAGTGGGAGGTTCTAAAAGAAGATTTAAAAGATGCTATACTTTTATATACACACTCTAGCAGGAGTGGCTAAATTTTCATGTGCATACTAATAACAATATAGATCCCTGGGCCCCTGGACTAATAGGATTTAGTTATTTGAGTGCAGGATTTTGCATTTTAAAATACACACATTTTATTTATGTATATATTTTGCCTTTTCTTGGGCCACACCTGTGGCATATGTAGGTTCCCAGGTTAGGGATTTAATCAGAGCTATAGCTGCTGGCCTACATACACTACAGCCACAGAAACACAGAATCCGAGCCGCATCTCCGACCTATACCACAGCTCACAGCAATACCAGATCCTTAACCCACGGAGCAAGGCCAGGAATCAAACCCACAACCTCATAGTTCCTAGCTGGATTTGTTTCCACTGCACCATGATTGAAATTCCCTGAAACACACACATTTAATTCTGATGCAAGCAGTTCCGAGTCCTGGAACCTGATTTTTAGAAGCGATAACTGTAGCTGATGGGTTCAAAGAAGCAAGAAACATTAAGTATGAAATTGAGTTGAGAAAAAAGCAAGTAGGGCTTCAATCAATTCACGGTAAATTTTACTTAAGTGTTGAAATTATATTATTAAAAATGTTTTGAGACCATCTGACTCAGCAGTCTCAACAAGATGCAATAGCTATGTAAAGACATTGCTTTTCTACTCTGCACGAAACCCTTAAAAAATGTATTTGCAAATAGTCCCTATTTTGATTAAAAAGAACAGGGGCTTACCAATCTCTTTGCAGATAATACTCAAATTGATATTTCCATTGCAGACTCCTTTCCTGAGTGCCAGACTCAAATATCCAACTTTCCACAAGAAATCTCCCTTTGGATAAGACCTAATAAATATCTGAACCTTTATACATTCAAAACCAAATTCTTGACACTCACTCCCAAAACTGTTCCTCCTAAAGCTATTTCTGTTTCAATCAATGGCAGTTCTATTTTCAATTACTCAGGTTAAAAACCTACAAGGCATCCTTAGTGCATCAATTTCTCAACAGTCTGCTCAATCATTCAGCAAAGCTGTTTGTCAGTGCTTCCTTTAAAGATTCCTTCCAGAATCTGACGACTTCCTATCTCCTCCTTCACTACCATCCTGGTCTAAACCACCATCATCTCTCATTTGGACTGTTGCAGTGATCGTTAAATGATCTCCTAAAAAAATGCACTGGTAAATGTTTATCAACATATTTATCTATAAACAATAAATAAATAGTTTAAATGTTATAAAAGAAAAGGAAGAAGAAAAAGAAGAGAGGAAAAATGAAGGAGAGAGGATGGATGAAAGAAAGGAGGAAGGGAAGAGGAAGAAGAAAGAGGAAGGCAGACAGGAAAGTGGAAAGAAATGAAGAATGAGGAGAAGAGCAGCAGGAAGAGGAAGAAAGGAGGGAAAAAGAAAGAGAAGAGAGGAAGAAGGGAAGAAAAGGAAGAGTGAGAGAAAGATAAAGGAATAAAACACTTTCAGTTCTCACTGCTTGGCACACTTTTTGCCTACATATGTTCTTGGCCCCTTTCCTTACTTCCTTCTGGTCTTTGAATAAGGAGCTCCTGAATATCTGACATAGAATGGAATAACAACTTTTCCTGTCTACTCCTTCAGCTTGCTCTATTCTTTATAACACATTCTTCTTTTTAACCAGCTGACATTTATACATACAGAGAGATTTTACTGTTATCAAGATTTATTCCTGTCTGCTTCCTTAAGGACATGCACACTGGTTCTGTTTCTATGCTCCCATCACAGTTCCTACCGTAGTATCATGTCACATAATGAACTAGCAACATCTTATTGATTAAAGAGACATACAATATACAAGCAAATACAAGGAGAAAGTAATTTAAGGTAATGAAAAGTGTCATAAAGCAAATAAAGGAAGATGGTGAGTGATCCCATGGAAGGTTTGGTAGGCAGTGGGAGATGGATATCTCAAGAGGTGATATATAAGCTAAGGGCAGAATGATACGGTAATTAGTATAATCTATACATTAATAAAAATTCACTACAGGATAAAAGAGAAAGAGCAGCTGCATGGATGAATTTAGGGTTTTATTTTTTTGTTTGGGGTATTTTTTTTGTCTTTATAGGGGGCTGCACCCACGGCATATGGAGGTTCCCAGGCTGGGGGTTGAATAGGAACTATAGCTGCCAGCCTACACCACAGCCACTGCAGTGCCAGATCTGAGCCACATCTGCAGCCTACACCACAGCTCATGGCAATGCCACATCCTTAACCCACTGAGCGAGGCCGGGGATCGAACCTGTATCCTCATGGATACTTGTCATATTCTTTTCCCCTGTGCCACAATGGAAACTCCTAAATTTAAGGTTTTAAAGAACAAGTAAAACAAGTCAGTTCTTAGATGTGTTCTCAAAAAGTGTACAGTGAGTCTTAAAATGATAGAGTCAAAAGATAACATTTCATTTAAAGGAGAAGGGAAAGGAGGCAGAAAGGATGACCCTCTCCAATGCCTCCCCCAAAGAGGGGTGGGAAGGAGTGGAAAAAATTCAAGAGGGAATTCTTATGTCTGTACAGACCTTTATATTTTCAAAGTTTACATTTTCAAATTTATTTACCATATTTACCTTTCACTAAGACCCCTGAAAATAGGTGGAGTTTATTATTCCTACCATTAAGGAAAAGTGCCTGAGACTCACAGGTGTGAATGTCTCTTCTAAGGTCCACAGACTAGCCGGTCAGTAAACAGGGCTTACCTAGCAGCCAGGCATCCCCACACAGTCCATTACCTGTGCCTGTGATGCCAGGCCAATTTGATGAAAGCTGGCAAAAGATTACCAGGAGGTTGCCAATCTGCTCTGTATGAAATGAATTCATTCAGCTGATTTGTATTTAAAGTCCATACCCTCGAATTAAGACTGACTTTGAATACACGGTAGGAAAGCCAGCACCAACATTAACTTTCAAAAATTCTTTCAGGCCTCCCCAAACTAAGTTAGACTTGGGTAGCTGGCTTTCAAGGCCACCAACAGTGTGACTTCTATGAGGATTTTCAGCTTTATCTCATCCATACCTAAAAGATGTTTTAGATCTTTTTACCCAAGCCAAATTATTTGCTTCAGTCCTTCAACATGAACAAAAGCAAAGAAAGAGGAAGGTATGATTTGCTCCGTCTGTAATATCTACCCTCTTCTTCTTCTCATCTCTTTCTATAACAATTTAGCCATCTTTTAGAAGGCTTTCAGAGCCCTCAGATTGGCTGTGATTTTCTCCTTTCACATAGCTTTTCAAAGTTGGTGACACTAGTCACATCCTGCCTTGTACTACAGGTATTTGAGAAATTATGAAATATTCCATTCCCCAAATAGAGTGCAAATAATTTGATAAACGATTATCCCTTTTGTAACTTCTTCAATTTTATATTCCTTTTGCAGAAAATCTGTCATATAGTGGAGAATTAACAAATACTTGTGGAACTGGATATAACTGATCCAAAGAGAAAAAAATATAACCTCCAGATGAATGATCCCAACACTCCACTGACATGAAAAAGAAAGACAGAGACAGAAATAAACCATAGAGTGAAAGCAATAAATTAAATTGTTTGAGAGAATGAAGAAAAGCAGAAGTGGAAGGCATTAATTATATCTTCAGAAACTGGAAAAATGCATGGTGCACAGCTACTCAATAAATAACTTTTGGATGAATACATGAGTGAATGAAAAAAAGAGGAGGAAAAATGAGAACAAAGAAATATTAGAAGATAACCTTAAAACTGGGTCCATCATTTCAAGCCAAATGTGTAAACAACAACAGAAATTAGGTCATTAGTTTAAAATATAATATTGAAAGGATGAGGGGATATATCTGTCTGTATTACATTCTCCTGTACTCTTTTGCTATAAAGCACTCTTTAAATTAATTTAATTTGACCCCCAGAACAATTTCATGAAGAGGTGGAAGGAATAAGATTCCACCCATTTTAAAGAGGAGGAGCAGGATCAAAAGTATAAGTCTCTAGGTTATGATTAGAATCGGGGGTAAAGTCAAAACTTGTAGTCTTTGCTAGGAGTCCTCTAACTACTTGCTTGACATTTTCTGTTCTGCAAACCAGCAGCGTCTCCCCTCCCCCGACCCCGGGGTTTTATTAGAAATGCAAAATCTCAGACTCCATCCTAGACACCTGAATTAGAATCTGAATATTAACTATACCCCCAGATGATCTAAAGTAATCAGAAAGCTAACTGTTCACTTGATACAAAATTGAATATAGATTGTCTGCCTTCATATAGATCTAGGAATATCATAGCATGAAATATGAGACATATATCTCTCAACAGAAGAATCATATAGAAATGTTACCTTTGGAGAGAAAGAATTTACTATTATTACTTATTATAAACAATTCTAAATGATATAATAAATATAAATTAGAAAGGAACATAGTCTAGTGAATGAATATGGCCCTTACATTAAAAAAATATATATATATATGTTTAAAGGAAGTCTCTTTAAATAACACCAATCTGAGCATTCTGTTGGGCATATTAGGGCTTCTTTCATGTCTTTGAGAAAAAAGAATACCAAAGGGGGCACAAAGTACTATAGCAAGCACAACAGTTGCTATCCATCTGTATAAACAAGGTATTGAAAGATGCCTGTTTCAACACGTGTTAACATCTAGGGGTTAACACACACACAAACATGCACACACACACGATAGCTAAGTAGAACTGATTCAGTGCTCATCAAAATTATGATGTCTGTGATATGTAGTTAAGGGAAATTGCTTTTGGTGATCTTATGTGAGAATAACAAACATTGGTTTTTGGAAAGCAAGGCAATAACGGAGTCCAAATATGGTTTATAATAAACACATAAAGACCTTTATGCCTCAGATAAAGAATTGACAAGAGCAGGAAGTTCATTTCCCCTTTCAAAAGAGTGAGAAATTGTTTTATTTTGCATTTTTAAAACAGAGACAAATCATTTTAAAAACGAGGTTGAAATTCAGAGCTTAGTTTCATAGTCAATTACTATAGTTTTAGGTGTGAAGATTTCTATATATATTTTTAAAATTTCCCATTGCCATCGTTTTTTTTTTTCTCAGTAAAATTATAAAGGTAACAGAAGAGAAAAGAATGGGAGTGGATAAGAAGGAGGGAAAAGTAGGAACTGAAGATGTTCCGGAAAGAAGGGGAAAACTTTCAAAAGGGAGGAGAGTTGAGCTAGGTCCATAAAGATGAACTAAATATTCAAGATAGAAATGTTTAGAAAATAATATTTTGTTATGAAAAGGTAAGATAGCTTATGAAAAGGCAACATATCAAGAGACTACTTTTCCTTCTAAAGATGAAAGACAATAGTGCTTATAATTTTATAAATATTGCTTATAAATTATCAAAGATCATAATTATTTTCATTAAATACCGTATATTAAATTCACTTTCATGTGTCAGTATTTTTCATTAATACGTTTTCAAAATTATGAAGTATTTTTTGAAGGAAAGAAGGAGTTGAAGGTTATGTGGCATAGAGAAGAGAATTTTCCAGAGCTAAAATTGTATTATGTCCTATATAGTTGATATGATAACAAAGTAAAGCCTTTTACAACCTGTAATTGGTTTTCAATTTCTCAGAAGCATGATATTAGTATGATATTAGTATATCCAAACGAAAACAAACATGGAATATAATATTTTCCAACTATAAGAAATACCTTATCCAATGAATATTCAACACATTTTTTTCATACACATACGATGTCATCTAAGTTGAATGTCTGATGTCTTACAATGATATCTTATGATAAGGATGTTTATCTTATGATAATAGTAGATCGAGCATCTTAATTTTATGTGCACTGCTTCTTTGTTTTATAAATAGGATGTACAGCTAGTTTCTGTTTCCACTTACTCTTTATTTGGGTCTACATGAAGACTCATGTTCTGGCCATCTTGACTATACTGTTCATAATTGTATTTGTGAATATGAAGTGCTCTGTGACACATATTATGTAGTAAGAGTAGAATCCAGAAAACATATGAGATTACAGGATTAAATTTGCAGAATTCTTGGCATTCATCACATAGATGTATATTAGATTGGAAGTAGACAGAGTTAAATTCAGATGGTTTTCTCCCATGATACAGACCATTTAAGCTGCTTTCTTTTCACACTTGACTATGGGCTCCAGAATGACAAAGATCACGTATTAATCATGTTTGAATTCCTAGTGAATAGCACAATACTTGGCCCCAAAATAGATACGCAGACTAATTAACTAATTTGAGAGCCATATAAACTGAAGTGTATAGTGTTTGGGGTGCATGTGATTGGGAAGGTAATTTAGAACCATTCTATTAATCATCCTACTTATTGTCACAAAATAGATCCCAGAGACTTTTCAAAACATGTCACCATAGAACTCATTTCTTTAAGCAATAAGGGCAAAAAAGGAATCCATTTATGATTCTAGATCATTTATTAGCCAAATGTCTATACTTATGACCCAACCATATTTAAAGATTTTTAGCTATAACCTACTGACAGTAATTTAATATATAAGAGATCAAATGGAACCAAGTGACTTGTCTGTTAAAAATGTGTTTCAATTTCTCTACTCACAGATTTTCCATTTTTGTGTCCTCCTAACAATCTCACTGGAGAGGTTAAACAGGCTGATACATTTGATAAAATACCTGAAATGAAATGATATGCAATACAAAAGGATAAATTATTTCTTGATACCTCATCTCAGTTTCATAAAAATTTGGTGATAATGAAGTGAATATTAAGTTAAAGACACACTTAAAATCTGTCCGGCAATTTTCAGAAATCTGTTGTCAGGAACTCAGTTAGAAATTATTAGATAATTATATATCAGAATATATAAATATTTTGTTAGGAAAAAGATAAAGGAATAAATTTGGATGTTTAACCAGTTAAATCAGAGAAGTCAGAAAGATAAACTATACTACTTGTTGACATAAAAGCTTAGAAAAATCGGTCTTTCCTATTCTCCATGGCTGTCCCTCTCTTCTAGGTATAGAATTCATAATTGATTTAAATAGTTTTATATCTGACAGGTTGATAAATAAAAAATTTCTGAATATATTGACCCGTTAGTGGTCATAACTTACCTACAAGGATGGAGTGAGAGAGGATTTAGATAATGGCGTGCTGGTAAATGTTTAACAACCAGTTCTGACAAAAAAGGGGAGGGGGAGCTCTGATGTGTAGTCTTTGCTGATTTCTAGGGTGCAAATTACTCCTGCCATAGCTCATTTCAAGCAAGAAAATGATGTCTCTTCAAATGAAATTTAGAAAAGAGTAGTTACAATTGGCTCATCCAAACTGATTTTAACCAGTTTCAGAATATCACTGAAATTATGTAATATTAAGTTGATAAGCATTTTATGAAAAAAAACAAGCGCATACGTGCTTATAAGTTAATAGGTATTTTATGAAAATTGATAACTTTGGAAAGTAGTGTCAAGTGTACGCCCCTCTTAGAGATAACACTACATACTTAGTTTTTTGAATGCCCTGAAAAGAATTTTATATGACAAATCTATTTAACATTGTTTACTATAGCACCCCTCTCATACTTATTTGACTACTGGATTTTTTTTTTTTTTGTCCCATAATATCTAGTAGCATCTTTCAGAATAATAGTGTTTCATAGAATCCCATTTGGGAAATATGGCTCTGGTTACACACTTCCAGTCTCACTAGACACATAGTAGGCCTTCAGCAATCACAGACTACTGACAAAAAGTACTTATCTGTATAGAAAGTTCATAAGAAAAAGGTAAGGAAAGATACACAAGTAAGAAGAGAAGATTCTGTCCTACATTTCATGAGATTGAGTTATATTTAGATAATTATTTCTTTGATGCAATTACAGGTTTATTTATTTGAGAGATATTTTACTGAGCATCTACTATACTCAAAGCACTATCAGACACCAAGGCACTGAAAATTGTAATCCTTTTATCTTAGTTATACGAGTAAGTCTCCAGCAGGCAAGGCCAATTATAGTTCTTTTCTCTTTTAAATTTTGCCACAGGGAGAGCAAAGTATAATTAATTATTATGAAGTTTAATTTTGAAGAATGTTTAAATCTAACACATCTTGTTATTTGAGTGGAGTTTTTGTTACAAACTATATGTAGTATGGATATATCACACAGCTATTTATTACCTCAGATATAGAGAATTTTTCTTAATGAAAGAAGCTGTCATTTTCCCCTCTAAACACTCACTATTAAATGTCTACCTGCATATTAATGTGTTAAAATAATAGCATTTTAATAAACGCCAATCTCAGTCTATGAGAATGTCTCAAGTGTTTAACATATATCCACATATGGCAAGTTAGTGTAATTTATGTACACACATAAATATTTATAAAATTGAATATGTTTTGATAAACAAAAGAGCAAGACTAAGGGTTAAACGTTAACTGAAAAAACAAAAAAAAAAACCGAGAATCCAGCCGTCTATTTTGCAACAGATTTCATATAATGACCTCTTTTTCCTTTAACCACAATCCACAAATTATCATGCAATATGTAAACCTCAGAGCATTTGCTTTTGTTTTGCTTTCCTTTGGAGAATTGAGAGGTAGCTTTTCCACAAAAGAAATATCTGGCATTTGACCTTTGGCAGCAAGTATGATCTGTTGTTTCATTCAAGAAACCCTGATGTTGAATTATCTTAACAGTCCGTATATTATTTAAAGAAACTACAACATTGACTGCTTTAAAATAATATGTTCATTGCTTATAATAGCATATGGATTATTATATACTAAAACTGCAAAACTTCAGTAGTTCATTTTTACCCTACATGCTATCCTCCCCATGCAAGCACAGAAATGAATGTATCACATCACATTGAAAGAAACAAAACCACCTGCATACCTTTAGCCGTGAACCTAGCTCAACATACAGCATCAGTATGGAGGAGCACATCAAAAAATTACCTTCTGACTTTTGGATTGAGAGCAGAAAATTGTTGCTACATGGTCACCAACACTTAATAGCATTTGTAAAGCTACAAGATAATTTTCCTTTGAGGTAAGTATTTGTAATTAATATCTACATACAGCAAGGCCACATGGTGTTCATTTTATAGTGACATAATAGATTCTGAAAAATAAATGTAATGAAAGTTGTTTTATACCTTTCCCTTTGGAACCTTCTTTCCTTTTTTGTTCCCTAATTTTAATAGTATGCTTGCAATCAAAAATTGCTCAAGGGATAAACTGCATGGAACATCAAGAGTTAATTGTACATCATTGGAAGAAAACCAAATATTAGCTCTTCTAATATTCAGATATGGTACATTGTATGAAGAATGTTTTACCTATGTTAATTATTCATATCTTCATTTTTTGTAGTTATTACAGTAGATGATACATTTCAGAATATGCTGCATTTTATATTTGTCAAGTTTTTATTCAAATAGTGTTAGCTGCTAGTGTATCATATCAAAAAATTCAAGCTTAATAACTAAATATCCCACAGAAAAGAAAAAAGCTATAGACTGATATATCAAACAATGAATAAAATATACATATATGAGTTAGAAACAGAATTATTGTCAGAGACTAATGATTTTGACATAGATTTGAATTCAATATAAATATATTTCAAAAGGCAGAGGAAACACCACACTTCTTTAGCTTTTACTTCCACACCAAGAAAGTTTCTCACCAAACCTCTGCCCTCCCCTCATGAGAACTAACCACGGAAATGAACATAAACCTGGGAAGATCCAAGGCAGGAAATCAGAGAATCACGTCAGAGAGACATATTCACAAGAACATATATTCTGTCTTATAGTCCGGCAAAAATAGGCATGCTTTTTAATGATATCCACCATAACGTTATCTTAACAATAGGCTGTATGGTCCTGCCACAGGATGAGGGGTATTATTTTGACCCTTGACCTCTGCTCACAGAGAGCCTGAGACATGAAAATCATATTTATCATCGCTGATTGTTTTACACAAATTTACCCTCCTTATTTAAACTGGCATAAGAAAAAAAAATTCTATTCTGAAATAGCCCAAGTCTGGTTCTTAATAGTCATGTGACTTTTTTTTTTTTTTTTTTTTGCCAGCCATGTGCTCCGTATCATTTTACTCGGAAATAACTATGCGGATTTCAACTCAACCTGCCTTTGCTTATAATGCATGACATACCCCGTGAGGGAGCCTGAGAACAGACTCCCTTGAAAAGCAAGGTTCTCATAGTTGGCCTGTAACCATGGAAGCAGATGCCGTTTTCTTCTTACCCTGCTTACCTCTTTGCAGCCTCGAGCTGCTCCCTATTGTTAAAAGGGGTACGCCTTGATTTTTCTTCATCATGACCGAACTTGCCTCTTCTTCAAAGGGCATGATGCTGCAGGTCATTGGTCTAGACTGTTTGCACGGTCCAGAGAACAGCCTTGATGTAACCCTTGCTCCGTCTGAGCCACACCACCAGCCGTGCATCTGTAGACTGTAGGGGACATTGGAGATCTGTATTTGAAAAGAAGTCTGTCTGATTTTGCCATTGTGCCTTTTCACTCATCGATCGAATGAATATCGAACCTCCTGTCGTTGTATGTGTGAAATAGATAGCTTAGCAAGCACTTTTGTGCCCAACCTGTGCAGCGGGCCAAAAGGTTTTCCTTTTAGTCTCGAGAATTTTTTCTTCAGATTTTACGAATTTTGTGTTAGCTTAAATTATTTATGGGCTTTTATTTTATCCAACTGTTCTGATGACCGTTCGAGTTACTTCATCAGCAGTGACTTTCTTTTGGTACTAGAAGGAGCATTTTCTTTTTGTCAACTACGTTCCCCCCCCCCTTTGGTAGCTTTTAAGATCTTCCAGCGTAACTCATTTGTTACTAGAAGTGAAAGAACTGTATCCTGTTAAGCCAAAAAGTTGAGGTATCTTTTTAAGAAGATGATTAGATGATGTCTATCATTTAACAGATTTATTTCCAGAAAGGTGAACTTGAACTGCCTCGAGGTAATTTCAGTGATTTTTAAGAGTAAGTAAATCAAATAATCACCTTGATTTTAAGTTAAACAAAATGTTTGATAAGCTCTGTTAAGGGAAAATTTTTTTCTGTTTTTCCCCTTTTAAATATTTGTGAAAATGTTAGTCTGGAGTACTGAAATATACTTAAAGGCACATCCATTTCTTATATTAATTTGTTAGGGGAAATACATACCATATATTTATAATGAGTATCTTATGGCATGATTTAATTAGAAAGTATACAATAGGAAAATATACTCTTGACATTTAATTTTTAATACAATTATAATTAATTGTTTTTCATCAGTAACTGATGTTGACCGTGGGCCAGCACCCGATTTGCTCATTCTAAAGTGTATTCTCTTATTAAGACTTACAAAATCAGAATCGTTTCAAAATGCCTCATATGCTCATCCTCAGTATATTGCTTTGGAAGCATTGTCTGTGTGTATCAGTTTTTGTTTTGTTTTAAAAAACCACTACCACACCCTTCAAGCCATACCTATTTTTTCTAATTGCCACAGGCAAAGGGGAGGTCCATGACAGAATAAAGAAGGTTATTGTGACAGATGAAATATAATTCACAATGAGCACTCTTTTCATCCAGCCTTAAGTAGCAGAGGATTACTTCCAGGCTGAATTTGGTGGCAGAATGTATAAGCTGATTTTATTAACATATAAGGACAGACCAAAGGCAGAAAAACCTATTTCTCTTCAGATGGGTGGTGATTATTCTGTGTGGGTCTGTGTGGGGGTCTTATTTTGTTCACCTCAAACAGAAGAAATGCTGGACAGAAGAGACTCTGAAGAAACGGAGGGAGTAGGCGGGGAGGGTAGGAAATAGGAAACTTAAAGCAATAAAAGTTGGAGTTTGCTAGATAACAAAAAATGTTACATAAAATATATTTCTACATTCTTTGGCATGTACATGAAATAAAGTCATACTTTTGTTCAACAAACATATGAGCTGCAAAAGTAGGTAAATTTTATTTCGTACACTTAAATTTCTTTAGATGATGATTATTTTTGTCTTTTTTATATTCTTAATTTCAAATGGTTTGTTAGATTTACAAATGCTGGTAGGTTTTAAATTAGGGCTTAGTACTAAATTTCAATTACATAGGTATGTGTTTATTTGGATATTTTATTTGCTTTTAGTCATTGGTTTTGTTTTTTAGTGACAGGATTTGATTTGATCTTTATAAAACTTTTGGATTCAAGTACAAATAATTTTTATTTCCTCTCTTTTTCTAACAAGGACAGATTTTAAATTAACTGAAAGACGGGCAAAAAAATTGCACTTGATAAAATACCTGTGCATCACAAGAAAATTCCAGACTACAAAATCCATTGTATCTTGCTTGTTTTAGAGTTTTATTTACACTAGCCAGTTGGATTTACTTATTGCTGAATTTTTTACTTTTTTTGCCTTATTTTCAAATATTTCATAGGAGCTGAAGTAGTTTTCTATCTGTAAAAGGAAAAGTAAGTGACTGTTCTGTCTGCTAGTACATCTACTGTTACAGAGCTTAAAATAAAGTGCCATTTTTCTGTTATGTTCTTGTCAATCATAGTTTGTTATTTATTCCAGAAAGTGAAAGAAAAATCTAAAATCTAAACTGAGGTCTTTTTCAATATAACAGATATTTTTGTATTTTAATATTGTAGTGAAAAATTTCAGATGCACTGAATTTAGTTATTCCGTAGAAGACATTAAAACTGTAGTCAATAGCTACTCTTCTTACATATATTTTTTCTTAAAGCACATTAGTATGGTACTTTACTATATATCACCTCTACAGCTTGAATTACCTAAACTGATTTCACTCAAGTTGGCTTTGTAGCTAAACATTTAATAAAATATGCAATAAGATTCTTTCACCTTAAATGTGTTAACACTGTCTGTTAACAAATGCCTATTACTGCATTAAATATTTGCTTCTATTAACTGAATTTTCATTTCTCTTTATGTTGTGATGGAATTGCTACTGTTCAAAATATAGTAATTTAAAAACAAAAGAATGTGACTACTCTATAACTTCAAAAAATATAAGAATCATATAATCATTATTTATTTGTTGGTCAAAATAGAAATCTTCCCTTATACCTCCTACAAAAATAATACTGAAATAAACTATGTCTAGGGAATATTTTTAGAATATTTTATATGCTTTTGTTTATACAAATAAAAGATAATCTTTAGACAAAATAAGAATGTCAAAGGACAGGGTAAAAATACACATATATTTATTATTTCCAGATCATCTACAGAGATTTCCTATTTGTAGGTTTCATATGCTTCCTAATAATTACTCTATAGAAACATGCCAATATACACACCTTTTGCCTTTGGTAGAATCCTCTACCTCTGGCTGTTATTTCATAAGTTTAGCCTTATGTAATTTATTTGAAATGTCTGTGTAATTTATTTTTTGAAAATATGAAGGAAATGAATGAGGAACGAAGTGACATTTTTAATTAAACATAGAAGAAAGAAGAAAACTTTAGGAATGATGAAGTTGATACAGAAATTATTTAAATTTTGTGTTTCATAGTATAAATTATTTTTTAAAAAGCAGGTTTTATCTTATTCACGACTGAACTTAAAATCAAATAGTAAGGCATGTTGAATGATCATATCTAAAAGTAAAATTCATTGGAAGTCATCGTATATTATAAAATAATATTAGAAAATAACTGTAATCATGCAAGCATGAGATTTTTGTTTTGCAATTACATGCCAGCTTTTTAAAAAATGGCATTTGCAACCTGAAAGTGATATCATTAAATGCATGTTTTTAATTAATCTGTATATTCAATAGAGTACTACAAAAAAGAATTAAAATAGTGGTAGGTGCATCTGATTTTCATGTATGATCTCTGCAGAGTCGACTTCTGTTTTTTTTGAAGTTTATTTCCGGTGTTTTAGGTCAGTACATTTTTCATACTGTTTTCTTCTTCCTCCCCCTCCCTAAACACATTTTGCTATAAACTTCTGCACCAATCACTAGAAAAGACACAAACAGCAGTGGCAGTTCAGGAAGCAGCCCTGTGGATGTAAAAAAAATCACAGACTTTGATTTTTTAAGACAAGTTGGATAGGAGTCAAAACTGCCACATGCAGTGTGAAAAAATGCCACCCTGGTGTGAACAAAAGGTTTAAAATGGAGTCAAGAAGCGTGCAAGCTCGATGTCTGAGCTTTTCCTGTGAATTGTCTGCCACAACCTGCAGGGTACCAAGTGGGCTGGGAAGAATGGAGGGCTCTTGGAAGCCACAACTGAGAAACATCGGCACTCGAATGTGTTAGTTGTTTTATGTTTTTTTTTTTTAATTTTTGTTTTGTTTTGTTTTGTCTCATCTAGGCATCATTACACTAAACTGTTTTACCCAAAACATAAAACAAATCCCAAAAAAGTCACATAATGTGTGAAGAAACTGTTGCTTACAAATGAATTGTTAGTATTTTCCTTTTTTTTTTTTTTGCATTCCTTCATTTACAGCAAAGTGAAGTTCCCAACTGTACTTCATATTTTAAATTCTTTGTTTTGTGGGCCTGAGTTTTATTTATAAAGGGTGAATAGGGGAAAAGTCTTATAAATTCCTAACTACTGCAATAAAAAATGTATTATAATACTTAAGTTTGCTTATCTTCTGAATTATCAGAAAAAGAATGAGGTGAAAAGACTAAGCGTTCACTCTTAGAAACAAGCATTTCATATCTAAATAAATAATATAATGATACTTCTGAAAGAATATTCAGCAGGAATAGTCCTTTAAAAAAAATACTGCTACAGTGCACTGCTACAATGTACTACTACAATATACTAATATTATACATCACCTAATATTCTGCAATGTAAAAACCTATTCCACAGACATTTATTAACCAAAAATACTCAAATTAATCCAAAGTTAAGCCATTATCATTCACTTAAATAATGTTAAAAAAGCAATTCAATTTTAAAGACAATTTAAAAGTATACCACTTTGTTATAACCTCCACTTAAAAAATCTTAATATGTTTATAAAGGCACATATGAATGCTAATTACATGATAAGTTATGAACAGCATTTAAAGAAATCAACATTTCCTAGGTGATTGTGATCTAATCAATACAACACATCTAAATGTAAAAAGAAACATCTTTGATGAGCATTGAAAAGATCCTTAAACTTTGAAGCCAGTTTTATTACATTTGCATCTTATCTCTTAAGGATTGGGTCTACAGCCAGCAAATCCCATTGGTTATGAATGCAGGTCAAGACAGGAACATTTTTCTATTTACTCTTTGTAACACTGGATAGAAATCAATCTGTTACTTTCATTACAACCACACAATCAATTCCATTTAAAGTATAATACAACAGCCAAGTCCAAGGACAATATGGATCCTTGGAAAAAGCTTATACCATTTGCAAGGCTGTATTTGATACAGCTCCTGGTGCATTGTTTTCTTTCTAATTAGTGTACATGGTCACTTAAAGCAAATATGCCTGAACTGGTATTGAAACATAGAATCCAACCAAAAATTAATAGTGTAATCTTTGTCAAAGATTCATTTAAAAAAATCATTCTTTTTAAACAATGAAAACCTTACAAGAAAGGATTCTCTCTCATTGACTCTGACGTAAGCAAGACATTACCATATAACCATTTTGATATTCAAAAAGAAGGTACACACAACGAGAATTCTACCTCGAAGTTAGTATATGAAATCTTTATTTCAAAGGCTTTCTTCCTCTTATCTCTCAATAAATGACTTAATTCTGTCCAACTTTATCTTGCCTCAAAATTACCAAAATTTTTGCTTTTAGTTCTTTTGCACAAAGCATAGCTCAGTAAACAAAAGAAATATATCCATTACGTATTCTGTTTACACATAATAGAACCATCATTTCAAGTATTTTTATCAAAACTAAGATAATCTTTACATCCATACTTATGTGAAAGTACGAGATAAGCCATAGTATACCAATACTAATAAATTTTTTTCCTTTAAATGATATTTTCCTTTATAACATCAGTTTCAAGCATTTTAACTTACATATTTCATGATTTTCTCAAACATATAACAAATATCTTTAATAGGAGTGCAATTTACAATTCTTTCAGATATAATTTTTAAAATATATTTGTTATTCATATGCATTCTACCTGTCCATATTAAAGAGACAACTCAAATTTAAATCAAATAATTTTTGGTTGTCTTATCAAAACAGCATGTCATCTATACAAATCACATGGCTTTGAAATTTGGGCTTTGGGAAAGTTTTCTCCACTTAAAAAAATACAATTCGAATTGTGTTTCAATATTTTTTCTTTCTGCAAAATATTATGAGGACACGCTTTTCTGTTACTAGTCAGCAATGTGCTTATTGTCACTAATGTTAATACAATTCCCTTTCTAGTGATTAAAAATAATTCCTAGGGCTGGGCTTTCCTCAAACACAACTTGTAAACAAAGTCTGAGATGTGCAGGCACTCTTGTACGTTTTAGGGGTTCCTAAATGTTTCTGACAAGAAAGTTGTGTCTTTAGTGCTATATTTCTTGCAATAAGTACAGGCCAATGAACACAATGTCAAAGTCTCTAGAGAGAATGTCACTGCCTAGGACGCATTCATCTTACCTCCAGAACTCAGTTTCTGCTAAGCTTGAGTAGCCCTGAATGGCGCTCCTGTTGAGTTGTGTGTCTTTTTTACGGTCTTCACCACTGAGAGCATCTGACTCTATTCCCTTTCTTTCTTATCTACCTGCCAGACTACACTTTTAAGACTGGTCAGTCACTACACCTACAGATGATTTGCAGAAATCATGTCCTCCCTGCCCCAAGCCACGCTCCCACTACCGTGAACTTAGAGAAAATTCAAAATGTGGAAGGTAAAATTTCCTATGTTAGGCCTCTGACAGCAGCTCAGAAGAAAGACACCTGGGATGGACTAGGACAGACAGAGGCTTTCAGAGTAAAGTTTTGCTTGTGCCATTCACAATACAATTGCTTAAAAAGTAAAAACGTTATTTCAGGTGGGCCAAAGCATAAAGGAAGATGAGTATCACTTTACATTTAAATGCAGGAAAGCAAACTAAGAACACTTGTGTAATAATTTGTATATATTTGTTAATTTTGATTTTAACTCTTACACTGTTTATAAATGTTTCTGAAGCCATACAGGGAGTTCCCAAAAACTATGGCTTTTAGACTTGTATCCCTCATACAGTATTTAACATTTGTGTATTTTAAGTTTTATGTTCAATTTAGAAATGGGCTTATCTTCATATTCTATCCAGATTTGTCTCGAATGCAGGATTTCCTAAAGGAAGCTCAGAATCATTAGCTGTATTTTCCTAGTTTCTTTATTTTTTTTCAACATTTGACAAATAACTAAAACTAAAATGTAATTTTTTTTCCTTTTTCCATTAAAATTTGTTCATTGAACATCAATTTTCATATGTCAATGACACTTTCTGTATTGACGGGATTTTCAAAATATCTTTTTTATCAATCTTTTTTTTAACCAGATTTACCAAGTATAATTTACCATTACTTTTCCACAGGATAAATTAAATTTTGATAAAATTATAGAGCTTGAATTAATAAATTTCCAAAAGTCATGATTTAAAATATTTTTAATACCAAAACTTTAAACATAATATTTCATGTGTCACAAAACCATAGGCCTATAGTAAATATAGTATGCCTTAAGTGAACCATAAAAACTTTATATACTTTCATTATAGATCTGGACTGTAGGTAAAACCCAGTATATAGCTGTATAGTTCTCTAATCAAAGAAAATATGTGTCATTGTGGTTTTAGGAAAAAAATATATATCTTAAACGATATTGTAGCAAAGCCTCAAGTTCAAATCTTTTGCTAGGAGCCAGTGCACTGGCTCACACTTCTGAATTTCTACCTAATTTGAAAAATACAATTGAGGTATTTGGAGCATTATAGTCCTTGCAATTAAAAGCCACTATACTTCAATTGTATATATTTGATGGTGATACATTGTTTTGAAAACGGAAAAAACATTGACACATAAGTCTATATTTTACTTACCAAGAAAGCTGATTAAAAGTTGGCACATGACAATATTTCTAGAGAGTGTTATTTCTCCCATAGATTCAGACCCCCTAAAAATTGTATACAATTTGAAAGATTAATATGATATGCCATGAAAACTTGGCAACTGTTCTTCGGGGATGTGATTCCCATTCAATAGAGGCCTGCTCTCAAAAAAAAAATTTTCTGAAATAACTCATCAAGTCCAATGGATATTGACAACATTTTGTATTAAGTAGTCTGTTAGCCCTAAATCCATTCATTCATCTAATTTGTTTTTATTGCCTTTGTGCTTTCCCAGTTTTCAAGGACATTTATCCATTCAACAAATATTGCAGCATGTCTGTTTAGCAATGTTCCAGATGCTAAATATGTAATTACAAATTTTTAAAGAGTGATTATGTACTATGATGAAAAATAATGGAATGAGAAGGAGGAGAAAGTTCCTACATAGCGAAGGTCATCAGGAAAGGCCAAGAGGAAAGATCTCTAGAGGCGATGTGTGAAATGGGATTTAGAAAATGAGAATGACCTAGCCATGGGAAGAATAGCATTTGATTTCTCCACTAGAATGTGAAAGACTCAAGGCAGAAAGATACTCAGCATATTAGAAACAGTAAGTGGAGCCCAGAGAGCCAATGGTATAGCCAGAGATCAAGGGAGGAGGGACCTGGGTCAGCTGAGATGGAAGAGGAGGAAACTCACTGCTCAAGAATTTATAGGCCACGGTGAAGAGTTTTGATCTTATTTCCTGGGCAGTGGATGCCTCCTGAGATAGAATCTCTCAGAAATGAGACACTCTACGAAATTTTTTTAACCTCCGCAAATTCTGGGAACTTCAGTGATAACCCAGTGTATTAAGCATCAGTTGTTAACAATATCAAATTCAATCCTTTATCATTATTTGGGGAATAATTGAGGTCTCCTAAATTTCGTCAACTGAAAATTGCATACTGGGATATGGGTTTATGGCTTTTATTCCCTGAAGCTATGGAACAAGTGTCTTCCTGAAAACAAATGCTAACTTGGTTTGCTTCAGCTAACAGGTGAGGTACTTGCTTTTGGAAGCAAAGATAGGTAACGCTCCCTTTCAAGACAATTTTATAATATGAGTTTGACTATTCACATAGTAAAAAAATTCATCAATGAGATTGTTTAATTTAATTGTATCAGCTATTTAAATACCCAATAGAATAGTTTAAGGGCATCACAACGCATTAAAAGGATTGAATAAGGTATTTTGAGTTCATTAAAAACTGATGAATTGAATAGTATATGTTTATAGATTACTTTATGTTAGAAATAAATATATTATTTTAATGAACAGTAACTAAGCATATTCAAATAAAATATCATTTACGTTTTAAGAATTCTTAAGTTAACCGATTAGATCTACCGTAGGAAGATAAAATATGTTCTTTAAAACCAAAAGGAGGGAGTTTCGTTGTGATGCAGGGGAAACAAATCTAACTAGTATCCATGAGGATGAAGGTTTGATCCCTGGTCTCGCTTGGTGGGTTGAGGATCTGGTGTTGCCATGAACTATGGTGTAGGCCAGCAGACATGGCTTGAATCCCGTGTTGCTGTGGCTGTGGCTTAGGACAGTGGCTACTGCTCTGATTCAACCCCTAGCCAGGGAACTTCGATATGTCTTGAGTGCGGCCCTAAAAAAAGACCAAAAAAAAAAAGGGGGAGCTCTAAAAATTGGATAAGCAGTTGGAAACAACATTAGTAAGCTATGACCCAAACCACAACTTTGAAATTAATAAAACACTATTATTAAGCTAAATTACAAGGTGTTTCTGCTGACTGAGATACTTAATCACAAGTTTTATTGTACTTTTTCAGCCTCTTAACGACAAATCATTATAGTACTGTGAATTCTAGAAATTAAAACACATGATTAATAGCAACATGCTTTAAAATTACCATGGAAGTGCTGTAGTTGGCATTTTTAATTGGGGTTTCCCTTAGTGAATTTCTCACCAAACAAATATCTTTGATGTCTTAAAAGAATAATATCTAGATTCACCTTTTACCGGAGATTTATATTTAACCATGTGAAAGATGAAAATAAGGCTGCGAGAAATGCTTAATACACTTATATGTAGGATTTTTCACTTAATGTCGAGTGCACTTTTATAAATGCATTCAATATTTTGGTTTCCATTAAAAGTGTTTCAATATGAGTGATCTATACTTCTCTTTATATACTGAAATGCCTTTTAAATGTCCAATTTGATAAGTCAAATTAAAAACCAGAGAGTTAAATTGTCACTGCATATAAGATCTTATCTGTTACATGTAATTATCAATGTACTACATTAAGAGTTCTTTACTAAGGTAACTGCCTATGAGACAGTAACTCACAAAGTAAGTTTTGAAACAGACTTCCTTGTAAGAATATCAAAATAGGTGACCCTGAACACACTGAAACCATAAATAAGGCTTGGAATGAGATGTTGTGAGGGGGTTTTCTGAAGAAGATTTCTTTGAGGAACATGTATGTGCCCCTCCAGTCAATTTTAGTGAAGGAATTTCTGTAGGCACACTTGGAGAGCTGAAGCTGGGAGACAGAGTGGAATTGCCTTTGACTCTTGGCTGGACAATGATCGATGTCACATGCGGATGAGCTATCGGCTTTAGTGTCAGATTTAAGGAACACTCTCCTCAATGTTGATATCTGCTTGAATGTCCAGAGTTTGTTACTGCAAAGAGTGCATGAGTATGAGCCATGGAACTATATAACTCCAGCATGAAGAGAAGCTGTCTAAAGGAGACCTTAGGAGGACCACGGAGGGCATGAGAGAGAGTGCAAGCTGACAGTGGTGCAGTTAAGAAAAACCTATTCCCCAATGCATAGGAAGTGCATTTGACTGTTCCCAGTGGGGACCTCTGATGTGCATCCAAAAGAACCCTAAAAGCTTAAAATGACCACCCACCTTAGGTAGTGGGAAGCCAGCTGAAGACAATAGTTAAATGAGAACTTGCTGAAAGCCTAAATTCTGCCTACTGCAACTGTGAAATTGTGTTTTAGAAACTGCCCTTAGAAAGATGTTGAAGGAGCAATGCAAGTCCTAGATGGAGAAGGACAGAAGGTTCTCCCTTTTGCTCCGTTGGCCATGGAATCCTACCTGCAGCAGAAATGAGTTTAGATGGTTAGGCAGAAGTCAGTTATGCAATGCCTCTAGGACACTTAAAAACATAAACTTTGTATTTTAGTGCAGCTTATATGTTCACAACAAAACTGAGTGGAGGGTACAGAGATTTCCCAGTACTCCCTTCCCCCACATTCATAGCCTCCCTCATTAGCAACATCACTCACCAGAGTGGTACATTTCCTAAAAATGATGGACTTACACCGACACATTATTATCACCCAAGTGCACTAGGATTCATTCTTTACATTCAGCAATTTCTGGGTTTGGACAAATGTATAATAACATCTATCAACCATTATTGCTTCATACCATATACTGTATAATACATATATGCTGTATGTATGATATTATAATAGTGAATACATGTCATTACACATACTATAGTATTAAAATAAAGAATAGTTTCACTATTCTAAAATCCTCTGTGCTCTGTCTAGTCATTGTTAGCCCCTGGCAACTTCTGATCTTTTTACTGTTTCCATAGTTTAATCTTATCCAGAATGCCATATAGTTGGAATCATATGGTATGTAACCCTTTTTCAGATTGGCTTCTTCTACTTAGTAATATACATTCAAGTCTTTTCATGACTTGATAGCTCATTTCTTTTTAGCATTGAACAATATTCCGTTATCTGAATGAATTTTGGGTCATTTATTCTTAAAGAAAGTTTTCAATCCGTGTGCAACAGAAAGATTTTGGAAAGTCTTAAGGGAGAACTGACATGATGATATTTATAATTCAAAAAACATAAACCCAGCTTATTTATGGGGGAAAGGTTAGAGAGGGATACGAAAAATTCCAAGAAAATAGCTGGGGTGCTATTGCAATTGTTCTGGTATGAGAGGAGAGAGCCACATTCAGGGGTGGCAGCAGTGGAGATGAACTGAATGAGATGACTTAAGACTATATTACGAGGTAAAACTAATAGCACTCGTCGATGAATATAGACTTGGGAAATTATAGAAAGAGGGATCAAGAATGACTTCTGGATCTTTGGCTTGAGCAATTGTGTGGATGAGGGTATTTAACAAGGGTGGGTGGTGAAACAAGGCTGAAGTCCCACTGGAATAGGTTGATTCCAGGCCAAAAGCTCAGCCCCTAAGAAAATTCTATTAGAGGGATATAAAAGTCCTCACCAAACATAAATCTTATTTCCTTTTCCTTGCAGATTGTTGACCACTCCTCCTAGGCTCCAGGGTTATGAATAATGCTCTTAATAATGTCAAATAATTTCCATCAGTCCTTAATTGCCCACTGATCTGTTTCCCTGTCTTAAGCATCTTCTTGATGATGCTGCCAGTCACTACTAAACTTGACATTTTATAGCCAGCAATACGCTCATTTTCCTTTTTTTAAACTTTTCATTTTTTGTAAACTTCTATTATTTGAAAACACCTATATAAGGTAAAATGGGTCAAAATTGTTTGTTGGAACCCTAAATAAATAGCATAAAATGTGCCATAATAGAGTGCTAGGATCATATTGGCTAATACTGTACAGTCCGTCATATTAGTGTCCATATGTTGAAAGCTTAAAAGAGCATTCAGAGCATAGAAATAGTAAGCTATAATACTCTTTATATATACATTTTAATTTTTTATAAAAATTATTGAGAGACTGAAAGTATTAAAATCAATCAGCAATACCAATGTTAGTTTCTTGGTTTTGATAATAGGACTATGGTTACAGAAGATTAATGTTAGGGGAAGCAGGGTCAAGAATATATGGAAATTTGGATAAGCAATGAGATCCTACTGTATAGCACTGGGAATTATTTCTAGTCACTTGTGATGGAACATGAGGGAGGATAATATGAGAAAAAGAATGTATATATATATGTGTGTGTGTGTGTTTGTGTGACTGGGCTACTCTGCTGTACAGCAGAAAAATGACAGAACACTGAAAACCAGTTATAACAGAAAAACTAAAAATCATTAAAATCACAAAAAAGAATATATGGAACACTATGTACCATTTTGTAATATTTCCGTAGGTCTAAAATTATCTCAAAATAAAAAGTTAAAAAGTACATCATAATTTCCAGGGCAGGGTTAAAAGGAAAACATATATACAGGATATCTGAAAAAGACAGGTATTGAAATATCAACATTATAGGGCTCTAATTCAGTATTATATCTTTACTTATTCTTGATTTAATGCATGAGTTCACTTAGAGCCAGAAATCAAATCTGATTAAATTATCTGAAATAAAATAAAACAGGAATATGTGAATAAATATATGACTACATAAAATGTCTTTAAGCTTAATAAATAAACTGGAATTAAAATTAACTTAAAAAATTGCAAAGGAGCTACAAATCCATTGTAAATCTAAAGACAAACTTGCTTTACATTATAGACATTTTGCCCTTGTTCTTAAGAAAAAAATTATAAAAATTATAAATTCCTTGAGTACAAAGATATCTTTTAGATTTACCCAATATGTTCAACACAAAATCATTTTTCTGTTTGCCCAGTTACAAAGTTTCAGAGTCCTCCTTAACTCTTTCTTCTCCATTTTCTTTCACCTGAACAGTTCCTGTGTCATGACAAGCCTTCATCTTCATTATTTTCACTTTTATCTCATGTTCCTCTAAGATCCCACACAAGAATATTCTTCTAAATACCATCCTTACTTTTCCCAACCCAAATGATCTATTTTACATATATGAGAGCTATCATTCATTAAAAATTATATATCTGGTCATGTTCAAAAGCATTCAAATAAAATATATTACTTTAAAAAAGAAGGGAAAACTGGAAATAGCTAACTGCTATAGAATCTAGTCTATATCATGATTCTTTTGTATCTTGTGGAGCTCAAATAACTTCCTTCTTTCCAAGTATGTTCCCTTCCCTCCTGCCAAAGTGAATTGTCTGCTGTTCCCTGAAAAGGATAATTTTTCCATGTTGTGCTTTTTTTCGTGTTGTCTCCTGCCAGATGCTAATTTTTGTTTTTCTAATTATTGAAAGGATGAGCTTTAACACAGACAACTAGGATGTAACATTAACATGACAGGGTGGTCTTGCCCTTGAAAAGTTCCTAATGAACAACTGCCTCAACCATGTAACTTCTGATCTACCTTTTACGAGTAGACTTTTCTTCCTTTGACCTGCCTTCTTGGTTGAGGCATTGATATGGCTGTACCCTAATACATACATGGATATTGTGCTCCCAGGTGTTGCTTTTATAAGGTTTGAACCTGTTGACAATTATATTTTTATGCCTTGAAATGTCCTCCAAAGGAGTAGGTGGTCAATCAAGATCAGTAGAATTAAACTGAGCATGAAGGCATATCCTCTAAGCAAAGGGATGACTCAAACTCAGTTCCTGACCAGCTCCTCCCTTTCCTACCCCGACTTCCTTACCGCAACAGATTCATACAAATATTTTGAACCTTAAAATATTCACAGACATGCTACTTGAGTAACGGTATTTTATTTTTAGAATTTGAAATAATAATAACCAGTGAACTACAATGAAATATGACCTAGTTATAATTGGTTTTCTGTTATAGAAACCATATGTCTCATTTATTCTGCATACTGTTCAAATTTCCAGCTGAAGGAAAGCACAACTGAGCTGAACCCACAGACCTATTTTCAGTCTACCCTTTTCAGAATTCTATTCTGTCATTATATTTATTACCTAATATTTATAGGCCCCTGCATGTGGTTGTTTGGGCTGTGCTCTCTAAAAGGGACACTGGCCAGGAAGGTGAGTAAGGCTGAAATCAGTCTTGGACTCTGCTTACCAAACTATGAGTCCAGTTACATCTGCAAATGTGTTTGTGGCATCTGCAGAGGAAAGGGCACTTTTTATAATTCACAGAAAGTGCAAGTGGGGATTAATCTAGTCAATGAACTTTAATATATTGTATAGAGAAAATTTTCAATACTGAAATCCTTGGTGTGTGCTTTTTAATCCAATCTTGTTGATAGGAGTGCAATTTTTATCTAAGTGTATTCCAACATAGAGGCACTTGAAGAATTCTATGAATTAAACATACGCGCTCTGCCTAGAAATAATAAAAAGATACATTAGGTCAGTGGATCGATTTCTTTTCCAATGGAAGATTATACTCTCTTGTGTATGTTTTATTGTTTTGTCCCATATGAATTTAAACTATTTAAGCCATGGTTCTTATTCCATTTCCCAAGGGTACATATTCATGAGCCTAATAGAAGTCGGTGATAATGAATTGAAGGGTGAGTGTTTTTGTTTTATGTTTCTTTGGTGAAGTAAACTGGCCTAGGATTCAGAGCACTTTCATATTACTCTTAAGTTTATTATAATCATCATCATTATTATAATTATCAGTAAGCATCTATATTGGCAAACTACTGTGTTTACAATGTTCATTACCTTTAATAATCCCTACAAATTATCCTGATAGGTTGTATTATTTCCATTTTTTTTTTTTTTTGTCTTTTTGCCTTTATGTAGAGCTGCACCCGCAGCATGTGGAGGTTCCCAGGCTAGGGGTCTAACAGGAGCTGTAGCTGCCGGCCTTCGCCACAGCCACAGCAACGCGGGATCCGAGCCGCGTCTGCAACTTTCACCACAGCTCACGGCAACGCCGGATTCTTAACCCACTGAGCAAGGCCAGGGATCGAACCCGCAACCTCATGGTTCCTAGTCAGATTCGTTAACCACTGAGCCACGAAGGGAACTCCTATTCCCATTTTTTTAAAAAAGTAAATTCCGGTGTTTCATGATTTCCCTGAATCCAGAAGGTAAGCATGAGTCAAAACTGAGATTTAAATCAAGGTCCTCTTGACTACAGGATATTTTCTCACTCATTTATTTTATTTTTTTAGGGCCGCAGGTGAAGCATATGAAAGTTCCCAGGCTAAGTGTCAAATCCGAGCTGAAGCTGCTGGCCACAGCCACAGCAACGCAGGATCCAATCTGCGTCTGTGACCTACACCACAGCTCACGGCAACAATGGATCCTTAATCCACTGAGCAAGGCCAGGGATAGAACCCACATCCTCATGGTACTAGTCTACTAGTCAGGTTCGTTTCTGCTGAGCCATGACAGGAAATCCTCTTACTCCTTTAGATTAAATCTTGCAAACTATGATCCACGTTCTTTAATACATTTGTGAAACTAATACTAATAGAATAGTTCCTATTGCCTTGAATTCTCTTAGGTGCTAGAGATGAGCAAGAGAGACAGTATTTGCTTTTATGGGGCTTATCTTGGGGACAGATACCACAACAAATATGCAAGTACATAACATGAGTCCAGGTATGGACAAATGCTGATGACATAAAATAAATCAGGGTAAGGAAATAGAGGATAATGAATTGGAAGCAGTGGTTGGGAGGTTGAGAAGGCCTTTCTGAGGAAGCTACACTTTAGTAGTGGTCAGAATGTAGTAATGAGAAAGTCATATGAAGGCTGAGTGAAAGAGGGTCCGGTCCTGGACTAGGAGGATCATGGCATATTAAAGGAACTTCATGAAGGCCAGCACCACCCGGGCAGGATGCAGAAGTGGGGAAGTAGGAGGAGATGAAATCAGGGTAGAGGGAGAGATCTCATAATGCGAGGTCAGCAAGGGTAAGAAGTTGGGATTTTTTTCTGAGAAGCTGCTGGAGGACTTTATCCAATTTACGTTTTTGAAAAATCACCTTGACTGCTGTGTGGAAAATTAACTCAAGGGGAGGAAGAGTGGAAACAGAAATACCAGTTAGAGATGATTGAGGAGCCTCTATGAAAGATGACAGGGCTCCAGAAAGAGTTGAGGTCTTAGAGGAGCGGGAAGTTAGAAACTAAGTTGGTAGGACTTGCTGATGGAAACAAGGTGGATGCCAGAAAAAGAGAGAAACCCAAGATTATGCCTAGGTTTTACACCTGAGATACTTGGTGAATGTTGGTGCTCTTTACTGACAAAGGGAAAATTGAAAAGGAGCAGGTGTTGAGGAATGGATCCACGGGAATTTGAGAGTGGGATGGACTGGAATTTTGGGGTTAGTAGATGCAAACTATTACATTTAGAGTGGATACATAGTGAGGTCCTATTGTACAGCACAGGGAACTATATCCAATCCCTTGTGATAGAAAATGATGGAAGATAATATGAGAAAAAGAATGTACACATATATGTATGAGCGGGTCACTTTGCTGCACAGCAGAAATTGACACAGCATTGTAAATCAGCTATTCTTTAATAGAAAAAATTTTTTCAAAAGAAGTCTGTTTCATATACTACTTCTTAATGACATATTATACATGTTTCTCTGCCATTATGAGAGTGTAACACTTGAGTTCAACCAGAGAAGACCTAAAAATGTTGGCAGAGAGCTACCTCCCATGGATTTATGCAAGATGTAAAAAAAAAAAAAGTCTCCCCACACATATCCACTCACCCACAAATATAAAAGTGCCCCTAATTTTATATTATACCTACATAATTATTCATTGGGACACATAGTTTGATTTGGATCATCAAACCAATGATTACGTCCAGCCAGAGGGGAACCATGCAATGAATACTAATCTTCCTCTTGCTCATAGACCATCTCTACAATGCCCAGGGGCAATCTTTAATGGGTCCATTTTCCCCATTTGTAAAATCTATATTTTCCCATGGTCCTGAGTTTGGGAGCAGAAATTTCACTGAGTTCGTTGAGATTTTGTTGTTGTCGTCATCTTTTCTGTCTCTATTTTTTTTCACAACCATTTTCAAAACATTTTTATTCCAAAAGCCTTCTCTGACTACTCCTTATCACATAAAATACAGCCCAGATCTTTTTTGAAGTATGAAGAGGATAGCATGTGTATCTCTTCTTGAGCACTTAGAGCCAACTTAAAATTCTTAGCTTTCCTTTTCTTTCTAGGTGCTTTCTAACTCATAGGATTACAAGCTGATTAAGGTGAGAGTGACAACTTTTGTACACTCACCATCACTCTTCGCTGAGGGTTACGCTCATGTAAGAGGGCTTTGATTCATTTTTGCTGGTTTGAAAAAAAAATCAGAAAGTCTGCTTTCCAAAATTCAGGAAGGATGCAAACTAGTATAGTTGTTTGGGGACTTTTTGTCATATATTTGTGAAATTATAAATGTCTAACTCTGAAAGCAATATTACAGATAATCTAATCCAACTGTATTTCTGATTTGAAACTTTCCTAGGTAAACTGCTACTGGCTTAAATCAAAACAGACAAACAAATGAAAAGGATCAATAATGTACACCTGTGCCAGTGAAATTTGTTGGTGACTGGTTTGCTCTTGGGAGTTTTGCTTTTTAAAGTTATTTTTGTCTCTTTTGAGCTGCATCAACATTCCTATAATTTATTTTACCTGTAAATGGTAATGAGCTGCATGAATACCAAAAAGGGAAGAAATAACAGACTCCATTTGAAATACGATCTTCAGGAGTGGAAGACTCCTTGACACCTGATTGGATTCAGATCCTAATTATCTGGCATAGTCATTAGGGTTAATGTGCACTATTAACTGGATTTTATAATCTGTAAGCATCATACAAACACTAATATGATTTCCTAAACTGTTTATTATACTATACTGAGAAGAAAGCCTTTTGACCAGCAAACAAAGTGTATATGTCTCTGTATCCACAGTAGTTTGCATTTTTTCTATCAAAAAGTCTTTTAGAAACTTGAATTTGTGAGAGTTAAGCTTTGAGGAGTTTATCACCTTTGGGTAATATGATCAGATAAGTTTTCTCAACAAACACAACAGAGCCATGGGATACTCATACCCAAGTGAGGTTCAGCCTAAAATAGTGGGTGAGCTTTTGTCTTATGAACCTGTTTTACTGGATTAAAAAAAAAAAACATGAAATATCTAATATGGCAGAAATGAGGCAAGAAGTGCCTGTCTATAATTTAAGATGTCTCCAATTATGCATGGAAACATCAAAATTATTTTTCTCACATCATAAGTTGAAAGCAGCATGGCCCCATTTCTGTGTTATATCTATTCCCATTGATCACCTTGTCCAGATAGCCCCCCTCCCTTTCCCACACTTTTGATTCAATCTGTTCTAAGTCCATCTTTTAGAACACTTGCTGTGCCTAGTGGTCAGAGACAAATTTGGTTCAATACTAAACTGAGTAATTCAAGTGGACAGCCAAATAGCTGATATTATACTCATTAGTGCCTGAAAACAAAACAAAACAGAAACACCTATAGGAATAAATTGGATTTTGGTGAGACAGACAGTAAAAGACCTTGGTGAAAGTACATGGAGGCTTGTCAACATGGAGAATTTCTATTTTTCTTCTTGCGTATGTTTTTAGGTGTGGGATCTGGGTGTGAACCGTACATTCTTAGCATAGTATTTTTCAAAATTCCACTACAAAATAGTCTGTCACAATCCCATATGTAGCAAACTGCCAGGAGTTCTACAAAAGGATCTTACTCAGCCAACAATCTTGCATCTTCTAATATAAAAATCACAAAAGTATTAATGCTAATACTAACTAGAAATGGGCTCAGGGGAAACAAAAATAGGGCCCTATTCTTTCCTCTAGACAATGGAATCTCAAACCCCTGTTCTTGATCAGAAAAAAATGTAGAATTAGCACATCTGTGTTTGGGAAGATGAAATGTAATTCATTACGTGTTAAGGATATCTTCAGATATGACATATAGATTAATGTCTATTTTAACTGTCATTCCTTGATCCCCTCCTATGTGGCAGCCACCATGGATAGAAAGATGAATAAGACAAGGAACTGTGTCCTGAAAACTCCAAGATAAGATGATGGGGTTGATTCTTTAATAAGACATCTAGGTTCTTCCATAAAGCAAGGATATTTTCTCAATTTTCTCTTTAATCTGAGCAATTATAACCTTTGTGGGCCTCAGTCAGGTTCATGCCAAGTCTAAAACGCTAATTTTATCATTCCAAACAGTTGCCAACATAATTAGAGAAGAGGAGATTATCAAAGTATGAAAAATAAAGGAGAAAGAGAGTTGAGCTTGAATGAGAATGAGCCAACAAAGAAAACAGATTTAACTAAAACAGAGTTTCAGTTGGAGAAAAGCTCTTTGGAGTTGTCTTGGTCGGGAACATTAACAAAAATACTATTGGAAAAGACTTTTAAGTTGGAAAAAACAATCTATTTGAGATATGTAGTAATGGACTGCTTGCTAAAGAAGCCTTCTAAACTATGTTGTTATATCCATAAAGCCACACATAAAGGATAAGATTTCTTTAAGAATTAAAGAAGGCAGAGACAGAGAGGCCGAGAGTGAGGTACTGATCAGATTCTGAAAATCTAAGGACAGACCCAAAAGGATGATGAATATTAATGTGAACTTGTATGCAGTTTATCAGTTTGAAACTACACTCAGCAAAATGTCTGGAACATCCTGTGAGTTCAATAATAAACATAAAGCAGATGTTTAAAACTGTGCATTTGTGGAGAAGATTCCCATTCTGCAATCTGTAATGTTAAGTGTGAACGTGGAAGAGAAGGGACAGGCAGGGGCTAAGGATGGCATCATCCTCGAAATCCCTTTGATGAACATAAAATAGGAATGGAGACAATACAGCAACACTCTGTTTCCTGAGAACACCCTTAGTATGGAGTCAGCATGATTCCTTCAACAAACATTCTTTGATCATTGGCAATTGTTTTTGCTCCACAATGCTCACATTCTAATAAAAAGAGAGCCTCTGAAGGGGTAGAAGGTAAACAACAACAACGAGGAATTCAGTTTAACTGTAGGAAGAAAAAACTGTTTTAAAGAAAAAAATGTTCTTGGCAACCGGTGCTGAACTCTCTTGTAAATGGCGATGAAAGCGGTTCTTTAAGAATTTAAGAGCAGGCAATATTGCCACAAGTATTAGGTTCTATGTCCTCCTGGAATTGAACATGGAAAGTTATAAGGCATAAAGTCAGATCCCAGGCTAGGGTCTCCATTTCTCTAAATTATAATTACTTGTAATTGTTTTTAAGTCTACTTTCTGAAATATTTTAATTATGTCACACAGCCCTGGATTATTGTGCAACTTAGAAAGTTGTTTTTAGGTAGCATCTCCTTGGACCCAAGAGAGTAGAAAAGCACTACACCCCCAGATTTGAAGCAAAATACCTCAAAGGGTGATGGAGAATGACCAAACACAGTATGGCAATGCCTAGCTTACTGGGTGGGGGTGGGGGGGTTGGGAGGGATGATAATTATCCTAGGACATCACTGAACACTTGCCCATACCATCTATAAAATCAGTTTAATTGACTGTACTAATCCCCCACCCAAACACACAAATACATATATTTCCTTATAATGTTGATTGAGTGCAGGATGATTATATGAGACTGTAGGAATCTGTTAGCCCATTATGTCTTCAAGCAAAGCACTAGTAGTTTTCAGAAAGGATCTAAGAGGCTGCACACACAAGTAGATAACTGAAAAAAAAAATGGGCAAAGTTTAGGACAAGACCTTTCTTTTACCAGAAAGAGTCTAATTTTTTATTACATTTTGATCATGGAGAAAAAAAAATATTTCTCTTACTACCTATCCTTTTTATAGATGTATTTTCTATAATAGATGCCAGTTATACCTGGATGTATATTTGAGGTAAACCTAAATTCATGAAGACGGTTTTCTTTAAACACTCTTTAAGCATGCATGATCTCAGAAGCGGGAAAAAAAAATAAAGCCAAATTGCATCACATATACATTAAACTTCTAACAATGCTTATATGGCTGTGCATATGCAAGCAATATAAGATTTTGTGTTGTTCAGCTTACTGAGTGCGTTAGGATGTGAAGTATCAGTTAAATCCCCAAACAGATTATTTCCAGGAGCCCTTACCTTTGGCACGATTAGTAAGTAGCTGCTTTAGTTTACTGCTGCTCTTTAAGGTCAAAACATGACAAAACATCTTTGACAAATACAACTCAGATTAAGACCTTATTTATATGCACAGAGTTCCTTTCACAAAGTTTTAGGACAGACGTCTTGTGGACAATTGGGAATTTAATAAAATATCATACAGATTGGTAAATTAGCTTCTATGAATTAGGATCTGGAAAAACGTTCGACTCAGAGTTGGTAGTGTTCAACTGTATTATTCTTTGCTTACATTCCTTTCCCAAATGACTGAGCAAGCTTATTAGAGGATCAAATTACTCAGTGTCAAAACCATAAAGGGAGATTCAGGATGAAAGTAAAAGGGTTTGATACCTCCTGTGTGCCAAGTACATGGGACAAGCATGGAGTAGGCATTTCCACATACTCAATCCTGTAACTGTTTTGTTATTTTTCAGATCAAGTAATTAAGTTTTAAACTAGAAGAGGCAGGCATCTTAACCAAGGTCATATACCAAGTACATAGAGTAGCATGGACATTAACATACTCATCTGATATTAAAATTTCCGCCTTTATTTTTATCCCACCCTGCTTTTAGGTTTGCATTAATTATCAGAAGCTGTAACCTTGTAAAGTTGTAAATGCTCATTTTGAAACTGGTATTGCTTTGGGAGGAACCAAGGGAGTTTGCTTAGCATAACCGGCTTTTATGATATCTGTTTGCACTAATTAATTTCTTAAAAAAACAAAAAAAAAACTTTGCATGCATGAGTTGTTGGTTTAACAGCTTCTCACATCCATGAACTATTATCACTACCACTATAACACTGGCAGCAAATCTGGAGGACGAAATGTAGTTAAGGGAAAAGCATGTCACCAAGAGTAAGGAACAGAATTTATACTGTCCTCAATTCTGATAGATAACTCAGGACAGCATAGTTCTTTGTGGCAAAACAATGATAAGAAGGATGTATTTATTAACCGAAAAGAAACTCCACCACCTTTAGGTACTATTTTCATCTTAACCAGCTTTAAAATCTGTTTGCCAAAAGGACAACCTAATATTTCAGGCCCACAAAAAAGGAGGCTTTTTCCTTTTCTCAAACTTCAAAAATGGCACGAGTTTGACTCCTGTCTTTTTCCATGTGACTAATTTTTAATGATCTTGAGGTGGTGGGAGGATGAGAATAAACCCTTAAGTCGCTCAAAATAGTAAACAAGAATCAGTGCCACCTTAAATGCTAGTGTTCTATCCCATATATCAACAGAAGTACTCTGGGTATGAGGAAATAAGGGAAAATATAAACATGGTATGTTTGACATTTTGGAGCATCCTTGGAGAGACATTGATTTGTAATTCAGATCACAGAGCATCTTTGATTTCTCCCACTTGCCCATGCCCTATCCTCACCCTTCCCCCACCCAAAAATAAAACACAAAAGCTTTATCTGCAATGGATGGAGAGCAACCCAGGAATCTGTGCAGAGACTATCCATCACATTTCTGTCTTAATTGAATGACACCAGAATGAGATCGATAAAATGTAACAAGAGACAGCTTTGCATTTCCACACTCTCTTATTCCTCCTCTCTATTACTCTCAGCCACCACCGTGACCAGAAAGCCCAAGTACAGAACATGAACCCTGCTGCCAGGCAAGCTGTTAGGATATGAATAAACTTGTCAGAGGAACAACAAAACTTATAAACGTTAGAAGGGAGCTGGGGAAACAAAAGGTTATTAGAGGAGTATTGAATAGGCTTCTTTAAAAAAGCAATTTCATAGATGCATTGTCACCCCTGAATCACCTCCTCAAATGCAATGTTTCAGTTAGATAATCTCTACAGCTCTCCCTATGCCCCCAAGATTTCTTGAGAATGCATCAATGGTTGCCTCAAAAGCAGATGTGGTGACATCTCAGCTCAAAGCTGCAAGTCCTACAATAAATACTGGGCAGCTGTGATGTCTGCATGCACGAGGTTCCTGAGATCTCCAATGCATTATTGATAACCTCATCACTCTGCTAAAAGCAAAGGCTGACATTGTTATAATCTCAGCCTTCTCCTGAAGAGCTCTGACTTTGCCTGGGAATCGATCAGAGGAAGAAAGAAGTAAACCAAGGAACAAAACTGCACATGTAAAAATCAAGAAGGTTAAGAATTACCTGCATTCACTTCACTCTGAGTATGTTAACTCAAATCACATGTCCTGCTTGGGTGTTTTTGTACCTGTGACAGTTTACAATGTGGCCATACTCTAGGCTATTAGTTGCAATCATTCATTCAGTATTCATATCTTGAGCTTGTTAGAAGTTATCCCCAGAAGAAAAGACTCTATTAGAAAACGAAATTAACTTTTTTAATGTTGTTTCAAAAAAGACAGATTTTCTCTGCATCCTTTTGCAACTTAATTAGATATAGGTAAGTCTGCCTTCATACAGCTTCTTTCCGTGACCTTATGAAAGACACGTACCTCCAGAGGTATCTATAACATTTTACTCTTTTATATTTTCATAATGCAAGGTTATAGCACATATTAGTGCCTAATCTCTTTATAATTGTTAATTTTTCTTTAAATTATTTTAAAAAATGATACAATGAATAATATGACAAAATATAAACGTCATACCTCAGCCCAAGTAATTTGAAGAGAGAATTTGAAGATGTACCCATGGCAAGATTTAGAGTTTGATTTTTTTTTTTCTATATTCATCCTTCTTTGGAGATAAAATCTTAAGTAGTTTGCCTTTGTTGTTAAAAAGAAGAGAAACATTTTCTTAGCTGGTAGGTGGCTAGGTAATTGGCAAAATAATCATTAGTTGGAGGTTACCTCTGGATTCTAGAGCAAGTTAGTTTGTAATTCAATCATGATTTGCAGATGAAACAACAATGGGTCAAACAAGGGGCAAAACACACAATTTCATTTCATCTGCAGACATTAGGCACCTAGAGCAGGAGCTGATGGCTGCCTGCCCAGGTAAGACACATGCCATGCATTAATGAATCTGTTTTATCCACCTTTTATTTGTTGAGGCCTGTATCTGATTCCAGGTAAACTTTCCCCAAGTCGCTGATTGTGATAATGGTCCAATACAGAATAAGGCCCCAGGAAAGGTGGATATTATAGAAAGAGTTGTATATGCCTTTAGATGTGTATGCATATACTGCAAGACAGAAAATGGTTACTCACTACATTCTATATTAAGTAAAATTTAAAGGGCCTCAAGTCTTACCACATTTTATTATGGGTTATGCTTTTTAATGCATTCACTGCCCACTTTCCCAAGGCCTTCAACAGTGCAACCCCCCCGGGAACAGACAAGTTTCTTGGAACATGGAACTTAATCTGAGCCATATAAGCTAACATTAACTTGGAGCAAATACGTCCTACCTCCGATTATTTTTGTTTCATTTATTGCTATCTGCTTTAGTTAGTGGGCTGTACATTTAGCAGTAAGACAGCGAGGCTGTTTCTAATATGAACAGGCACATCATCACTGAAAAAGAAAAAACAAAAAAAGCAGTAAAATAAAACAAACACCAGCAGAGACTGGTAGCACCAGGGTGGGATCTGGTCATCCTGATGTGCATTCACCTCCCATTGGGGAGGCTGATCAGCCTCCCGAATGGCACTTAGAGGTCAGAGGCTAGGAACTGAATGCATCTTGTACATAGTGTGAGTTTCCACGAAGAACATAGTTATTGTTGCGAGGTGCTTCTCATTGTTGATGTTATTGTGCATGGATTGTGTTTAATTTTTAAAATGAGAGACTATGGCTAATTATGGGTTTTGGCACAGCTTGGAGTGATGAAGAACTGATTACAATTATAAAAGACTTCTGGGGCCAGAGAAGTCAGAGATGCTGACTGCTACCCGTGCTAGCTCCAGCAGTGCCTATACGGTTGTCAAGTACGATTATGCGAGAAGTAGACAGGATTTATTAGTTTTATTTTTTTTTTTAACTATGGGATTTAAATGCCCATGGATGTGGCTCACGATATTACCAGAGTCCTAGTTCCTCTCTTGTGTTTTCCAAGTACACTTCGAGTCCCCAAGAAAGAAAACCCCCATTGCATTGTACTCTTCAGAGTCTGTAAGGCAGGATGAATAAAAAAGAAAAAAATTATCTCCCCAAAATAACTTTTAGAATACTTTCTCATTTTTAAACTTAAAAGTCAGTTTTGGCCTTGTTTATTTTTCACATTCTGTATGTTTGATAAGAGGCAAGAGAATATATTGCATATCTACCAACAGGGTGAAAAAAGGAACAAACTGAATTTTATTTGAGGAATTTATCTTCCAGAGAACAAAACAGAGAGAGAGAGAAGAGAAAAAGAACCTTTGTTTAATGCTACAGGGTCACCTATTGAGATACATCATCTAAACATAGTTTATGTTGGAATTTTACCCCCTCATGAGTATTCTTCATTTAGGAGAAGTGCATTTATTCCAACACATTACAAAAGACCCCGAATGGGTATTCAAATAACTGCTGTAAATCAAAAGATTCTCTTTTTAAGGAAACAACCATAGATTTTTATAGTTTTTAATGCTTTGCTATGGACTTTCTAAAATGATAGAAGGATTCTCATTTGTGCACCCCCCCAACCCCAGCTATTGAATTGTTCTGGTTTTGTACATTGTAGAACGATCCTGCAATAATAAAACACTTCAACTTTGTACAAAAGGTGAAGCTTTCCATTTGAAGTTGTTTTTGAACAGAAAAAAAAAAACAGAGAAAATGGGCTGACAGCTTTAGAAAATTTAAACAATTCCCCTTGCCAAGATACGTATTTCGTGAGTTTTCTTTAATTTCAGATTTGGTGCATATGTGTCATGCTAACAATGAATGCTTTCAATTTCAGAGTTCAGTTTCTTCTCTCCCTGCTTAAACCAATCTTCACCTTTTAATAGGCAATTATTTTCCTAATCACTTCTTAAAAACTTTTTTCAGAACTGTGAGACACTAAGCTCTAAGTTATACATTATGGTTGCCTTTAAAACAAACTGAGTTCATTGTAAACTGCAAATGTACTGGATTGGTAAAAGTATCATAGAATAAGGAAAAGAATAAAGGAGGCTATACCCCAAAGTATTAGAAAACTTCTGTAACTTACAAATTCATACAAACCACAGGTGAATTGGATGAGAAGAATTCTTTTAAAAATGAACAACGTAGTATTAACTGTGATTGTTTTAATAGGATACATAGTGTTGTAATATTTTCTCCCATCAGCATTAAACCTCACTTCACAAAATAAAATATTCTCTCATTTTCTGTCTTTATAACCTGCTGACCACATGGAACACAGTCTTCTAAATTTAAAAGAAAAGCATGAAACCAAGCTCTTATAATCACAACTATACATATATATTTTCATTTGAAATCTAAGTGCTTCAAAAACCATTTTCTTGTGGCAAAAAAAAAACTAGTTAGAAGACAAAAAAACAATATGCTATATTTTATGATCTATCAGGCAAGAAAAGAAAGACAATGGATCCAGCCCTGTGATACCTTAACAAAACATTTTAGCAATACTAATTTCAATGTTGCAGACACAAATAGAATAATAAAAATGCATGTGGCTCAGGAGTTGAAATTATAACTGTGATATTTTAAGGATGATTCCACTAGGATTCAGTTCAAATCAGAAAAATCAATTGATGTTTCATGAACCCACTGAATCTATAAAGCTTCCTTCAATTTCAATATTTTAAAATTAATTTACAAGAAGCTGTTTAAAAGATTTAATTATTAATAGAAACATTTTATCTCATGGATTTTTTTTTAAAGTTGCACTTGATATTATGTACCAATGATTCAATATAGAAGGTAGAATATAGAACATGTGAGCCGATACTGCAAAGATGCTAATTAGTATCATGCTATAGAAAAACAATGAAGGATTCTGTCACCAATTACTGACAATTAGCCTAAGTACAACAGCTAATTTCATGGAAATAAAACCATTATAAAATGAAAGGAACAAAACCTATCATAATTAGTAGCATTTGCCTGCATTCCTCTACTGGTTATTTAATTCATGAACTATAAAAGTTTGAAACAACTTGAACAGCTAAACAGATACACAAAATTCAAGAGTCTGTATCTGGATTTTCTGATTTTTAAGAATCTGTGGAAACACGTAATTTGGTTAAATTAATTATGTTTATCAAATCTTTATCCCCTAAACTTTAATATATCCTACAGCTGCAACGTGCATTTGTTAAATGATAAAATCTAGTACATTAAATTACAAAGAAATATCTTGTGAGAGTTTGTCATGATCCTGTTGTAATGCATCTAAATAAAACAGTGAACTGCCAATAATTGCTGGAATATTACAACGTTAAAAGTCCCTGACTTCCTTGCACCTTTGTCTCACTGAAACTTTTCTCTCCACTCGCTTCTTTCTTTAATGTAGCTAGGTTGTCTACACTCAAAAGCATGGGGTGGCTGGCTTGTGCCCCCATGTCACTTTTATCTCATGCATTAACTCCGCCACAAGTTTCAGAGTTGCAGTGTCATAAGGCATCATGAAGTCAAGTCAAGCTTTAAAATCTTGTTCTGGCTTCTCCTAAAGCTGAAAAGGATTCATTTCGCAAGGTACCTACCAATCAACAAAGTAAAAACAATTCAAGGCCAGTGACTTTTAAAGCTAAACTTCACAAAACACACCCTTGCAAATGTTTTTCCAGTTTCAACAAGTTCTGAGAACAAAACTTTAAAACCTAAGAAAACAGCACTATAGACTACTGCCTAATAAACGGCCATGTCAATTTTAAAACTTTAGGTACACAAATAAAACATTCTAGAGGTTTTTGGTCATGCAGAGATAAGATCCTCTCTGGGGAGACGACTAGAAACTGCTGGGTCTTTTGTGCAGAGTCCTGGAATGTGCTTGCTTTTCATTTCTTTCTTTGTGTCTGGCACACTGGCCTCACAGGCAGTGTCTTAAGCCATGCAGGGTCAGGGCAAACAGAGAACAGCATTCATGGACAGATCAAGTTTATGTGAGAATCTGCTCCTCCACTGCCCTCAATCTCCATATGAATTGTTAATAAAATCTTAGCCTGAAAGCTCATCACCCCAACAGTGGGGAAGTCATGCAGAGAATCCTCTAGTTCAGAAAAACAAGATTTCTTTATCTTTTTCATCCTTCGCCAGCATTCGTGGGAATTCTGCCATGTAACCTCTTCCTGAACCAACCCCCCACCCCCCCACCTCTCTGCACAACTCTCTTGGTCACACCTGATCATCAGGGAAGGCATCAGGGAAGGCGGGGAACTAAAAAGACAAAAGAAACACTCTGACACCCACAGCAAATCTACCACAACATCAACTTTGCCTCTGCAGTAAGTTGCTGCTGTAAAAACCTTCAGGCAAAAGGAAATATCAATGCTTAATTTTTTCCAGTTTGTGTCAAACAGCTAGAAAGACTTTCCCATAGCTTTATGACACCACATGAACTAGAGAGCCACAGATAGAATAAAAGGTCACATAGAAAGCGAAGAACAGAGTCATACCCTAATTAACTTGATCTCTCCATGCAAATACTGGACAGGAACAAGACTCCATGTAATGTTGCAGGCAATCTTGCAGTGTATCTTCTAACCTTGCTACAGGCTATCTGGGCCTCTTGTTTCCTCTGCTTTTGCTCCCTGCAAACTGTTTTAATATCGAACGCTTTTCAGAGGGATGGGCTGATGAACGAAAACATGAATTTCCTGCTGCCCTTTAAGGTGGGTTAAAGGGGGTGCTAGCAATCAATTACAGAACAAAAGAACAACAAGGAAAAAATGACTTAAGAACCTAAGGAGTGAATGTGTTACATTCTTTCCAGTTTATATTTTTAATCTAAGGGCTTCATTTTTATTTATCCTTATCATGAATAGTAAACAATATTTCATTACAAACTGAAAGAAGTTTACCCAGTACCTCCTGAAGTAAATCTATTTTCTGCTCCAGTCTTTAAATGTACTTAACTTCCATTTCAACTTGAAAATGATTTTATGAAGAATAAGAAAATTTTAAATTTCGTTTGAATTTGTGCTTCAGATTTTCAAATTGCTGTTAACATGCAGATTCATTTCAGAATAAAAAGTTACATTTTCTGTTCCAATAAACATCTTGACCCTATTAAGTTTTTGTTTCCTCATTTTATTTTGGTCACTAAAGCAAAATTAACTTCTAAACTCTTTGCATATAAATTGTTCCAAGATTTCATTGAACTTTTCTTTCCTATACTTATATATGTCAAAAAAGGTGAACATCATTTTAAAACAAATATTCCTAAATTATACATAAAGAAATGTGATTTGACTAAATATAAGGCACATTTTCATCAGTATATACCGCGAAATGTTATTAGGTAATACTTAAGAAAAAAATACATGAGTACACACAAACACTCACACACACAGAGTTTCTTAAAAACAACAAAGTAAAAGGAACACAAGACGCTTCGAAACCACTCACATAATAAAGTCATATAAATGTATTATCTCTATCTATATAAAACAAAGTCATGATTATAAATAGCACATTCATTTGCTCTCTATTCACAGATGTCACTTTAGTATGTGAAACATAGAAATCAATAGTCCAAGGAATTCTCTTACATAAAATTTGAGCCACAGTTGCTTAATAAAAATTCAATACAAAAGTAAATTTAGTTTTATATTAAATATCCCAGTGCCTCATGAAATTCTATTTAGATGCTATGACTTTAGAAATTCATTACACAATAGAACTACAAATGCAGAATAAAGTTCAATATTTTTCTTTAATATTGATTAAGTCATTATTATAATTAATGTGAATCACACTATTTCTAGAAACAGAAATTCCAATTGTTCTTCACAATTTATCTAAACAAAATTAATCTTTAAATATATAAAAGTCAGTAACGATAAATGCTAAAGAAATACTTGTTAAGTTATACAAATATGTGAAAAGAGCTATTTTGGAAAAAGGAGAATGATCTGAAATATATATCAGTCTTACATGCAATCATAACTCAATAAGCTAATTTTATAGCAATGAGTTTAATAATTAAATAGGGCTATGTGAAATTCAATAATTTTTACTCATAAGACTGTGTGTTACTGAATTAAAACTATATTGTGTTGATCTACTTCCCTCAATTGCCAAAGGAATAGTAATATTTTAGTGCAGAATGTGTATTACCAAACCTCAATTTCTATTGTGATTGCTATTGTCTGAGAAGCAGGTATTAACAATTTGGTCAATTTCCTTTAGGAGTTTGCTTTTCAAAATATGTGTTTTCAAAATATTAGTGCAGTTCTAGAGTAGGACTCCTCATTAATTTCCACTGGGACCTGGACTCTGTAGCAGGGTGAAAGAAGAGGCAAAGTTGAACATGCTTGCTAATCTGAGGTTTGGAGTAGTACAATAGTTCTTTTATCTCTTTCTGGAAACCCTGTGAGCCAGAGAGAGGACCTGTTCCTGAGCAATAGTTTGGAGGTGGTAATGAAATGTAGAAACTGAGAAATCTAATCTCGGAGTTTCCGTCGTGGCTCAGTGGCTAATGGACCCAACCAGAATCCTTGAGGACTGAGGATTCGATCCTTGGCCTTGCTCAGAGGGTTAAGGATCTGGCTTTGCCGAGAGCTGCATTGTAGGTTGCAGACTTGGCTCGGATCCCGTGTTGCTTTGGCTGTGATGTAGGCCGGTGGCTACAGCTCCAATTGGACCCCTAACCTGGGAACTTCCATATGCCATGGGTTCAGCCCTAAAAAGACAAAAAAAAAATTTCTAATCTGGACATGCGTATTTACATATGGAATGAATATAGATACCAAAGTGGATCCATGATATGATGTTTAGTTGGGCTTTCAGACAGCCTCCTGATAAACCCAGAGACATGTTGAGACTGTTGAGGTTTCCATATTGTTATAGACCGAATGTTTGTGCCCTTCCAAATTCATCTATTGAAGCCGTAACCTCCAGTGTGGCCTCTAATTAGGTAATTAAGGCTAAATGCAGTCACAAAGGTGGGGCCCTGATTTGTTAGGATTAGGGTCCTTTAAAAAAAGATGAAGCACAGTTGACTTACAATGTTGTATTCGTTTCGGTGTGCAGCAAAGTGATCTATCTATCCATATAGATATATATATTCTTTTTCAGATTCCTTTTCATCATAGGTCACTACAACATATTGAATATAGTTCCCCGTGCTGCATGGTAGATCCTTGTTGTTTATTGATTTTACATATAGCAGTGTGTATCGGTTAATCCCAAACCCCTAATTTATCTCTCCCTTCCCCCCTTTCCCCTTTGGTAACCTTAAGATTCCCAGACATAGGATTAGTGTGGTTTTAAGAAGAGACACCAGAGAGGGTGCTCACTGTCTCTCTCTTTCTCTCTCTTCCTACACACATACGTGAAGAAAGTCCCAGTAAGAACATAGGGAGAAAGCAAAGATCTCCAAGCTAGGAAACGAGTCCTCACCAGTAATCACATTTCCATCACTTTGATCATGGACTTCCAGCACCCAGAACTGTGAGAAACTAAATGTCTGTTGCTGAAGCCACCTAGTCTATGCTGTTCTGTTATAGCAGCCCAGGCAGATGAGTTCACATATTAAAACCATCAACAACAATAGCAAATTGGAATGAATCTAGAAGTGCATTCCAAGGGTACTTCTGCTTTATCCCTATATCTTCCCTTCTTGTAGAGTTAGGTGAGGGGTACAAAAATTTCAGTCTGAATCCGTGCTTCTACTGTAAGACGTTAAACCTACCATCCACCTGCTTGACAGCTTGTAAATGTCTTTAACTAACATTGTTGATTAAATACCTAAAGAATAGAAAGTGTAATATCTCATGGTCATTTTTCTTCAAAATAGTGATGTGCCAAGGAAAAAAAATCTATAGTGTAATAAGAAAGAGCATGGATTTCAGAGAAAGGTCTACGTACCCAAAGAGCTTTAGCTACATACTTGTTCTTTGCGCTTATGTGTCACCTGGCCTGACCAAGCCTCAGTTTTTTGAGCTGCAAAGTAGGAGTAATGTCACGAACATCAAAAAGTTGTACTCCATGTCCATGATTTTCTTTTCTGTGGGTGAGGGAGTGGGAATGGATTGGGAATTCGGGGTTAATAGATGCAAGCTATTGCCTTTGAAATGGATGAGCAATGAAATCCTGCTTTATAGCACTGGTAACTATATCTAGTCACTTATGATGGAGCATGATAATGTGAGAAAAAAGAATGTATACATGTATGTGTGATGGGGTCACCTTGCTATGCAGTAGAAAATTGACAGAACATTGTAAACCAGCTATAGGGGAAAAAACATAAATCATTAAAATTTTTTTTTAATTTGTAAAATGTAGCTGCTGCCAGTAACATGGAACAAATTTTCACCATGATTATCATCATTATCAATATTATGACACTTTTCTAAGTCCCCTAAATTTCTTTCAATTCAGTGAAGGTACCAGAAGACTATATGTGGATTCACACTCACAGCATATGGAGTTTCCCAGGCTAGGAGTCCAATTGGAGCTAAAGCTGCCACAGCAACTTGGGATCTGAACCACTTCTGTGACGTACACCATAGCTCACGGCAATGCCAGATTCTTAACCCACTGAGCAAAGCCAGGGAACGAACCTGCAACCTCATGGTTCTTAGTCGGATTCATTAACCACTGAGCCATGAAGGGAACTCTGGATTCACAAATATATTTTTTAACTTTAGCTTTATTGACATGTAACTGACCTACAGAATAGTAAGATATTTAAAGTATGTATTGTGGGGATTTGATAGATTCATAATTGTTGAAAGGATTCCCCTCATCTAGTTAATTAACACATCCATTACCTCACATGTTTTTCTTCCTCCCTCCCTCCCTTCCTTCCTTCTTCCTTCTTTTCTTCCTCCCTTCTTTCTTCCATCCTTTCTTCCTTCCTCCCTGCCTTCTTCCTTCCTCCCTCTCTCCCTTCCTTCCCTCCTTTTGTCTTTAGTTTCTTCTCCTTTCCTTCCTTCTTTCCTTCCTTTTCTTTATCCCTTCCTTTCTTTTATGAGAACATTTAAGCTTTATTCCCTAAGCAAATTTCAGTTATATATAATACAGTGTTATCTACTAAAGTCACTGTGTTTTAATTGGATTCTCAGAACTCTTTCATCTTATAGCCAAATTTTATACCTCTTCTTATTTCTTCCACTTCATAGCCCCTAGCAACCACTTTTCTACTTTATATTTTTATGAGTTTATTTTGCAGAAAACCGTGTCAGCGGAAAGAGATAAGTGACACTCTGAGATGTGGAATAGCCAGGTTTACTCAGCACCGGTGTGGGTTCAGAGCAACTGTCTGCAGAGTCTGAGCATCAGGTCTTTGTTCTGGGTAGCTTTTATACAACACAGACTTCCAGGTTAAGGTTTCCCTGTGCAAGCTGCCCTGGCCCTCCCCCTTTCCTAAGCAGACAGAGTTCCTGCCTAAGAAGCTAAGCAAATAAGATTTCAAAAGTGAAACTGATAATTCTTGGAGCATGATTAGTAGGGCTGCTAGCAAGGATATAAGGTACATAACTGCTACAAGATTACAAGAAGGGTGGTATGGGGTGTGCAAAGCTGCTGTCAGGTGCATAGCTGCCCCCTCAGCTGGGGAGGCTGTTTCTCTAGTTAAAACTCTTACTTCAGTTTGACTTTTTTTTTAAGGTTCCACCTAAAAGTAATATCATACAGTATTTGTCTTTCTCCACCATGCTTATCTCATTCAGTATAATGCCCTCCAGGTTTTTCCATGCTGTCACAAATATCAAGATTTCCTTTCTTCTCATGGCTGAATAATATTCCACTGTGTGTGTATTTTTATTCATATGTAGATGGACACAGTTGTTTCCATATTTTGGCTATTGTGAATAATGATGCAATGAGCAAGGGACAGCAGATATCTTTATGATAATCTGTTTTCATTCTTTTGCATATATACCTAGAAGTGGGATTGCTGCATGAAATGGTAGTTCTATTTTCAGTTTTTTTGAGGAACCCCCATATTATTTTCCACAGTGGCTGCTCCAGTTTACATCCCCTAGGAGTCACAAATCCTAATGCATTCTTAGAATCACCTTCTCAGAATGATTTTTTGATAAATGTCTGAAGAGTTTTTCAAAGTTCAGTATGGGAAAGAACATTATTTCATCATGATGCTAGGAAGTTTCCTCTGAGGACTCTGTACATCCTGGGATCTTTGAAGAGATGCAGGCCTTGAGTCTTCCACTCACAGCATGAGGTGTGTATGCTACCACACCTTGTTTTCATGATGGCTTCAGGCAGCTTATGCTAAACGACTATATGACTTTTGTAACTGCCACACTCTCATTTTATTTCCTTTACCCAGTGTTTTCCTTTCTCTTTTCTCTCTGTAATACTCTCTCAGGAGGGTTCAGATTTGGGTGGAGACACATACTGAGGAAGATGGATTTAGGAAGATGTCAAAGACAGTTAATATCATGGGACTCTGGGATCAGACTCTGGGGCTAGTTTATAAATGAAATACAAAGAAGATAGGTAGATGCCTAAGGATTTTCACAAGCAGATCTCCTCAGAAGGCTATGTTGATGAGTTACTTCTAATGCTCTGATGATGGACCAACATAGTGGTAGGAAATAATTTTCTTAGTTTTGCTTAAATGTGGAATGTGGAAGTTTAAGAAAGGTTAAAGATGTTATAAAGAAATTTTTTTGGCTTTGTAGGGCCACACCTGGGCATATTGAGGTTCCCAGGCTAGGGGTCACATCAGAGTTGTAGCTACTGGCCTACACCACAGCAACAGCAACGCGGCCGGATCCTTAACTCACTGAGCAAGGCTACAGATTGAACCTGCATCCTTACGAATACTAATCAGATTCTTCGTTTCCACTGAGCCACCACAGGAACTCCAGAAAGTGTGAAACATTATTATTTGTATTATAAAGACTATGCCATTATCAAAATGCTCAAAATATTTGTCAAAAAACACACTATGTCTTCAGGTTCTGTGTGGGATATTTTGAAGCCATTTAAGCACTCCATGGAGCCATGTAACAGAGGCTATTCTACTTCTAGACCTATTTCTGTCTTTTCTATTACTCTGCATCACTTTAAAGGACACAGTGAAAATTTTATAAGCGTAGTCTACCATTGCTATCAATTTAAATATAGCCCCCTTTTCTTATTTAAGAAAGATGTTATTTGTGAAATATATAATGTCAAATAAAACATATAAAATTTTATTCTACTTTATATCCATGCTTCTACAGTGTATAACATTGAAGTGAGTTAATTCACTGAAGTGAGTTAATCCAAATGAAATTCTAGAAGGTGATTTGACTAAAGGATGATACAAATATTATTAGAAGAAACAACAGATGATTCTCCCAAATTCAAGGTTCTAAAAATGGACCACAATGACTACAACTGTCCCTACTCGGTATAAGTAAACTTCCAAAATTATTTAGCATTACATAACACATATCTTTACCATAGTTCTTCAAGAAAGTATTGCCTCTAAATTGTAACATAAATGTTACTAATGGGACTTTATTCAACAATGGATCTACGTTTCAGAAATAAATGCCTTTCCTAATGGATTCCAAGTATTTGATTAGCTATACATAATACCAAAAGTTCCATGGTGGGTAAAACCCAAGAGCAGGTGAGAGATAGTTAAAACACAAAGGTTTCCCCAAAACTTCAAAACTAATTTTTGGGTTGAAAAAAATAAACATCTCAAATTATTTTAGAAATATTTTGAATATGGCAGTTCGCAGTACATATCTGCCAAGGATGCTACTCTTTCATTTTGGAATATGCAAACAGTTGAAAAATTCAAAAACATGCATGTTGGTTAGTCAGTTTAACTTAACTCTGGAAAGGCTTGCTCCCCAAGAAGTCCCAAGGCCTTTGGACATTGAATGCTGTGTCAAGAATAAATGAGAATCAAGTCACAGCAGGCTCAAAAGTAGAGTCCAGGCAGCTCTATAGGCATGCCTGGGAGATTGTGCCAGATCAGCCCCCACAACAGAGCAATTACTGAAATAAAGCTAGTCACACAATTTTTTAGGTTTCCCAGTGAATTTAAAAGTTATAGTTACACTATACTGTGGTCTACTAAGAGGGAAACAGTATTGTGATAAAATAAATGTACATTACCTTTATTTTAAACTACTTTATTGCTAAAAAAAATGCTCACCATCATCTGAGCTTTCACTAAGTCATAATCTTTCTGCAATAGCAAGATCAAAAATCACTGACCACAGATCACCATACTGAATACAGTAATAAAAAGTCTGAAATATTGTAAGAACTTCCAAAATGTGAGATGGAGACACAAAGTGAGCAATAAACACCGTTGGAAAAATGGTGCCAACAGGCTCGTTCCACACAAGGTTGTAATCACTCTTTAATTTATTAAAAAAAAAATGCAATACCTTGGAAGTATCATAAAACAAAGCACAATAAAATAAGGTATGCCTATATTAGATTCTGTGTTTGGCAAAATATACCACCCTTCTACACTTACTTATCTCAACAATAATCCAAAAATAAATATAGAGGGTCCCGAAAAATTTTTTTAGTCAAAATTAAGGCAAAATCTTTAGATTACAAGAGAGATGGAAGTAAAACCCTTTTTTTTTTTTTTTTTAACCAGAAGGTTGGTATTTGGGGGCCTAAAACAAAGATGCTGTTCCATGTTTTTCTATGAGAATACACATTCCTTGGAACCAATACATATCTAATTTTCTGAGGATACATTTAATTTGCACCTGAGAAATCGTAAGAAAAAAAATGCATGATCCACTTTGACTTGCGACTTTGGGGGTTCTATGCACCCCAAAAAGAGCCCCAAAGAGTCTTTCAGTCAGTGAAGGCAAGAATCATATCTGTTTTGCTCGCAACTGTACCCGCAGCATGTAGCAGGGCTTTTAAATGACATTCAATAAATATAATATTGGTATAGTCAAAAACAAACCATTGAAGGAGTAGAAAGCCTTATTTTAATAATTTTATCATAGTACTTCCTGTATGATAAAGTAATAACATGGATATAAGCATAAAGCGTCATTTAAAAGAAATATTCCTCATATCGCTCAGATTTCTTCTAATTTATAAAAAGTGGAAAATGGAAACTTGTAGTATAAGAGCCTCATAGATTTGTTTTCAAATTTGCAACATTCGATTCTGCCCTGGAATTGAGAAAGCATCAGCTCTTTAAAATTGTCTGGTTTTAGGATTTCCCTTCGTGGCTCAGTGGTTAATGAAATTGACTAGTATCCATGAGGATACAGGTTTTATCCCTAGTCTTGCTCAGTGGGTTAAGGATCTGGCGTTGCCGTGAGCTGTGGTGTGGGTTGCAGATGTGGCTCAGATCCCGTGTTGCTGTGGCTGTGGTGTAGGTCGGCAGCTATAGCTCCAAATTGATCCCTAGCCTGGAAACCTCCATATGCCACAGGTGTGGCTCTAAAAAGACAAAAAAAAAAAAAAATTGTCTGGCTTTAAAAATCCTCATGTGTAAAAAGGAGATGCAACTAATTCCTCTCAGAATACTGCTAACAGGATTAAAGTATGCAACACAAGGTTTATAACAGCCATGCAGGTGGTAGACATCTTTTCCCTAGCTTAACACAACCAAATTAATATTTTTTTTTCTTTTTAGGGCCTCACCTGTGGCATTTGGAAATTCCTGATCTAAGGGTTGAATCGGAGCTGCAGCTGAGGTCTGCATCACAGCCATGGCAATACCAGATCTGAGCCACATCTGTGACCTAAACGGCAACTTAGGGGCAACACTGGGTCCTTAACTCACTGAGGAAGGTCAAGGATCGAACCCACATCCTCACAGACACTATGTTGGGTTCTTAAGCTGCTGAGCCACCACGGGAACCTCCAAATTAATATTTTAAGGAAATGCCTAGAATTTAAGATATACAACTAAAATTGGTACAAAGTTTATTTTCAAATAGGATTAAAAAAATTGGGATCAATTTTAGAACATTATTTGGTACATGTATGTAAACAGACAATTCTACTTATTAGCTATAAAAATACATCCCTTTTTGTTAGACTATATGCAAATAGACATACATATTCTGCCTTTTTCTTGTTCAAAAATGATTTTCTATATTTAAATCTTCTTATTGGTTATTTATTGACATAGAGCACAAGTGCACAGTCATCTTAAAGCAACAACAGCAGTAGTCATAACTTGAAGACGGTAATCTGTCCACCTTTATTTTCTTTCTGCTGTTGTAAAAATCCGAATTTTAAAAATGTCTCTTTCCTAGGTGGAAATGTTTATGCTTTCCCTTCGTATTGTGGCCTTGATGACTGAAATAGTTCAATCTGTCCTTAAATTTTCAGTCGCTTGGTTTCCCTTAGTAAAAGTCTAATGAGTAAGTGCCCTTACTTTTGCTAATTTTGTTTCTTTTGGTACTTTGACATTACCTCTATTACGGTCTGAAAATTCAGTTAGAGTCCTATGAATTGTTTTTCCAAAGGGTATCTAGTGCATAATGCCCAAATCCACCCCAATTTTAATTCACATATGATTTAAAAATGGAGAAAAGACCTTCCTGGTTCGGACATTTTTGAACAATAACTATAACACAACCCTTCCAATTTACTTCCTTTTATTTCAGTCCAAATAGTGACTATTACCTGATGGCCAAGCTCTTGAGGGTCTTGTTTTTGAATTACACTTGTTGCCCTAAGCCTATACGAATCCTTAAACTCTTATAAGTCAATGAAATTATAATTCCAAATGGGCACAAAAGTCTTCAATATCTGTTTGCTTACCTTCATTTTCTTTTAAGCACATGTTTGTTTTTTGCTTTTTTTTTTTGAGGATCTACTTTATAGAAGAAATTCTGTGACAAACAAGTCATTTCCCTGATGCCAAAGGGTTGGAAACTAATGGATAATGCATAATTAAAGTCAGCATTTCTCAGAGTATTGTAGAACCATAAATTCCCTAGGAAACATTAAAGACGTCTCCAGAGTTGGATTTGTGCAAAAAAAAAAAAAATACAGTGGTTATTTCCTGAATATATTCTGTTATCATCATAACACATGGACAGTTCAGGAAGCTACATAAAATCAGGGGAAATAGTTGATAAGATAGATGGAGTATGGGACCTTAGATATCCTCATGTTGCAGAGCCATCTACCTGGTCTGGACAACCCACTTTCCTCAAGACATTTATGGAAAACAGAAGTAAATTTCTACCTTGTTTGATCCACTATATGTGGGTGACTTTGTTACTGTTGCTTAAGACATTGTGAAGTGTGCTTTCTAATACTGGAAGCTGAAGACATTGCAAAGAGAATTTTCATCTTGAGTTTCAGCTCCCAACTCCTGCACTATAGTCTTTGAACTAATGTCTTTTTTCTTCACCTGGAAAATTCCTTCTCCAAACTTAATTATTCGGACAGCATTACACAATCCACTCACACCCTGAGGATCACATATTTGATCAAGAATTCTATGATAAAATGTGGTTTTAAGAGACATGGTCCCAGAAAGCTTGAGAACACTGATTTTTTGGTTTTTAACTCCTTGACTTTGTTGTTATGACACTTACATAATATAAACTGCATATTCTATGTAAATTAAGTGTACCTCAATTTACCTAAATAAAAATAAGTTGAAACAAAATAAAAAACATGCTTGTATCCAGTCTCTCAGTGTTTAGGTATTTAGGTTCATAAGGCTATCTTATAAAGAAAGGATTAAAATGAAAAGATGCAAATAACAGTTCTACATTAATACAGAATGTCATCTGAGCCCAAAGGGCAAGTATTCTGTTATCAAGCCAAGTGGTCCTCTGTATCATTCAGTCTCTCTCCCTAAACATGGATAAATTTAATCCATCATTGAAAATTTTAAGGATGACTTATGCCTTAAAAAAAATCAGTTAAGAAAATTGCTCCTTAAATTAAGTTCCTTATTTAAAATCAACAATTGCCTAGTGTGTGTGTGTGTGTGTGTGTGTGTGTGTGTGTGTGTGTGTAGGCATGTTATATAATCAACAGTAGACATCTCTTGATTTTAAATATGTATATGTATTCACAGACACACACATACATACCATAGACACATGCATGGTATTTTAAAGGAGTATAAAGAAAATATTTAAAAGTATAAAATTCTATTTCAAACTTTATTCGGTAATTTTCAGTCAACAAAGTTTCCAAGCTTACATCATAAAAACAAAAAGAACAACTATTTCAACCAATCCTAAACAAAGACAGACCTGTGTTCATCTAAAAGTGTAGCACATCACCTAACAGCCTCAATTGGGAAAGTAAGAGAGAACAGTACAGGAAAAGCAAATCTCTTACGGGAGAACAGAAAGCAAATATAAGGAATTTCTGGAACCAGCTTGGGATATGGGCAGACCTGGCATAGAAACTTAGCTTGTTCGAAGCACTGTCAGATCCTTCCATTAGTATAAGACTGTAGGCAACCCTTGGTATTTAGTGTACTGTGCTCCACACAAAAAGGAGGAAAACTGGTTTTGGAAAATGGTAAATTGATCAACCTTTTTCTTTACAATGTGTAATAAAGCTTTGGTTTTGCATTACCTATGTAGGGTCCAAGAGATTACAGGTTCACAGGTCATCTAAACTGTTTGAGACATCCTATTTAGCAAAAGGGAAGGTCTTTAGTAATATGAAGTATGAATAAATAATTAAAAATAGTTAATAGAGTGTTCTGTTTGTGACAGGCATTTCATTAATTGCCTTATCTTTAATTTCCCAAACCAAAAAAAGTAGTAATATAATTATTCTCAGTTTTACAGGTAAATCAACTGTCTTAGAAAGATTGATTACCTTGTTCAAATCATAAGGGCAGTAAATGTTGAAGGCTGGACTAACTCCAAACACCACACTCCAAAGCCTTATCCTATATTACCACCTATGCTTACACAGGGTACCAGGTATTATACTGCTAGCATTTGACAATCTTCATGTCCACTGATATTCTTAAAGGCATCCTTCCAAAGGCTGAGTCCTATGTGCAAGTGAAGCACTGATTAAAATCTAAAATATTTCTGCTGGACTCCACAATTTAGTCCTGTCTCAAACTAAGTAAGTGAAAATAAAATTCTATCAAATAGAAATTGTGTGGCAAAAAACAGTACCACCTCATTATCTAGCAGGCTGAGAAATTAGGAGATTAAAAGTCCACATTTGCAAACCCCATCTAAAACACCTTTATGTGAATTCCTTACCCTTTACACATTTTTATATAAGCACTGTCAAAGACTACACCAGCTTTTTTTTTTAAGGTGGAAATAAAATTGCAAACCTTGAAAAGAAGGGTTTTATTACCCATCCATAAAATTCAAGTTTACAAGAGAGCTAGAATATATGCCATGGTAACCTGATCGTGCATAAAAGAGGTGATACATTCAGTGGTCACATTACTTTAATTAAAAACCTGCTTAGGGTCACTTCAGGCTGGGGAAAAGAACAGAAATAGAAGTCACAAGGGAAGATTTACTTTCTCGATATTACCACCAACTGGAATCCTGCGTAATATAAAGATTGGTTTATTTCTGTGTCAGAAAGCAATCAATATAAACTAAATGTGAGCTGTACAAAGCTTTTACTAGAGGGCGGACATTGTATTATACATTCATAAAACTCTGTTCAGGGCTGACTCACTCACTAGCTCCCATTCAATCACTTTTACAAACTTGTGAACTTTCATCTAAAAATAATCAATGCATGCAGCAATAGAAATTATTTTACCTCAAAATACATGGGAGGAGTCCCCCAATGAAAACTATATTTTAAAAATTATTAGAGGAGTTCCCATCATGGCTCAGTGGTTAATAAACCCAACTAGCCTCCATGATGACGCAGGTTCAATCCCTGGCCTCGTTCATTGGGTTAAGGATCTGGAATTGCTTGACTGTGCTGTAGGCTGGCGGCTACAGTTCCGATTGGACCCCTAGCCTGGGAACCTCCATATGCCACGGGTGCGGCCCCAAAGACACAAAAAAGACAAAAATAAACAATTAAAAAATAAAAATAAAAATTATTGGTGAAAATACCATAGACTAATTCAGGGTGGGAGGGTGGGGGAAAGATAAGGTGTTAAGTAAGAGCTAAATTGGAAGCAACTTTGTAAATAAACAGAATGTTACCCTCTGAAGTGAGAGCAAGAAGAAACAGAGGAGGAAAAGGAAAGTGGAAATAGACTGGACTAGTGAAATAGAATCACGGAAATTAAAAAATTTAGCTTCTACCCAGATCCACTGATAGTCAAAACATCTTACACTGGGATGTAATTTTTCCACAATTCATTCGTCATTTCTTCTAATTCTCATAACAGCCCTGGGAGTAGCAAAAGGCAGATAATATCCCCATTTTACAGTATAGAAACAAGAGCTCAGATGGCCCCCTCACCCTTGATTCAAAGTTACAAAAAAGCAGAAGAGATCATAATTGCTACTTGAAGTCAAGTATCCTTTCGAAATAATAAACTGTCTAGTCAACATTGTCTAAGGTCAAAAAGGAAAAGCACTGATATTGGAAAATTAAAAAATAATTAATCCTTTTCACTTTAGGATGTGTAACATTAAGACTTAGTCTCAAGTAACCTGTTGTGGGTCCAAGAGACTAACAAGAAATATTCCTCATCTCTGCTAATATTACAAGCGAAATACATATATGTATATATATATGTATGTAATATTGGTCCTTATAATGGGTTATATTTTAATAGACTGTTATAACAATCCTTCGGTTATCCATTTAAGCTACCGTGGATTAAAATCAGGCCGATGTCCTGACTTGCTTACAGTTTGAAAAGATTAGACAATCCTGCATTGGAATTAATAATTTTCCTGCATTTAAGTCAATTCCAACTTCAATGAACACTTAGTTCACACGGTGACACCCATTCACATGACAGAAACTATGCAAAGAGCTGAGACAAAATGATAATGCAATAATTACTACTCTCATTTAAGTAACAGTCTGTTGATTCTAAATTAGCAGTTCATTAATATCTTTATGACAAGTTAACAAACCACAGAAGAGAACATTATATGCAAATACTGAAAATGGTTCTTTCTAAAAATATTTTTCAATTAGTTCACTGTTTCTATTCCTAAAATGCATCTCTTTCTATTTTCTTTCTTCCTAGACTTCACCTCAGAGTCAGTGAGGTTGATGAATTTTTCATTTGTGAACACTAAGTCTATTCCTCCTCTTTGACATTAGATCATGTTGATAAAATAGTCAGTTATATAGAAGAGGAGTAGCAACAACACCTACAATTATTTTCCTTATCAAGCATCAATATATATAGAAACTTTTGGAGGCTTTGCTTATAAAGTTAACTGGACTTATTCTAAGATGTGACATTTACAGTTCAAAATGAAAAAAAATACACATTTCAGAAAAGTTTACAAGCTATCACAGTTATAATGCAACTTATTTTGTCCTTTAATGCAAATATACTTTTCTTGGCAAACATCTACAGACAGAACCACCGTGAATTTTTCTTAAAACTCAGCCTTGTTATTTGGCAGGAAATTAAACCTGAACACAAGACAGTATGACCAAAATCACCAGATGTTTTCATAGAATGCAGATATTGTGCTAATGAATTCCATCCTCATGGAAAATTTCACCTCATTTTACATGGTTCAAAATCTGTCCCCTCAAGGAATGGAAATATTATTGGGGTCGCTGACTAACAGGCAGAGCATAGCCCCACATGATGAAACAATTTGTTCAATTCTTTTTTCTTGGAAATATCATTCCTTGTCAATAGCAAATTCTACAATGTCTTGTGTTTTTTAATTTTTAAAAAGTATTTATTTTCTACATTTAAAGAGATACTGACATGTACAAAGAAGTTAAACAAGTCATTGATCTCATATATACTCCTATTTCCCACAATTAACCACCAATAATATCTTTGCATATTTGTTGCTAATATTTTCCAAAGATAAAGTATTTTATTTGTATTTTTTTTTTACTAGGAGTCATGCTCACTACAAAGAGCTCAAAAACATATTTGTTAAGAAATAAAAAGTACAGGAGTTCCGTTCGTGGCTCAGTGGTTAACTAATCCGACTAGGAACCATGAGCTTGCGGGTTCGATCCCTGGCCTCGCCCAGTGGGTTAAGGATCCGGCGTTGCCGTGAGTTGTGGTGAAGGTTGCAGACGCGGCTCGGATCCCGTGTTCCTGTGGCTGTGGCGAAGTCCGGCAGCTACAGCTCCTGTTAGACCCCTAGCCTGGGAACCTTCATATGCCGCGGGTGCGGCTCTACATAAAGGCAAAAAGACAAAAAAAAAAAAAAAAAAAAAAGAAAGAAATAAAAAGTACAGTAAAATGTTTTAAAATACCCAAAATCATCATGCAGAAATAACTAAACCTGACATGAGGAAATTTTGTTCCAGACATCTTTCAAAGCATACATATGGATGGATGGAGGAATGGCAAATGACATCTTTATGAATACAGAATCACTACAAATACTATTTTTTTTTTTTTTTTGCCTTTTGTCATTTTAGTG
>PVHT021183696.1:27302359-27433035 GCA_004024745.2 Catagonus wagneri | reverse complement strand
TAACTGCTGCGCCAAGACCGGAACTCCCAAATACTATTTTTTAAAGTATTTTACTTCAGTAGAGTGTAACAAAAGAGTGAAACTGAAGAAAGTGATGAATTTCTAATATTTGCTTAGCAAAAAGAGATGATGTCTTTAAATTTCCTTTTGTTTGAAAAGAAAAGACATGGAAAATATTAAGAAGGAAGGTCATTATCTTTCTTAAAAAACTACATGTTGGAGTTCCCTTCGTGGACCAGTGTTTATCGAATCCAAGAACCGTGAGGTTGCCGGTTCGATCCCTGGTCTTGCTCAGTGGGTTAGGGATCAGGCATTGACGCGAGCTGTGGTGTAGGTTGCAGACGTGGCTCGGATCCCGCGTTGCTGTGGCTGTGGCGAAGGCCGGCGGCTACAGCTCCTGTTAGATCCCTAGCCTGGGAACCTCCATATGCCGCGGCTGCGGCTCTACATAAAAGGCAAAAAGACAAAAAAAAAAAACAAAAAAACTACATGTTAAAGGGTACGATTCTGTATAATTCTTTGCTGTGATATACAAAGATATTAACAGTTTAATATGTACCAATCCCACCTCTTACTTCCAAATGTTTTAATGTGAATTTGCTTAAACTTATTTTCTATAGGTTTTAACATTTTGTCATTTTTGTTAAAATATTACCCTTAGTTTCTAAGTTTTAGTTTTATTTTTAAATAGATGTGAAGCTGATGATTACCCCCTTCCAGTGATCTTTCCATTTCTGCATTCTTTATTTTGATTCAAATATTTTCTTAATTTTAATGTCATGATGATTTTGTATACATATACACACATCTCTACCTATCTATATAAGTATAAATATATAATCACTTTAAAAGAAAACGAAAGAGACAAATGAAAGAAAACAAATTTAAAAGAGAACTCCAAATATTAACACAGGGGAATATATTAAAATTGTGTTAAGTAATTCAAATTCTGCAAATACCCTTTTAACAAGCTAATTTAAAAACAATTTAATTAAAAATAATTTAATTAAAGGGAATTCTATGTTGACAAGATATTTCTAACTTTAAATTCCAATGTTTATTTAAAAATTAGTTAAGGAAGTGAGCTATTTTTAAGAATGGTCTGAATACCTATACTTTTTTGGGGGGATGGGGCACACTTGCAGCTTTGGGAAGTTTCTGGACCAGGGATCAAACCTGTGCGACAGAAGTGACCACAGTCACAGGGGTGACATCACTGGATCCTTAACCTGCTGAGCCAGGAGGGAACTCCCTTATACTCTATTAGTGCTAGAACTTTGTTTCTAATCTTCAACTCCTGTGAATTTATGGAACTCATGCAATTAAGGTACTATACAGAAATTAATTATGCTGGAATTACAGTCAACTTTTTTTTTTTTTTTTGCCTTTTGTCATTTTATGGCCACACCCGTGGCATGTGGAGGTTCCCAGGCTAGGGGTCTAGTCGGAGCTGTAGCCACTGGCTTGCGCCGCAGCCACAGCAACGCAGGATCCGAGCCGCGTCTGCAACCTACACCACAGCTCACGGCAACGCCAGATCCTTAACCCACTGAGCAAGGCCAGGGATCGAACCCGCAACCTCATGGTTCCTAGTCGGATCCGTTAACCATTGCGCCACGACAGGAACTCCGACAGTCACATTTTAATAGGTGTACTAACTTGTAAGATGGGAGGATAAAAAAGGAAGAATGGAGGCATGAATGTTGGGATTGCACGTGTGTGCTCACACACACACACACACACACGTGCACACACACACAGTCTCCTGCATTTGTCACAGTTGATTCAAGCAGTTTGCTACCTGAGCAGACTGCTTTCTTAAACTCATCCAGCAGTAATCTAACTCAAGAACAGGTAACAGAGCCTGTCTCAGTGAGAACGTGTGTCCCTCCATTGATGTAATTTCTTTCCAAGGGCTGATTATGATAGTTTTGTTTAATGCTCATACATTGGACCATGGGTTACCAAGTAAGGAAGGAAGATATTAGCTGTGACTTGGTGGGATCCTCATTTAAATTTCAGATGCTCTGATTTGAAAATTAGGTATTCTGATTCAAAGGTTTTGACAAGCTATACAACACTCTTTGCTACTTGCCCAGCAACGGGATAGTCACATTAAATCTCAGGATGAGCTAACACAGCTGACAAAATGGATAACGTGTGACAAAACAGCTCATTGGGAAATGTCACATTATGCTTATGAATCACCTATCATCAGACATTCTTAGACACCAGGAGTCTGGTGGTATCACCAGAACATTCCCAACCAAGAATAATTAGGTATCTCTGGAAGCAGCTTTCAGAATAAGCATTCAGACTGTCACAATTTAAAGCAAAAGCTTACTATCAGATACAACAGCATTACAAAATAGGCTCTTTCAAAATCAACAGTGGTGTAAATATCATTCAGAAGTAAGAGGTTTAGCAAGTTTTTTGAGATAATTGAGAAATATGGATTTTACCTAGAATTGAAACCCCATACTCTGATCACTCAGGAATAGGATATGGGAGTGAGGAAGCACAATAGTTCATGCTTCTCCTTACTGAAGATTCCCACAGGAGAGAGAACATTGGTCTCTGACAGGACTGAAGGCAAAATCCACAAATCCAGCGTCACTTAATCCATTTTCAAACTATCTATAAAGTAGATTGTTACATGTGAAATCATATTTTTTTTTTTTTGGTCGTTTTAGGGCCATGCCTGCACCATATGGAAGTTCCCAGGCTGGGGGTCAAATCGGAGCTGTAGTCGCTGGCCTATGCTATAGCCACAGCAATGACAGATCCAGGTTGCATCTGTGACCTACACCACAGCTCATGGCAACACTGGATCCTTAACCCACTGAGGGAGGCCCCAGGGATGGAACCTGCATCCTCGTGGATTTTAGTCAGATTTGTTTCTGTTGAGCCATCACGGGAACTCCATGCAATCATACAGTTCAGGGACATGTGCTTAGCTACAGACAAGCAAATTTATGCACAAAAACTCTAAGAGCATAAGAGGTAATAAAGAAATAGGCCTTTGGATGGTTCTACAAAGAACTCTGAGCATTAATGATTCACACACACATACAAGCTTGATTTAAAAGCCAATATTTAGTACAATTAATCAGGTCATTATTTAAAAATTGGTCAAACTATTAAGTATATTTCAAATGACAGGTGGAACTGTCATTCCATGTTACCTTAAGAGAAAAAAAAAGTGAATGTGTTAATATTGCTCAACTGTGAATATTTGCTTATTATGAAGCAATCTGTAGTAAAAAGGGATCTGTTAGTGATTACCTTTTTAAATGGTCCCCTATTCCCTACACACTTGGCCAGCAGAAATGTTTAGAACTAAGCAGTTGAAACTTTCATAAATAATTTCTAAATATCTAATTTTTTAAAAAAGGAACAATAAAATATGGTCAAGATTAATTTAAATATTAACCTCATGTGAATTCAAGGATACAAAGAGCTTCAGTGGAATTTTTATGGAGGGTTTGTCTCCTAGTAAGAAATCCATTAAGGCTTCTGAGGTTTGCCTGTTTTTTTAAGTGACGTCCAAAAAGCATATTAAAAAAAAAAAAACTTAATTTTTATCCAAATATAAGTACTTGCCAAAGATGAACAGTTGGTTAAGAAGGTCCTTATTTATATTTGAAAATGTTTTTCTGACAAAAGCTATTAAACTCAATTATCATAAATTCAATATCCTGATCACTCATGCTGGGGGATATTTGTTATAATGCTAACAGGCAGCCTCCCATGTACTTTTACTTACCTTTCCTGCCTTAAAAGACGTACTTAGGTTCAAGAGCACCTCTGTTAGCTTTAGAGATAAGTAATCATTCAGAAAGGGACTGCCAATTGACCCATGGTTTATAGAAAAGGCCTTTACATGGCAATTATTTGAATTCTTCAGTTTAAATTTTTTTTTTTTCAGATGTGTAAATTTGTAGGTAGAACACGTGGAAACTTGGTAACCACATCAATATAAAAGTCAATATGTTTTACACCTGCCAGTTTGGTACAATTTACTGACCAAGACACATTAAAAAGGTTTTCACTTACGTTGCTCACCACTTTCATTTTGGTACACTACCCCTCTCTTTCCCTTAAAAATATCTCAGAAGAAAAATGTCATTTTTACTAAATCAAGATTTATCCTTTTCTGGCCATATTATTTCACAGAGCAGATTTCTAACTTACAGGCAAAGACAATCAAATCCACTAGACATGGCCATCTGGAGTTTGAAACCACCAAATAAGCGAAAAACTGTTAAATGTATTAGCCTAGCTCTCTGAGTGGCATTTTTCCCTTGTGTCATCATGCTAAATACTCAGGGATGTGTCTAACCCATAATTTGAGACATCTAAGCCTTCAGGCAAAAGGAGATAGAAAGCAAATGAAGTTTAAAATACCGAAAATTGATTAGAAATAGAATTGAATTAACACCTAGAAATTAGATTGCTTATTTAATTATTTCATTTAGTTTTCATTTTCCTTCAATTACTTTGCAATCTTTTGTAATAAATGAAGCCAAATCATAGAGAAAAAAGTTTCGGCTTTTCCTTTTGATAAAATTATTCCATTGTATGAACTAGAAATGTGAAAATATTTATTAACTACTAACATTTTTAAGGCAATACGGATACAGTGTGAAGAAGACTCAGTTAAATGGAAATTTTTTTTTACTGGCTTTGAATTTCTTTAGCTCGCAATGTAAAGAAAATACCAAATAACCTAAAAAGAATATTTTTGAGGCCAAAGTTTTTTTTTTTAAATCAATATCAACTGAGACATAAAGTGCTATTACAAATGCTACTACAGTTCAGGCTGTTGGAAATGATGTATTTAAATATGTCTTTGTACTGAAGGTATTAAAAAGAATGTTTTAAATATATATAACCAGGGACAAACATAAATATATGGTAGAATTAGCTCATAGTTAAACAGTTCAAGAATACGGTCAGAATATTATATCTTATGCCACTAGATAGCATATGTTCATTAGGAAGCAATATACATCGGACATTAAAGATAGAAATTTTTGGCATCTAATCATAAAAGATGGATGATCAAAATCTTTACTTACTCAGCATTAACATTATGAGTTGAAAATATAAAGAGACAAAGGTAAAGAGTTGCTCTTAAGCCTACTCTACTCATGTCTCATCTATACACCAACTATGAGTTATCGTAGAAGTTGGCCCAGAAGACTCATGATATAAGCAAGTAAGATATATCCTCTGTGAACTTGGCAGCAAGGACCAAAATGCAATGTCAGCATCCAAATGCCTTCCTTCTTCAGGCAACGATAAGAGCCTGGAATTCCATTATTTTTTTAGTCCATTAAGTTAGAGCTTAAAGTTTGCTATTCAGTAATTTCCAGTTAAATACAAAAACTCAAGCTACCATCAGTGACTATACACATGTATTTATTGAACTTGACTTATTTTCCATTTAATTCTGGCTTATTTTAAGTCTTATTTCTACAAGCATTTCTATTTTTTTAGTCTCTAAACAAAAAAAAGAGATTTTCTGTTTTGTATTCTGTAATTTCTATAAAATGACATAATAAAAATCATCTACCAGCACACTTGAACAAAATACTTAGGGAGAACTCAAATATGTTTTAACTGAGTAGCACATTCCCAAGCAGTATCCAGCAACAAAGGTTAATGATCTTGTATTAACATATATATTCTCTTTAAATAACTACAAAATGCCAGAACAAATCATCATAACAATCAATATTTGCAAAATTTAAATATCTTTGATAATTTTTCCCAAAGTTATATCTGGTAACACAACTATGAAAGAAGAAATAATGGCAAATAATGGCAGAATATTTTTTTAAAGAAATACTTGCTTCTTAATTCAACAAAATTATCATTTTTTAAAACTCTTAACTAGAAGCTTTCTGAAGAGTTTAATTTCTTTCCAAAGAAATTTTCTTAGGAGAATGCCAATATTTAAGAGGATAGGGTCACACAATCATTCACATGGAACTATTTTTAAGGAATCAAAATAGCAAATATTGAAGCCCATTTGTTTCTAGGAGCCTCTGCCTTTAACGAAATATAAGTCCAAGACAGGACATAGTAAATGCATTCCATACCCCTGCAAAACAAAGCAAGACAATTTCTGTTTATTCTATGGATACATAAATTATTACATTTGCAGTGAAAGGTAATTTGCTAGCTTTCTCTTCTTAAACTAGTTGTAAAATGTTTGTTTCAATGAAATGAACAAATGTGATGTTCTAAGCGTGATAGTTTACAAAGTATCTGTTGTGTTAATAGCTATGCTGATGCCCTGTAATGTCTATGAAAACGAGTTTGGATCACAAAACTTTCCGTTTTAAGCCATTAGTTGCCATGCAGAACATCCCAGAGAGATGAAAACTGAAGTACGCGTAACTGAGATGTTCCATTGGCAGTAGAGCATGGGGATAATTTGGAACTAAGTATAACATGATAAGAAATGACTTTTTAAGAAATTGTTTAATAAAGGTGATACGGTGGCCAACTTATTCATTGGAGATATTTATTCTGGCAAATGTCCATACATTTGGTAACACTAAAAATTGGAACAGAAATATAAGAGATTTTTTAAAACAGTAATTTATCCATTTTTTATCAAAATAAGTAGAATAATTTAGAAAGTGCTTTTACCCCAGCAGTAAGAAAAATAGCATACATAATAAAGAAATAAAGGAATAGGTTAAAGCTCTGTTTTTCTTTTTTTGGCTTGGACTAATTTTGCTTTTAAAAGAAATTCATATTTCATGATTAAGAGAACTATCAACACACAACATGGGGAGAAACTTTTGTACATGTGATACTCCTCAAAATTATTAATGAGCTTTCAATCATTCCAAAATTTAGTACAGATTAGTAAAATAATGCTATATTACTTTCATGATATACAGACAAGCAAACACACAAAAACTTGATGAATCAGCTCTTCAACATGAACTTTGATAAATTTTCACAGTAGAAGCAAAAAGACATGCTAATAATATATATGTCCAATACTCTTACTGACATTTGGGTCTCCCCAAAATTAATTGTTGAATTCCTACCCCAAAAACCCTTTGGGTTGTGCTTAGGGTATGAAAGTGGAGTCCTCACGAATAGAATGAGTACCTTTATAAGAGCCCTTAGAGAGATTTTTTTAGCCATTTCCATCATGCACACAGTAAGTCACCCACCAGGAATTAAGAAGAGGGCTCTTACCAGAAGGTGATCATTCTGTTGCCTTTATCTTGGACTTTTAGCCTCCAGGACTGTAAAAAATAAGTTACTGTTCATGACCCATAAAAAAATCTATTACTTTCTAGATTTTAAGAGAACAAGGAAAGGAAAATTATTTTCTTTTATTTATCCTTGAAAAGACAAATTCCTCAATGTGAAGCAGTCCAGGTAATTAAAAATTGGTATGTAGCATCTTATTTTTAGTCTTGGTGGTTAAAATGTTTTACAAATGCTATGATAAAATACTATTCAAATGCATGTTACGATTCAGAGTTACACAATATACTGTGTTTCCCAAGGGGTGGAATAATTCAAATGACAATCCAGTAATTTAAATTATTTTTATCATTTTATCCTTGGAAACTACTAAGCATCTGTGAAGTTTACAATTACATCTTCTGTCTCAAGGAAACTGATAATTATTAATTTCCAAAGATCTATTAGAATGGAAAAAAAAACTTAGATTTCCCAAAGCACTATTTAGAGTATATTTTAAGGTTAATGCCATATTAAAGAAAGTATATTTAAACCAAGAAATAATGTAGCAATTCTATGTTTAAGTATAACTTGAAAAATTTGAGTATAGCTCCAAATATTGACACAGTCAATATTATTTTATGTTAAATGAGGGAATATATAGTTTTGTTAGAGACTCAGAAGTAGTCTAATGCACTTTAGTTAACATTTCATCACAAAACAATATACCCTAATTTAATTTTAAAGATTATGCTATATTATAACAATGTGCATCCTAGTGGCATAGAACAAGGAGTGAATTAACATGTTTTTTTTTTTTAATTGAACCAGTATATCAATTCACATTAGACCTAAAAATGCACCAGAGTAACAGATTTCAAAGTTGAACCTAGGATGTACAAGTCTTTAAAATTTCACAGAGACAGTATTTCATAATTTTAATCATAATTTAAATCAACTCTGGCAAAGTGTGGAATCTCTCTGGGTGGCACCCAAAAAATGATCATTAATAGCTTTTACAAAAGGTAAGTCATACAGTCTATTATCTGTTGAAACTGTATTTTAAAAAGTCAAAATAAACACAATATTCATGGTGTTTATAAGATATCTCATTATTTTAAATTGGCATGTAGTGACAGTGAGTTCTTATAAATATGCAGAGGCATGAAGTGGGCTTTATCTCCGGTTTTTAAATTTTTGGGCTTTTGCTTTTTAAATTTTCTTTTCCATGTTACTTTTATGTTACTGCATCATAGATTCATATTATTTTTGTACATTTCAATATGAAATCTATTATGAAGTATTTTCTCTCCATATACACATATACAACCCATTCCATACATGTACACATATATGACGCATATCATGACACATACACATATGTATCATACATGATTGTGTGTATTATATGGACATATATGTATATAATATATATGATACAAATATAATAATGTATTGAGAATCGTATGTTAACAACAATTTGTCATATCAAACTTTCACTATATTCAAAATACATTAAACTTTCCAAGAAATATATTGAATAGAATAGAATACTTTAGATCCTTCTAATAAGTACCATCACAATAAGAATAAAATATCTAGGAAAAAAACCTACCTAAGGAGGCAAAAACCTGTATTCTATAAGCTACTAGTGAAATAAATCAAAGATGACACAAACAGGTGGAAAGATATACTATGCTCTTAGACTGAAAGAATCAATATTGTCAAAATGAATATACTACCTAAGTTAATCTACAGATTCAATGCAATCCCTATAACAGTACCAGTGACGTTTTTTTACAGAACTAAGACAAAAAAATTTTAAATGTATATGGTAAAAAAAAGCCCCAAATAGCCAAAATGATCTTGAGAAAGAAGAATAGACCCAGGGGAATCAGGCTACCTGACCTCATACCATACTACAAAGCTACAGTCATCAAAACAGTATGGTACTGGCACAAAAACAGAAATATAGGTAAATGGAACAGGACAAAAAGCCCAGAAATAAACTCACTCACCTATGGTCAACTAATCTATGACAAAGAGACAAGACTATACAATGGAGAAAGACAGTCTCTTTAATAAGCGGTGCTGGGAAAACTAGACAGCTACATGTGAAAGAATGAAATTAGAACACTCTCTAACATCATACACAAGAATAAGCTCAAAATAGATTAAAGACCTAAATATAAGACTGGATACTATAAAATTCTTAGAGGAAAACATAGGCAGAACACTCTCTGATATAAACTGCAGCAATAACTTTTCAGATCTGCCTCCTAGGGAAATGAAAATAAAAACAAAAATAAACAAATGCGACATAATTAAACTTACAGTTTTTGCATAGCAAAGGAAACCATAAACAAAACAAAAAGACAACCTATAGAATGGGAGAAAAAATTGCAAATGAAGCAGCTGATCAGGGAACTAATCTCTAATATATACAAACAACTCATGCAGCTCAATATCAAAAAAAAAAACAACAAAAACCACAACCCAATCAAAAAATGAGCAGAAGACCCAAGTAGACATTTCTCCAAAGAAGACAGATGACCAAAAATCACATGTAAATATGCCCAACACCACTAATTATTAGAGGAATGCAAATAAAAACTACAATGTGTTATCACCTTACACTAGTCAGAATGGTCAACATCAAAAAGTCTACAAAAAATAAATCCTGGAGAGGGTGTGGATAAAAGAAAACCCTGCTACCCTGTTGGTGGGAATGCAAACTGATGCAACTACTATGGAAAACAGTATAGACAGTCCTCAAAAAACTAAATATAGAACTAATATATGATCTAACAACTCCACTCCTGGGCATCTATCTGGAAAAAAACATAACTGAAAAAGATACATGCACTGCAGTGCTCACTGCCACACTGTTTACAACAGCCAAGACATGGAAGCAGCCGAAAGTCTGCTGACAGAGGAATTGGTTAAGAAGATGTGGTGCGAATATACAATAGAATATCACTCAGCCATAAAAAAGAATGAAATAATGCCATTTGCAGCAACATGGATGGACCTAGAAATTATCACGCTCGGTGAAGTTATACAGAGAAATACAAACATCACATGACATCACATATGTGGAATCTAGAAAAAGATACAAACGAACTTATTTGCAGAAGAGAAACAGACTCATAGACTTCAAAAACGAACTATGGGTACCAAAGGGGACAGGAGTCGGGAGGGATGGATTAGGGATTTGGAAAGGGCATATGCACAGAGTGGTATATGGAATGATTGGCTAGTGGGGACCTGTTGTATATACCACAGGGAACTCCACAAAATATTCTGTGATAATCTATAAGGGAAAAGGATCTGCAAAAGAATGGATGTGTGTTTGTGTCTAACTGAGTCACTTTGTTGTACAGCAGATATTTTCACAACATTGTAAATCAACTTTACTTCAATAAAACTTAAAAAAAGAAAATATTCTAGAAATATTTGTCAAATAATTTTTCTAACATAGAGGAAATAAATCTTCTTTTCTCTGTTACTTTTATATTATTATATCATAATTTCATATTATTTTCAGTAGATTTTAATATGAAATCTATTACGAAGCATTTTTTCTCTCCATATACACATACACAGACCCATGCCACCCCACATATGCATATATACAACAGATAAATATATGTACCACAAGATTGTATTATATGTGCATATATTATATATATATACAATATATATGATGCAAATACAATAATATGTTAAGTCATATGCTACATTTGTCATATCAAAACTTTCACTACATTTAAAATGCATTAAATTTTCAAGAGGTTCATTGGATAGAGTAGAATATTTCAGATCCTTCTAAAATTTTTTTACAAAAATAAAAAAGTCTAAAAGCTGAATATTTTAAAATAAAGATTCTATTTTAGGCTTAATCACTGGCACAAGTTTTTAGGAACGTACTTTTTTTTCTCTTTTATACACACGTAATTATTAGAGTCATATCATATAAACATTGCTCATTTAGTAGTAAAAATGTGGAAGCCAGTGACCAAACGGGAGTGAAATTCATAAAGATTAATAGACTTCTTATACGAAAAATAAATTATTTGTAGGCTAGGAGTCCAACTATGTGAAATCAGGACATAGTAAAAAAAAAAAGGTCATATAAAAAACATCAAAGCAACACTGATGATAACTGTATGAGTTTAGAGATACTAACACTATATGTTTTGGAAGGACAAGCTCTTTAAGGTAAGTCTTGGTATATTTTTCTTCTAATGGGACACCAGGAATTAGATAAATAAGTCAGTTTTGCTTGAAGGTATTCATTCTAATGCTCCTGAGTGTGCAGTGGAGTTTGAAGACTTCTGTGAGGATGAAATGGAACTGGAGTTGTATATCAGAGAGCTCATGGACACCTTTGTCTCACCCCACATCCCATTCCTTCAGAAGTTAGTGAGTTTTCTCCTGAAAGAGATACAGATCCCAAAGTTTCCTATACTTACTGAAAAGACCCACAGACACCAAGGAACAGTGTTAACACTTCTGCAACACACAGCACGGCAAGGAGTTCTTCAGCACTCTTCATAAATCATAGAATTGACATGAGTTTGAAAAAACTGTTTTTCTTCATTTGGTTGCCAATACTTTTAGTGGTTGCTCCTTATTCATCAGGCTGCTAGCCCTGATATTGCAGAGAGCCTTGAGAGTTAATGCAATCCCCAGTGGTTCCTTATTATTCAGGGGAATGGCTTAGCATTAGTTAATGACAATCAGATGAAGAAAAATTGCTGGAACTGCTCTACTACAATGATGAGAGAGTTTTTAAATTAAACTTCGAAAAGCTTTTTTCAAATCATTGATTGAAATACATAATAAAAGCTATGCAGTTGTGCCATGAAATAGCTCTTGTCCAGTCTGGTTATATTATAGGAGCTCCTTAGGAAGAAATCTGGGAACCCTGGGATCTGGACGACTATGTATATTTGAAAAATGATTGTTAAAATGTGTCCAAGTGAAAATGCTTGCCTTTTCCAGCCCAAATGATAATTACAGATTACCTAAAGCTATTGTATGAAGTACTGGTTCAGGTTGCAGAAAACATAATGATATAAAAACACACACATCTATCTATATTACACGTCTGAAATATGATGATATAAAATTACAGCAAAGACATCCAACTTTCATGTTAGAAAATTTGAGCTCCATAAAGTAATAAACCACATGCTATCTGACAAACTGATATAGGGACAAAAAAATCAATTAGGTGAAAAGAAATTACTCGAGCAATGGAAAAACAATATCATCTGTTCCATTTTCTAATGTAAATATGTAACTAGGAAATGGATTCTTTGTTTAACATAGACAAGAGGTCTTTTGAAATCTTCATAATGATCTGTTGTATTTTCCACAGTTATTGTTCTCATTTTCCATTAAGACCTTGTGCGTATATTCCAACTATATGTTCCTTTGAACTCTCTATTTTAAAAAATATTCACCTTTTCTACAAAATATGGTTAGGGTACATGAGAAATGTGAATATTATATATTCCAAAGTATTTTACCAGTATTTATTTAACTATTTAAGACTGTTGTGTAATTTATTTAAGGGTTAATATTGATTCATGCATCATGAAAAATTGCTTTTATATTTTATAGTAGAAAATCTTATGAGATTTCTCAATTACTCTTAGAATAAGGGTATGTTTTCAACATAGCACAGGTGTGTTTCTTTCTAGGATTAGGAACAAAAATTACAAACAAGACAAAACACTTTGACCTATAAAGTTATGCTATGGCAAAAAAGTTAATTACTAAGATTAATTCAGAATTGAATAATTCCAATTTAATCTGAATTCCAACAGGCTGACAGAAAGTTTTCACTCCTGCATGTGCCCAACCCCTCTGAACTGACAGAAGAAGCTTTGTCAGTGAATAGTGAATCTCCCTTTCCGTGCCTCCTCCCTCACCTTCACTCCACACTACTCCAGAAAAACTTAAATTTTGGAGGTGCCAACTGTGACTGCAGCTGTGAGGAGAGAAGGAAGTTGAGGATTCTCATTTTTTTAGCATTTGAATTCCTGTGTGCTGCTGGATGAGGGATAGAATATCAGTCACTCAGAGGTGGAGAGGTTGCAGTTTCAGGACTTCCTCAAACTCAGTCATATATTTAAACTGATAAAAACAGCGCAGAGATCATTTGCACAGTGATCACCTTCTTACTGACTGCCACTGCACCGATGTGCCAATATGAAAGCTTTGAAGTTTGTGTGGATTTGTCACATTTCGTCCACCATAATACTGCCAAGCTTTAACTGGAGGCTCTCACTTTTTCTTTTAGTTTAGAGTCCTTTACAACGGGTAGCCACACATGGGTGAGAGGAGCATCAGGAAAACATAGGACTTATGCTGCCTTTTTTTTTTTTTTTAATTGTACTGAGATATAGTTGATGGACAAAGTAGCATTAGCTTTAGGTTTTCAGCAAAGGGAATCAGCTACCTATACACACACATTCATTCTATGACCACGTCGTCTAAATAATAAATATAGTGTGCTAAAGAGTTAATGCTGCGTATAAGACTCAAATATTGAACTATATCTTTATGTCTACACCAATTATTCTGAAGCTTTGGGATACATTTTTCCTTTATACATAACACTAGTTGCAGCAGACAATTCCAGTTGCCTACGTTTTTCTTGGCAGAACCCTGATTTAGTCTGGGGCATCAGTGTGCTCAGGTAAAATTCTTCAATTTCTCATTTTCTCATAAAGCCAGAGCAGGTGACGCGACACAGTTCTGGCATATCACAGTCAGGTGTAGGTAGAAGTAGACATCCTTTCCCAAATTTAATAGCATAGTCTTGCTTTTTTGCCTGTTTTTCTTTACTTGCTTCCTAGACAGTCAACATGAGGCTGCTGGGCCCAGATATGTAGTGATCATCTACCAAATATAAGAGCAAGCATGACAGTAAGAGGCCCCAGTGGCCAAAGGGAAAGAGCCTAGAATCTAAAGAGCATCCTTGACCTCTGGAGTATATTAGCCCTCCTAGTGGCCTAATCTCAGACTTCTTGTATTGCGAGACAAGTAATTATGCTTCTGTTCAGGCCTCTGAACTAAGATCTTCTGTTACTTGCACACAAATTTCTAACAAACTGTTTTTAAACATAATTAAGTACTGCTCTTAGTGATATTTTAGAATATCATATATGCCCAGCTTTTTACTAAAGGACAGGGGCTGATCAATATTCTCTGAAACGTCTTAAAGTCCTAAAATATTATGCTTCTTATTTCTGAACCACAAAGTGTAACAAGCTATTTGAAAAACTTTTGTGTGTTTTTGTATGAGTGGGAGTCTGAGAGATACAACCTAGATTCTAGAAGTGCCTAAAATTTCTGTAACACTTCTGTTGTTTATGGTACTAGCAGAAAAGTTTTGATTAAAATCTGAATCACCTCAGAAAACTGCACATTCTAAAATAATAACAGAGAATAACAAAAAAATTCTGTCAGACTAGTGCTCGGGTTCAATATGGCAGTCATTAAGTCTCTGTTTTTCAAAGGTGCTATTTCTTAACAAATAATATAATTTTGTGAGTCTTTAGATTTCTTTAAATGATTTATTTTTTGCTGGATAAAAGACAGGACTCTTTAATAATAAAAAAGACATGCTTTTCTAAAAATGTGTGCTCTAAACAATACTTTTTAAATATGGTCTATGTCAAAATCACTTGGGGTTGTCGCTAAGAAATGCAAATTCAAAAGACACTGTAGATTTATTTTAAAAATCTCCATTTCTAGGGGTGAGTTCAGGATTCTGCTTTTAAAATAATTCATTCTGGATGATTCTTGTGCCTACTTTCATTTGAGAAGCTCTACCACAGTGGACACAGTAGAATACTAAATCTCTTGATTTACAGTTTAGAGTTGACTTCTGGCAATAGCTTTAAATGCTCGGTATAAACCTTGGGACTCCCATCAAACATTCAAACTCAATTTCTTCCATATTTAATTTTAATGCTAATGTCCCTACAAAGCAGAGGCCGGATGCATTATCTTATCTGAGATATTTTCAGCCACGATATACTGTGGCATAATGAGTTAAGGTCCTTCATGATATTCTTCTTTAATTCCATAGGTTATGCTGTTGTTGTTGTTTTTTAAAAACAGATGATTATATCCAATATAATTTGACTGATTTGTAGAGGCAAGAAATCAATAAAGTTGTAAAATGAGCTGTCTGAAAACTGAAAGAGAATTTTTTCATTTAATAAGTTTTAATCTCACTAGTAACAGCTTGCTTGAGAAGAAGTATCTTAAAAAGAAATTGCAAAGCAAAGAAATTTCATTCCAATTGTTGCTACAAACTGTGCACATAAAAAAAGATCAAAGCATTAAAAAAGTGAAATCTATAAATATGTAGAGCATACATAGTATAAACAGACTCTAAGTACTGAGAATATAAGGAGGGGGAAAATGTGGTTCTCTTTTCCATACAAACTTACTGCTTCATTAAGTAATAATAAAAGAGTTAATCATACCAGACTATAAATTTTAACAAAATGTAAAAACTAACAAATTACATGCATAATACTGGCTGTGTTGAGCAAAGGAAGAAATTGGGAATTCTAATCAGGGGATGGTTTGGGTTTATAAATCCAATTTTTTTAAAAAAGTAGAGTAAATCAGCAAATAAAAGTGAAGTCAGAACAACTGTGAAAAAATTGAAAAATTATACTATTGATTAAAAAGGAAACACACTTTGTGAAAATTGTGTGTAAAGCATATAGAAACAGATACTGGCAAACACATAAAACTCATAAACTATTTGAAAATCATGGGGAAAATGTTCATCTTCATTGTATCAAAAGGGAAAACACTTTTTAGAATTACTGAGTTATCAGAACAGTATTGTTTTTATAAGAATTCATGGATTTAGAACTAGTTTCTATGATAAATGGAAACTTAACCAAGTGGCTGAACTGCCTAAGAAACATTTCTCTTTATTCAATGTATCAGTTAGACTAGTCATACACTAATCATTGAGAATTACTAATAGGATGAGATATAAATCTATTCTACCCCTGAATGTCTAGTAATGGCTTTATACTAAATATTTCAATGGAGGGACATTGTTATATAGACAATATATTGACATTTTTCATTACATGATATTCATGTAAATAGAACAAATGACAAAAAAAAAACAAGGGTGAGTAGGAATGCTGTATACTGACTGGATGATATTGATATTTATTACTAAAGTTTTATACTAAAAGATAATTTGGAAAGTGGAAATTGAAAGAGGGACAAACTCTGAAAGTGACTGGAAAGACTCTGGGAAAACATGCAGAATGGAAGCATAAGGATAGATTAAATACATTAAATGTAAAAAATTAATGAATAAAGTTTTTAAATGTCAGTAAGAAAACAACTCAAGATGTTCACAAGTGACAAAAGATAACACTACTAGATATAGAATTTCTGGTGTGAATTACAAAAATTTTAAAAAGTCACCCTATCACAAATATTTTCTTTGTCATATATTTGCTATTCATTTTTACGTTCTCACAATAGGATGTAAAAACCTTACTTTGTGGTAAAAGGCAGTATTTTCTTGAGAGGTTTCCATAGAGCCTACCTAAATCCCTCAGAAAGTTATGCCATGTGAAATTCATTATATTACTACAATTGCATTTTTACATTTGACAATATATCTCTAGATAATGATGTTAACCAAATTATACCTCAAGTAGTCACTAACCAGCTTGAGCATCGATAAGAAACAGGAAGTTTCATGATAATCTACACAATTGTTCTTGAATCAGCCTTGAAACTGCATCTTACTATGTTACATATACCATTAATAGTGTCCTTGCTTTCTGATTTGACACAAGATGATACATCTTTGGGCAAGTAGTAACAACATTTTTAAAAAGATAACTATGGTTCTTTATTACTAATTTTAATTAAATTCCATCTTATTAAGTAGAATAAATGTTTTTATGTTGACAATAAAATTGTTTTTTATCCTTGAAAAGAGCAATGAAGCTTAAGACTTTTAAGAATGCTATAAGTTGAATTTTGCTATGATCTTTTCTTCATCTGAAAACTGAATACTGCTGAAAATAATTTTGTCTGAATCTAGACATGGATTGTTACAGCATTTACATGATAGAAGTAAAACGATGAGGACTTTCACATTTCATTTAAGTCCAAAATATCAAATTGTGCCATGTGATATTAACACAGTGAATTGCGATATTAACATGGTGAATTACTGTTCATGGTTAATTTTTTATTATTTTCAAAATAAAAAATTAAAAGAATCCATGTTTAACATATCTGTTCATAGCAAATCTAGTTATTAATAACATTTTGAAGTCTTCTATCATAATATGAAGAAGTCAAAGACTTGATTTTGCAGAGTGCCATCTGAAATTATAAAATGGTATGGTGACTTTCTTTATCCGATCCTCTTATTTTTGGGTGGTGAATGTGAGACCTCAAAGAGTTAAATAACATATCCATGTCCCTACTTAGTGGCAGCTCACATTCTTAGCTGGGCAATGGAAACCCGCTAGACCAGTCTTTATTTGTGGCTATTCTCATTTTGCTATTCAGCTAATTTCTTTTTTTGACTGAGTATGTATTTTAGCCATTCATTGTTTACACAAAATTATCAGTAACAAAAAATAAGTTCATAGAAATTTTTATAAGTACCTGTAGAACTTAAAAGTTGAATCTTTTCAGAAATTTTATTTTTGAAACACCATGTTTTAATGAGCTTTACTTTTACTTGGAGCAGAAAAGATTTAAGAAATTTTAAATTTCCAGTAGGAAAATAAAAAGCAAATTTTGGTAATTCGGCAATACTACATGGATATAGAAGACATAATTTAGAAGGCTAAAAGAGTCTTTTTAAAAAAGTTATATTTTAAAATTATTTACAAAGTATATTATCACCTTCCAAAAAGAAATTAGCCATTTTATTAATCCACATACAGGGGGAAGAAATATAGCCTCTAAGACCTATGCGTTCTATAAACAGTAAGTTGTTCTTGTAAAAACTCAACCTATCAAATGGTCAGAACCATCCCTGGCAGCAACAGAATCTTATCACTGGAACTCAAATTACTTGCCAACATTTCCGAGGTTACTGGAGTGAAACCATCTCAACAAAAGCATGTTTTTCATTAGGTTTGAATTCTTGGATCCTTTATCTATTATATATGGACTTCCCTTAAGAGACACAATTTTATATGAGGCCTATCTGATAAATGCACACAGAATAACCAGCTTCTTATGGTTGGAAATAAGTTCTTTTAAACAAGAAGCTATGTTTTTTAAAAAATGTGCAGATGCAATAATTAAAACCATTTCTTTCCTTTTATAAGTAGCACAAATTGTAGATGCAAATATATTTAATTTTAATTCAAAACCAACTGCTTTTGAAATAGAAAAAAATATCAGGGTTCTTTAATTAAAATTTCTTTTAAATCAGAAAAACAACCATGAAGAACATTAAAATACCAGTACCTCACTAACATTTCAAAAGGTGTTTTATTCTTGTAAGAAAATGTATCTTTTAAAGGAGTGACTTTCTATTTCTTTGCCCCCTGAGAAAACCTCAGAGAGCAGAGAATTAAACAAAGATAGGCTTTATAGGCACCAAATTAGAATATAAAATAAGCATGTCTAATTTACCTATTGCAATGCCTTTTGAACAAAAAGCAACCCCCAATCCACAGGACCAAATATCTTTACTTGAAGTTCTCATAGTAGTCACTGTGTAAACATTAAATCGTTATTTCAAAAATTATATCATCACTAAAAGAATATGAATTTTGCGAAGCTGTTCCACCCAAGTGTAAAAGTTCATAATGATTAAGCAAGTTATTATTCCATCAATTTACACGTTATTAAAAGAAACAAGTTCTTAACCTTAAAAGCATTCAAAAACTAAGAGAAAAATCATGCAAATATATTCACAATTCTTCAATGGATGATTTCATTGTTAATACAACATATTTGTAGTAAAATTCTACTTCAAAATAGTGTTTTATTGCTTAAGTGTGATTACTGAATCAATAAATTACAATCCATGGAAGTGAAAATATGAAAATTATTAGGAGTATTTGTAATTAAAAATGATAATTTGTCTAAATGAAAATTGCATTTCATTTAAATAAAATATTTCTCTTATAGTGGTAGATATTTCCATTTCATTAGAATAATAAAGTCTACTTAAAACAAATAGTAATTATAAAATTTTCTATCTAAATTTTAGTTTTCTCTTAACTGTCTTTTGAAAATGTGTTTTTTAATGAATAAGATTAATTGCTAAATTCTTTTGGTATCTACATAAACAATTATTTAAAATGCCTCATATAATTTTTTAAAAAGATCTACTCAGTTAAAACTAGTGAATAATCTACTCATTAGGTCCTATCCCCTAATCATGACTTTTTTACATGATAGAAGATGGGAATTTTTACAGCTAATCAAATATAAATTTTACTCTATTCATATGTTCAAAAAAGGCATTGTCGAGTTTACATTTGAATTGTATACCTTTAATTAAGTGATTTTAAAAACAGAAAAATAAAGATAATTTGTCTTTAAGAAAAAAGTCGCTATTCAGCCAACTAAAATTTGATTATATTTTCATTTATTCCTCATATAATTTATAGACCACAAGGAAGTATAAAATGGTTCATATCTGTAAATATTCATATTACAAAGCTAATAAACCTATAAGTTCCTCTAAAAGTAGGTAATATAATCACAAGGTATTCTTGAAACCCAAACCCTAAAATCAATATTCTCTAAGTATTTATTCCAGATGTTTAAAATCATTTTTATTATTTTCTTAGGGGAGCTAACTTCATGGGATGTATTATAGAGGAAAATATTTCACTCTTTTTATAAAATGATTTTTTTTCCATCAGAGCTGGTTTACAGTGTTCTGTCACTTTTGATAGCACCTCACATGGCTAAACACATTCACAATAAAGAACGCAAATGAACATAGATCTTCTAAACATCTTTTGTGTCCTGATAAATATTTCTCCCTGTCTTTTGTGACTAGGTCCATTGCCTGCAGTTTCACCAAGGCAGAAGGTGGGAGGAACACCTCCAAAAGGGTTCCAAAGACCATGGTTGTGGAGTGGGTGTTACTATACAGAAAACATTTAATTAAGATCATTTCTGATTTTGAATCTCCCTTTGTGCTGATGAAAAGGCGAGCTGTAAGGAAGAAGAAGGGCCCCCCGCTGACTGTAAACAGGGTAGAACACATACCCTGCAGCTCCAAAACAAGGAAACATGGGCCCCCCTGCTGGCTAGCAATGGGAGGAAGTGATCTCCCACAGACTGCAGAGATAAGTGCAAGGAAGGGGTATAGGTAGGAGAAACTTAGGCCCTAGAGAAGGAAGAGGAAATGGAGCCAAACTATTCATCAAGGTTTAGTTCCACGATGCTATATCACGATGCAGTCAGATTTCTGAGCACAAAGTGGCTGGGACTTTATATGTCAGAAATCATGGCTGTTATATTTCTAAAGGGGTGGGGAGGGTGCCCCCTAATAATCTACTATGTAGGCAGCAGAATGATGTATCAGTAGGCTGCTTTGACGTATGAGATGAGGAACATTACCTTGTCACTACCTACCTCACACCGATGATAAACCTTTTTTTTTTTTAACTGAATCCCGAACAAAAAAAAATCATAATAAGGCACTTTATAAAATGGCGATCTCTAATAAAGAGAATCGAATGGGACTCACATGTTCTCCCAAACATTAAACATGTGAAAGAAAATGTTTGGCAGCCCAGACTGTGGTTTTGAACTTTACTGTTTTTATGGAAATTAGAGTGGTGATCTTAGGGAAAGCCTGACTCACCCCTTCTTTGACAGATTCTTTACCAAGTTATGGAAAATGAATTTGAAAAACATGATACACTATAAACCTTATCTCCCAATATGTATTTTTGTACAGCTTTCATATATAATCTCTAAATTTTTAAGTTCATACTCACAGCTTTTTATCAAAATATGTATACATAATTTCAAATCATTTAATTCATTAGGTCTTCTGACTCATTATTAAAAAATTTTAAATAAATCAATAAGTAAATGAGTAAATACCGATATTCCAGTTGAAGTACAATTATAAACAACTCCATCAGCTAAGTTTGCATATTGAAAAAACTTTTCTTCTGTTTCTTAAGAAACTGTCCATTAGCAAGTTGTTCTTTTATATATATTTGTATATATTGCTTGTTGAACCACTGGGTTTCAACCAAAATCAAATGTTACTAAGAAACAATAACATTACCCACAGTGATATCACAGTGGCACCCCGGTGACAATGGTTTGCTTTGTTTTCTTACTTAATGGAATATAACTTTCTAGTGAAAATCTAAAGATGAACGGAAAGCTCAAATAATTTTTATGCTAAAAAATTATCCAAAGAAAATATAGAAAACACAGAGATAGCAATAGTTATAAATTTATAACTTTAAGCCTAAAACGTAAGCCTATCATAAATTGGTTCTTTATTTGACTACAAAATAGGCAGCAGTTATGCAAATGGATCAGAAAATGTAAGGCAGCAGAACACAGTACAGAATCCCTATCAATGAACTGTATGGAAAAGTAATTTTTCTGTAAAGATAAAATAAACCCCAGTCCCCTTCTTACTAACAGTGGGGGTATAGTGATACTGTCCAGTCAGTCAGATTCTCAGCTTCTCTGAAAAGAAGCAGTGATAAATTCTACCTTCCTTATAATATAAGGTTATATTGAGAAGAAAAGATACCCTGTCATCCAGGATCATAAATAAGCCATCCCTAAAAGTATCTCATCCAACAGAATATGATGTGATACCCACTAGAACTCAGTTACAAATAATCCAATTTTCCTTACTCCTGGGCACTTAGTTGGAATGTATTTTCTTATCTCTTTAAATTAAATATCTCCATATGATTTGTGTTAGCCAGTGAAATGTGAGCAGATATAAAGCTTTAAGAGTTAGTCTGCTGCATTTCTATACATTAAAGTGAAATACTGGAAAGAGAAATTATGGAAAAAATCCCATTTACCATCGCATCAAAAAGAATAAAATATCAGAGTTCCCTGGCAGCCTAACAGGTTAAGGATCTGGCTTTGTCACAGCTGTAGTATGAATTTGATGCCTGGCCCAGGAACACCTGCATGCCACAATCAGGGTCAAAGGGAAAAAAAAGAATAAAATGCCTAGGAATAAACCTACCTAAGGAAGCAAAAGGCTTATACTCCAAAAACTATAAGCAGCTGATAAAAGAAACTGAAGACCACATAAACAGATGGAAAGATATACCGTGTTCTTGGATTGGAAGAATCAATATTGTTAAAATGACTATATTACCCAAGACAATCTATGGATTCAATGCACTTTTCACAGGACTGGAACAAAGCATTTTTAAGTTTGTATGGAAATACAGAAGACCCCTAATAGCCAAAACAATCTTGAGAAAGAACAGAGCTAGAGGAATCAGGGTCCCTGACTTCAGCCTATACTACGAAGCTACATTTATCAAAATGGTATGGTACTAGCACAAAAAACCCAGACATATAGGTCACTGGAACAGGATAGAGAGCCCAGAAAGAAACCCATGTGTCTATGGTCGAGTAATCTGTGACAAAGGAGGCAAGAATATACAATGGAGAAAAGACAGTCTCTTTAATAAGCTGTGCTGGGAAAACTGGGCAGCTACATGTCAAAGAATGAAATTAGAACATTCTCTAAAACCATATGGCAAAAACACACTCAAAATGGATTAAAGACCTAAAGGTAACACTGGATACTGTAAAACTGCTAGAGGAAAACATAAACAGAAAGCAGAATACTTTTTGACATAAATCACAACAATATTCTTTTGGATCTGCCTCCTAAAGTAAGGAAAATAAAAACAAAAATAAATAAAAATAGACCTAATTAAACTTAAAAGCTTTTGCACAGCAGAGCATAAACAAAATGAAAACACAACATATATAATGGGAGAAAATATTTGTAAACAATGTGATAGACAGGATATTAATCTTGCAAATACACAAACAGCTCACACAGTTTGACATCAAAGAAACAACCCAATCAAAAAATGGGCAGAAGATCTAAGTAAACATTTCTCCAAAGAAGATGTACAGATGGCCAAAATATACATTAAAAGATGCTCAACATTGCTAATTATTAGAGCATGCAAATCAAAATTACAATGAGCTATAACCTCATACCAGTCAAAAGGTCTACAAATAATAAATGGGGAAGAGGGTGTGAAAAATAAAAACCTCCTAACACTGTCGGTGGGAATGTAAATTGGTGCAGCCACTATGGAAAAGAGTACGGAAGTTCATTAAAAAACCAAAAAGAGAGTTTACATATAATCCAACAATCACACTCTTGGGTATATATCTGGACAAAACCGTAATTCAAAAGGATACGAGCACCCCAATGTTCACAGCAGCACTATTTACAATAGCCAAGACAAAGAAGCAACCTAAATGTCCATCAATAGATGAATGGATAAAGAAGAAGTGATGTGTGTGTGTATAATATATAATAATATGTATATATATATATATATATATATATATATATAATGGAATATTACTCAGCCATATGTATATATATTTATATATATATATACACACACACATATGTATATGGCTGAGTAATATAAATTTACATATACAAAGTAGTTGATGAACACCATCAATGGTGACTAAATCAGTGCAACCATAGCACATTCAATCTAGTTTCCTTAATTATTGAAACAGTCAAAAAATCTAGCACACATTCAAAGACTATGCCATTGACAATGTGTGTAGAATACACTACATGTCATACTATTAAGAGTTAACTAACCTTGACACTAGGAAGGAAGTGACTACAACCAGTCAAAATTTTAAAAGGATACTATAGGAACTTAACATTTGGATCAAATTTTTTTTTCTTTTTAGGGCTGTGCCTGTGGTATATGGAGGTGCCAAGGCCAGGGGTCGAATCAGAGCTGCAGCTGCTGGCCTATATCACAGCCACAGTAACACCACATATGAGTCACTTCAGTGACCTCTACGATAGCTGGGTCCATAACCCACTGAACAAAGCCAGGGATCAAACCTGCATCCTCATGGATTCATTACTGCTAAACCACAACGGGAACTCCAAGGTTCAAAATTTTTAACTAATCAAAAATATTATAAGAAAAATCTAACTTGACTGCTTTTCATATGACAAGCAGAACAAAAACAATTTGAGACAAATTGTGTGAAGTAGCTGCTAAATTCATTCAATCTGATGTCAGTCTCTCCGTCTCATATTTTCCATGACATCCTTATGACTTTCCTATGTCTAGGCAACTCAGCCCTACTTTTTGAATTATAAATTGAATATGCAATTACATGCTTCAAAACAAAAAACACTGAAAATTGCATGATTATAAATACTTCAATATGAAAGAATCATAATAACATAGCCTTGAAGGTGAATTATTCAGTGGTATATGTATACAACTATTTTGAACCAAATTAGAATAATCTAGTCATATCATATAATAGCTACAATTCATTATGTCTCTCTATCTCTCTTTTTTTTAGGGCTGCACCTGCAGCATATGGAGGTCCCCAGGCTAGGGACTGAAACGGAGCTATAGCTGCTGGCTTATGTCACAGCCACAGTAATGCAAAATCTGAGCTGCATCTGCCACCTACATCACAGCTCATGGGAACGCTGAATCCTTAACCCACTGAGTGAGGCCAGGGATCAAACCTATGGCCTCATGGATGCTAGTAAGATTCGTTTCCACTGAGCCACGATGGGAACTCCCGTGTCTCTTAAACACATCTTTTTTTAAAAAATTAATTTTATTGGAGTATAGTTATTCAGGAGTATAGTTATTTGGAAGCAGTCAATTTCAGAGTATTGAACAACTGTAATTATAATACTGAATAAATCTCTGATACTTCAACCCTCAACCTAACATTCAGAAAACACAGCCTAGACTAGGTCATTTCTAAGTCACATATATGGTTCCCATTTCCATGGTATTCCCCTGATATAAAACTATAAAGTCTTCTCTGTGTCACCAAATTAAAAGTATCTCTTCAGTCTGACCCATCTAGAAGATTACAAGCTTCTGCTTTTTATAAACCGGAGTCTTCTCAAAAATAATGACCAACAAAGACCATTTGAATACCCACGTGTGTTAGAAAATGGTCTAAATATGAAGAAACCATAATCACAGCAATCAGATGTGATGGAAGTCATGGCAGTGGGGAGAGGAGAAGGCAATTCAGTTGAGAAGACATGAACTTGGTACCAAGTTGTAAAGAAGAGCAAATGGCAAGCTGAGGAGTTTGAGTTTTTTCCTCCAAGCAATGCAAAGCCATTGATTTCATACAAATTTTAGAAAGAATCTTGGCATTGTGGTTGGTGGAGAAAAGAGGGAGCAATACAGAAATATTTAAGAACTTGAGAAATATCACAAAGGAGCAGATTTTGTGCTTCTAAAATGTAAAGGTGTGATCGATAGGATTTTTGATGAATGTTGGTTAGGGATAGGACAGAATAAAGACTTTAGCATAAAATAATAGTTTAATAAAGATTATTACATCGAGAGCCTAGAAAGTTACTGTCAATTGTCAATCAGGACAAGAATGGTAGGAATGCTGTTGAGAGATAAAGACAGAGCTGACTAAAATTTTGGCTATCTTCAGGTTATTGGATTAAAGATATACTAACTCCATTGGAGATACTGAACCTTGGGGAGTTCAAACAGAAGATTAAGATCTTTTTAGTACAGGGGTTAAAAACTTTAGCTGTGCTAGGGAGCCAGGATTTTCTACTTCTTAAGCATAGTGCCTAAGGCATAGTTGATTTTCAATGAATGTTTGATGAATGGCTGGATGAATGCTGAGTATCAAATTCTGTCAGAAATTTATCTTGGCCTTTACAAGCCATCGTCAAATTGTTAAAAAGAAAAGGGAAGAGCAGCAAGAGAACTCACCAGCAAAGCCATTATACTATACTTTTAGGAGGTTATTGTCATAGGGGTCAAAATGTAGTCAGAAGAAAATCTGATAGATTTAAGCATCCTGCATGAAGGAAAAGTGGAAGACAGAGGGAATAGCCTTGGGAAAGTACAAGGACATTAAACACCTTCTTAAACAATAGGGTATTGTAAAGATCAGATTCCTAAAAGAGCTGAATGCTGGATTGAAATAGATTTTTAATTCTTATCCCTGGCCCTAGTGTTATCCTCACTGTAGTTGAACTTCCTCATTTCCAAAAAGACTTACTTTCCTAAATAAGTATCACTTATTATATACCTATTATCCTAAATAATTATAACTCATATAATCCACCAGCTCTTTCTAAGCCTAGAGTATAAACCCAAAGGAATCACTTGGGCTTTGTAAGAATTTGTACAAACTAGCCTCATCTCTGTCCAGTAGACAGCATATAAGAACATGAAATTTAAACAATATGATTACTGACGTCAATTTAATAGGACAACCACAGTAATACATAGATTACATACTATTTTAAAATATTCTTAAAATATTTTGAGTTGTGCATATTAAAACCTTATTATAAATAACCCAGGATATACTTAGATTTTAATGTAAGTAAATCTCAGAATTTAAAAAAAATGGAGTGATAAACAGACTAGGTGTTCAGCAGAATTAATAAATCAGAAAAGAGATAATATGTCTACAGAGAATATTGTAAAGATTCCAATGTGAATATAACCTCATTAACAGTTCCAAAAGGATGGAAAACAACAAAAAAATGGAGTAGATCATCCTCACTTTTGAGTATTCTTTCAAATTTCCACATAAATTAAAAAAATTGAACAAAAGTATGTAATAAAAGAATAAACTTCCAACTATTCAAGGATAACATAATATTAGCAAGTCACCTGGTCAAGGGAGGAAAACCAAATCATCCCCTCTACAGATTCAACAGGTATTTATATATCTTGAGATTTAAAGGGCATCAACATAAGTTTCTAATAATCTAATTCAGTTCATTAAGAATAAGATAACTTATTAACATGAAAAAAATAACATTTAGCCAATATCATATTTAAATACCAATCATGAGAGTCATTCCCAATAAAACCAGGAAGAATCTACTGATTATTTAATATTGAAGTGAAAGCTGTAGTCAAGACAATGGTGAACTCAAATGTAAAAGTGTGTGGGTTGTTAAAAAGGAAAAGATTAAATTGTCTAAATCATTAGTATTTGCAGATAATGGGATTTTTTTCAGCCTAAAACCACAAAAGAACTAGTAGAAATTACAACAAATAAAGAGCTAAATGAGCTGTCAGGATACAAAATAAATGTCCAAATTTATACTGTTTATCTGACTTTACCAAAAAAAAATTGAAATAATTATATTTCATGTTTGCTATATCTCAGCACTATTATAAGCACTTTACCTGTGTTAATTTATTTAATCCTCAAGAAAATCTTATCAACTAGGTGTGGATTATTAACTCCATTTTCCAATGAGGAAAAGAAGACCCAGAGAGTAAAGAATTTGCCCAAAGTCATGAGTGATTTAAACCCAAGTTTCAGAGTCATTTGGGAGCAAATGAGATGAACCTGAATTATGCATTTTCACCACTCTCATTTTTCAAATTTCTGCAAAAGGCTGTGTGTTCATATACAGAAAACATTCACTAGTTTATACAAAGGGTTAACTGGTTATGTTTAGGTGGTAAAAATACGGTTGTTTCGTTCTTTTTGAATTCTTTTTCATTTAATATCTGTCCATTGTGAATATAATATGTGTAATGAAAAAATAAACAAAATTTTAAAGCACTTTGCTTGTGTCATGAAGTCCGATGCACAATTTCCAGTATTTTTGGACATCTCCTTTATATTCAACTGTTAAAGGACTAAGAACCAAATTGGCTAACAATATGATTGTCACAAACTTAAGTAGCAAGTTTCAAAGATGACAGTTCTTAGTCCCTGCCAAGTTGTTATAAATAAGAGAAATAACGACTTCATTTCTCCCATCTCCAACCTGGAGGAAATAAACTCTTAGTGAAGATGATTCCAAAGTAAGTTTACCCAAATGTCAAAATGTATGAGGTACAGAGTTCAACATCATATTAAAGCAAATTGCACATCTACTGAAGCCCATAAATTTTATTTTATAATTTTAATGAAAGAACATAAACATAATTAACTGGAAAAAGAATTTTATATGTATATTTCTATATATAATCTTATCTACCTATATTTGTTTGTAGCAGATCTATTATTTATTTTCCAGACATTACTTTATTCCAGATTTTAAAGCAGAGTAAAATAGTGGTCCTCAAGTTTACGTTCTTGTATGATAATTTCAAAATAAAAGCAAGCTCTTTTACATTCTCCTTTTTAAAAAAGACCTTAAGAATTCCCGTCATGGCTCAGTAGAAACAAATCTGATTAGCATCCATGAGGATGCAGGTTCTATCCCTGACCTTGCTCAATGAGTTAAGGATCCGGCATTGCCATGAGCTGTGGTGTAGGTCACAGACGCGGCTTGGATCTGACATGGCTGTGGCTGGGGCATAGATCAGAAGCTACAGATCCAATTTGACCCTAACCTGGGAAGCCCCATATGCCACAGGTGCAGCCCTAAAAAGATTAAAAAAATAAAAAGACTTAAAATGAGTAAAGAAGAGTAGTTCATTTTTCTAATTTCAATATTTAGAAATTACATTAATCACCAATGAAAAAAATATGGCAATATAATAAAGTAACTCTACTCACCATTTATACAGGATACTTAGAACTTCATTTGAACAGATATCCCAGTGATATTCCTAAAGATCTGAAAATGAGAGTGATTGAGGAAGATTAATAACATATTTTACACATAATTTTGTAACATATTAATTCCATATGATATTTGACTAATACCTGTTCCAGATTTCTGCAAGGATATACTCAGACTCGGGATTCCCATTTATTATGAATGCTGTCTAAACTCAGGAAGTATCATGCCTTTTTATTTATTCACACACCACGTTTCATATACCTTAGTGCACCGCTCAGGCCTGCCTGCCTTCAGTCTCAGCCCTGACCTATAGGAACCATGCTGCAGATAAAAGAAATAACACATCCTGGGAGTTCCATGAGGTCGCAGGTTCAATCCCTGGCCTCACTCAGTGGGTTAAGGATTGGGCATTGCCGTGAGCTGTGATGTAGGTTGCAGATGCGGCTTGGATCCCACATTGCTGTGGCTGTGGTGTAGGCCAGCAGCTGCAGCTCTGACTCGACCCCTAGCCTGGGAACTTCCATATGTCGCAGATACGGTCCTAAAAAGCAAAATAACAATAATGATAATAATAATAATAATAATAACAATAAAATCATTCTGGCCCTGACTTGATACTTTCCTTAAAGTCAAGAGACTATACCACTATGTTATTATTTTTTATGCAAATTTTCTGTGAAAATTGTATTATGGTGTTTTAGTGTGATAAGACAAAAAATTTATATCATGAAAATTTTACATCCATGCTCTAGATGAGTTCAATGGACTTAATCTTGGCCCATTATATCACCTGTTGAAAAATATTTAAATTAAGGTAGGGGTTACAAGGTTATTCAGACATATGCTATAGTTGCCGAGTACTTTTATAAAAGCAGAAGATCATTCATCGATCAAAAATATCTTTCTTTGTAGATGCGGAAAATGAGACCCAATGAAGGAGAAATGGCTTGGCTAAGATTTTAGCTTAGAGATATTACTAATGACCAGATGTTAAATCTCCAGGCTTTAGCTTATCTTTTTCCATGGTATTATTTTAAAACATTTATTAAGGCTCTGATATATACCAGGCACTGAACTGGGCACTGGATAATGAAAAAAAATAGATAAAGGACCTGCCTTCATGCAACTTAATTCTAGTGTTCTTGATTTATTAAAGTATTTAAGGTATATTTCCCTCCATAAAACTGATATAGAATTCAAACATAAGCAAGACACCAAAATTTTAGAAAGCAGTTCTATTATGAGCCAAGCTTAGTTTCCAAAGAGTATTCTTGTTTTAACCCTTGAAATATATTTGTCCTACAAAACACTTAACTAACCATCTGAACATCTTTGATATGTAGATAGACATTTTGTGAAAAGATAAATCCTTCAAAAATCGAAAGGAACACATTTTTTCTCATTGAATGTTTTAAAGAGAAACTTTTATTTGCTTACTGATCCAAATCTCTCTCAACTTCCAGACTCAGTATGAAGTTTAAAAGCGTTCTGAAGAGATTAAAAGTTCCACATGTGCAAATGAGTAAATAGATTCCACATGGAAGAACAAAATAAAGACCTTGAGATCCGTCCTGCAACTAATTTCTTAACTACTGTTTCATATTTAGCAATGAGTTCACTGTTCAGCTTATAGCAGGCATTTGCAAAGTAGGATGACATGGTTTAGACCTAAAAGATTGAATTTCTAGACTAGTAAATCACCTTTCTCACCCCTGCATTTTCATGCGCCCTATCAATATGAGTAACAACTTCGCTGTTTTGTTGCATTATCGTAATGACTTTGGAAATATAAGCAAAGTGCCCCAAATAAGCCCTCAATACAAGCCTAAAATCTGCTGAAAATTACAGTTCTGCCTAAAATTAAAGCAATTAACACAGGGATATGCAGAATGTTTACTAAAAAATTATTATGGGTTAGGTTCCCTTGATATGGACAGTCCAAGAACTGTGAATGTGGCTATCGTTACAAGTGGTTTAGGAATGCTTCTGTTTTAGCAGTTAACTTTCAGATTCCCTGTAAACTCCCTTACTATGACATTCAGTGTACTAAATTAATGAACTGCTTCACCAAAAATGAATAAATAAATAAACTTGTAAAACAAACCCATTAGAGGAAGCTTGAGGAGCACTGTTCCCTTCATTTTAAAGAAGAGGTGACAAGACCAGAGCGTGGCTTATGGTCACATACTTGATTACTGAGAGAACTGAGGCTGGTTAATACCCCTAGTAATTAGTTCCGTGTCTTCCACAATTTCACAGCTCAGCTAAGAAGAGTTTCTTTTATTCTCACACACCTAGGACATAAGGAGTATAAGGAGTTTTACGGGCGATGTTACAAAAAAACAAAACCGTAATATATAAAATCCTATATATAAATATCCTAATATATAAAATACTACAGTAATATAAATTATTATGTATGTAATGTATGTATATATTCACTACAGATGCCTGAATTTGAAATCCATGTCTTCTGTTTCTAGAGGTCAGCTCCATCATTTAAAGATACTATCATTTCAGAATTATGACATTTAGAAATCATAACGAATTGCACCACCAAGGTTTGTAACCATGATCTTTGGCCAATGTCATCCTACCCTCCTTGGAGTAAATTTTTCCAGTAAGTGAGATCTCTATAGATTTTTCTGAAGTGCTTTTCATTTTTGGAGTTAAATTTAGTACATTTCTAAGAAAAATCTCAGAGCTTATTGTTCTATGTTATGCTCTTATTCCTAGTAATTGCCATTATATGAATCTTGGTTTTGAAGCTTGAATTTTTCAAAATATCAAATATCTATTTCTTCCTCTGCTTAAAGATTTCATTCTTATTTATATCCTTGAAACAAATGGTGCATGCATTGATATTATCCATTATCTGTTTAGAAAAAATGTCCAAGATTATCTTTTCCAAGTATTATCCTACTTATGACTGGGAATTGGAGGGCCAATAAAACACAAGTTATAGAAACAATGTTTCATTTCCATTTAAACAAGGCATTAATTAGGGCCAAGTGTTTATGACAGAAACAAGACACACTGATGTTAACTCTGTTTGCTGCAAGTTTATCAGTTACTACATGTTTGAAATAAGATGACCACTTTCTTTAAATAATGCCTTTGCTATCTAGAGTTAAAGGAAGGAAAAGACACCACTAAAAGAGAAAGGTGAAGGAAAAATCCTGATAATGATGGCACTAGTCATCATTTACTCATGCCCACTATGAGTCAGGGAGAGTTTAAGCCTGAGAATAACATGACTTGATTAACCTAATTTTTTTTTTTTCTTTTTAGGGCCACACCCCTCGGCATATGGAAGTTCCCAGACTAGGGTTCAGATCGGAGCTGCAGCTGCTGGACTATGCTGCAGACACAGCAACATGGGATCCGAGCTGTGTCTGCAACCTACATCACGGCTCATGGCAATGCCGGATCCTTAACCCATTGAGTGAGGCCAGGTATCAAACCCACATACTCTTGAATCCTAGTTGTGTTAGTTAACCACTGAGCCATGAAGGGAACTTCAATTAACCTTTTAATGGCATTATTTCTGGATCCAAAGTGTAGTACAGATGCAGGAGTTGGGTGACTCTAGATAAGCAGGGAGAAAAGTTAGAAGAGCATTTGTAGGGTGAGCATAACATAGTGACGCTTGCAACTCTAATGCAGTAGTGAAAATGACAGAAGCAGATGCAGTGGAGATGTCTGGAGAATGAACTATGTAGAGAATAGAGAATGACTCAGGTTTTTGGCTTGAGCAGTGAGGTAGACTGCAGTGCTGTTTTAAACAAGTTTAGGGTGAGACAGACATACTTGTCCATGGTGGAGCAGAAGGAGAATGGGAGGTAAGACTACTATTTTGGCCATTTTGAGTATGTAGGTTTAAAAATACTTGTTATATAAGTCGTGGTAAATAAGATGTTCTGACAAATACCATAATTTCTACTTTATCAACCAGTTTCCTTAATAATAAGGGCAATAGCCAGCTTTCCACTTCTGCTGCATCATGTTGAGATGCTAATTCCACATCTATATTCTCAACCTCTTTCTCTACAAGCTCTTTTCTCACAAATCATTAATAATGCTCATATATCACTTATTTTGACAATTAATACATTTGTCTATCCTGTGAACCTCTCTAGTGAATGTCCTCCCCTCCTTTTCACAGCTAAGCTCCTCAAAAAAGACCATGAACTTGGGCATTTGAACTCTTTCATTTATTTTCAATTCTACTATGGTACACTGACTGTGTATTTCCATTTACACTTCATTCCTGAAACTACCTTCCAAAGGTCCCCAAGAAGCTCCTGGTTGTGGCACTTTATGGGTTATTTTGGCAGCTGTTCTTAACCGGCTCCTTCTCCACTTAAATATGCTGCTTCTGCACACTGCTGTTGCTAATTTTATTCTTCTTCCTCTCAACATTTCACTGTAATATTAACACTCTATGAACTGCTGATGACCAACAAATCTATATCTCTAATCCACTCCTGTATTTTGACCTGTAGTTCTACATATTCAACTGGCTACTTGGCATCTCCACTTGATCCTGCATATACTTCAAACAAACTGTGGCTAAAAACTCCTTACCTTCACTCCCAAACTTCCCCTCTTTTTCCTACTGGTGGGTAGCATCACTATCCACTCAGTGATTCATGACTTGCCTGAGAATCAACCCTTATTGCTGCATTTTCACATCTTCCAAACTGTATCAGTGACCCACTCTTGCCAACACTGCTTTCTCAACATATCCTGTATCAACACTTCCCCATTCCCAATGCACTCTGGCCTTGTTTCATGTCTCAGTGGCATGAATCATATCAATCCCCTTATTGTGCTTCCCATATTCCTCCTCGGAATTGCCTCCGATGGTCTCTTTCGAAATTATACAACTCAGTCATTCTCCTGATGAAAACTCTTAGAAAAAATTCTTCATGGCCCAAAGGAAAAAGTCTTTTGACTTGAGTGTGGCTTCTGATCATTGCCAAGATCTGATCCCTGATTTATCTCCTTATCTTCATTCTTATCTCTCACCAAACCCTATCTATATGCTCTAGCAGTAGCATATACCAGTCCTGGTTGATGTTTTTTTCTCCTCTAAAACTATATCATATCAGAAATACGGCCCCATCTCTACCCATGAATAATCTTCTTTCCATCCATCCATCCAGATTCTGCTGGAGCTTCCTCACTTGAATGACATAGCCCCTGATGGTCCTCATGGAAGGTGTTCTTGATTATTTTACTCATGTTTGCACTAAGTTCCCACAGAGTAACTCTAATATTTTATGGAATTCATTGATTTCATCCCTCTTGCTTTTTGTTATTGTTGTTTGTTTGTTCTCTCTTTTTTTTTTTTTTGGCCACAGCTGAGACATATGGAAGTTCCTGAGCCAAAGACAGACAGGGACTGAATATGAGCTATAGCTGAAACCTATGCCACACCTACAGGAATGCTGGATCCTTAATCCCCTATGCTAGGCTAAGGAATGAACCCAAGTGCCCTGAGCTACTGCAGTTGGATTCTTAACCCATTGTGCCACAGCGGGAACTCTGATACTGGTCTTGTCTTGATCACCTTACTGACAGGATTTGGCCTTCAATATATGATTCATGTTATTCGGGAATGAATAAAGAAGTTTAAATTAATTACTGAACAAATGATTTCTCCTAAAACCACACTTAAAAAAAAAAAACCAAAACCTAATATTTCTAAATAATTACTGAAGCTCATCATGATTAATTTTCTAATCTCATTTTAAGGTGGAGTTCACTGAAAATAATATACCTATATTACATCAACAGTTTAGCATGAAAAGAACAAAGTGTCAACAGAGGACAAATCTATTAGGTCAACTATTGACAGACATAAGCCATTTAATGGACTTTGGCTATAGCTAAACTTGAGATAACAGCTCCAAGTTAAACTTTGAACTTCAGCATTTAGGGAAAAGGAAGGCAACTGAAATAAATTGCATATTCAGTAAATTAGATTGGTCCTATTTCTAGATACAGCTTAAAGTTCTGTTAGCTGTCTTGTTTCTTATTGCCAAAACTAACCATAGGCAAAGCCTGTAAATTCCTTCAGATCTTCAGCAAAGAATGATTTCTAAAAACATATGTAATGTTATTAATGTGGTTGAGTCAGAACCAGTGGTACAGATGGAAATGATTTGTTCTGGAAACTGAGATAATTTTATTACTTCACCATTTTTACCTACAAAAATAAATTCATATGCTATTACATATGAGGTGTCTCAGACTGTAAAATATACCCAAACATATCTGAATAGGAAAGCCATCATATCACAGCTCTGCAATTTAGATCTGGTACTTTCATACTGTTTATTTTGTACCTCTATACTAATTACATTTGAGTCTCTCATTTTTTAAATACACACAGTGCATAAACTCATTTAGGCTGTAAAAGATTCAAACAATACACACCTATTTGATATAAACAGTTTCTCTTCCTCCTTTGCTTCCATTTTATTCCTTTCCCTGGATGAAAGAGTTTAATGTACATCATTCCAGTTATTATGTTACACAATAGCATATGTAGTTTTTAACATACATATAATTGAATATATATGTTGAACTATGGCTTGCATTTTCTCTTAATAGTGAGACTTAAAGACACTGTTGGTAGAAATACAAATATGTCAAGAAAATTGTTGAAGGGTTATCTTAAAATTTAGCTTTTAATTAGCAATTCCATTTCTTCAAGAGGAAGCATAAACAGTGGCATTTCTTACAAAGTTGTTAGAAATAATGAAGTAGAGAAAACAATATAAACATCTAATAAAATGAGAATGTTTTAATATATTTTGATATATCCATACTATGTAAATGTAGTAAACATATGTAATTAAAGTTATTTATTTTGTTCTTTGAAATGTTAATTTAGCTATATTTCTAAGTAATATCCCTCAAGACTAAGTCCAGTGAAAGCATATCAGTAATTCTAAGTTCTTCAGTACCAGAGAAAAATCTCTTAAGGCAAAAAGAATTTCTGGTAGATTTCAGATTGAAAAAGGATCAAATTTAGTTTTTCTTAGAACTCTCTCCCTCTTGGGGTACAGTTATAAAGATCAATGGGCTTGGAAAACTGACTTTGAGAAGGCACTGGATCTTTCTCAGCCTGTTTCCCAGTCTCCAAACTGGAAAAATAACAACAATAATTAAGTATGAAAGCACCTATATCCTGCTTTCTATTTATATATGTGCTGCCATACCAGAAAATAAATTCTTGTAATAAATGGATCCTCTTTTCCTTTTTATCACTTTACCTAACTTACACTGTTTGTGGAATGTGCCAAATAAATGTGGTATGGAGGAAAACAAATATTGGTGTTACAGCTACATCACTGTAACCTCTGACAGGAAATAAAATGGTAAGATGGCAATGGTTAAGAAAGTTTCAATGACCAAATTTATGCTACCATTGAGCTCTCATACTACTTTTTTTTTTTTCAGCTACATTTTAAAGACATGTTTTCTTTGAGGCTGCTGGAGGGACTAGATGGTGAAGGAGAGATAATGAGGATCTTGATGATTTGCTAATCGAGAGGTTTATATTTTGCCTTATATTAAAAAACAGGATTTCCAGTCATGGCTCAGTGGAAATTAATCTAACATCCATGAGGATGCAGGTTCGATCCCTGGTCTTGCTCAGTCGGTTAAGGATCCAGCATTGCTCTAAGCTGTGGTGTAGGTCGTAGATGTGGCTTGGATCCTGAGTTACTGTGGCTGTGGTATAGGACAGCAGCTGTAGCTCTGATTAGACCCCTAGCCTGGGAACCTCCACATGACACAGTTGAGGCCCTAAAGAGATTTTTAAAAAAAGAAAAAATATGTAGAAGGAAAGATCTAGTAATATAAATATGTGGACTCTGTTAATCACCAATACATCTAAGCCAACCCTTACTTGCAAAAAGTAAGGGAAAGGAAGTGGGCCTATGTACCAGGATATTCAAATGCAGTTAATAAAGTAAAGGCAGGAATACGAAATGTGAAATATGATCATGGAAAATAAAAGAAAGACTTTTTTTCTAAATCTTCCAAAAAAGGGTTTAAGGGAAAAAATTGAGAAATACTTTTAGAAGCATGATATAAATATTAAAAAAATTCACCTTCTCTCCGACAAAGTATTAGAGAAGACATGGCTAAATAATTCAGTTAAAGGAGATGAAAAGAAGAAAAAGAATTATTCTGTAATTAAAGATAAATTCACAATCTTAGAAATAAAAGAGAGTTTCAAATATAGTACTTTCCTCAAAAATATCATATCGTCTATTTTATATTCTTTAAGAGACTCCTTATGCATTATTTCTTAAAAGCAGATTCAGTTAACACATTCTTAAGATGGTGGTTCATGTAATGACCTCATTTAATTCTCTCAACAGCCCACCAGGGTAGGAATTATTAGCTTCATTTTACTGATGATAAATCTAGGCTCAGAGAAGTTAGCAAACTTGCTTGGAGATAGCATGCCACAGGCTTCAGAGCTGGAATTTGAATTTCCAGTTTTTCACTCTATATTTCACCATCTTTTTTTACCGCATCACAGTTACTTTAAAATCCTTAAATAAACAAGTCATAAGAATGAACATGAATAATTTGCACTCATAGTTTTAGTTGGCTTTTATTAGTCAACAGAAAGAGTCCCATTAGATATTTTAGGATAGCTTTTATAAAAAAACAGATAATGACTACTACTAATAAATCCAGCAGTATAAAGTTATCAGATAGATCCCATTCTTCCCATGTGATAGGAAGAAGCAAGAGGCTCTAAAAGGAGTGCTATATTGTTTTTTGTTGCTGTTGGGTTGCCGTATTTAAAGAGAAATTCTCTGTAATTAAATAGCAATCAGCCACTTAAAAGGCTGATTTCAATACTGTATTTATGTAAAGCAGACTAAGATTGCAATTTCCATTCTGCGGTCTGGACACCTGGTACACAAGCTCCAGTAAGAGGGTCAGCATAATTGAAACCATCCCTCACGTGCCCATCACATAAACAGACTCTGCATTCTGAAAACTCTCCATAATAAAAATAATTTTTTTTTGCATTACTAATGGGCGCCAATGTTCTGCCCTTAGTTCAAGTGATTGTGTAGCCATTACTATAACTTATAAAATGTCATTTTTCACTCAGTAAAAGTACCTTGCTTAGCAAGACCTAATTATGTTATGCAAAAGCCACAGAGATAATTTTAGTTCATCCAGACATTCTTAATCTGTATTAGTGGAAACATGTTACAGACCTGATGAGAAACTAATGTATCATTATGCGATCTCAACAGCTGCTTAGCGCAATCAAATCTAAGTTATCATCCTATCATTTCTAACCTGCAGTGTTCTTCTGCATTTCTATCAATTTAAAGATACATTTAAAGTCATCAGTTCTAAGGCTTTGTACTATGACTAAAACTGTTTCATTAAACCACACATGTCCTCCTACTACGGAATTGTACTATACACATATTGACAATTTAATTACATGTATTTACTGAACATCTACTACATCCTCGGTGTTACTGGAATCAGGGACCTATGGGTTATAGAACCTGCTATCTATTCATAAGCCACCAAATCCTACCAGGAAGAAAATAATTTCATCTACTGTACATGTCCAATTTCCATACCCTGATTTTCCTAATTTATTTAAAATTGACAGTAAAATATCAAAGTTTCAGCTCAGAAATCTACTCATTAAGTAATTATGTGATATGAGAGGCACTTCTTTTCAAAGAAATAATGAATTCTTACTAAATGTAATTTAGCCTTTTGTCCAGCTGGACTTCACTTTTCCAAACTGCTGGTATGTTGGTACTTCCACCATTTCCTTTGGAACTTTTCTCCGTAACTAAACAAATTTCACTGCTAGATTGTATTTCCTGCCATTTAGTTCATCTTCTTCCTGATGCTTATTAAGCTGGAGACTGTTACCTTAGGTCTGTAGGACCTAAAATTAATTTTGCTTTGTTATAGCAATCTGAGGGAGTCAATAGTCATTTGTAAATTTCCCATGCATAATAGGCTTGCTCTTATAAGCTTCTGACTCGTTAACATTATTGTACCCATTTCCAAATGATAACAATGTTATTGCTTTTGATAAGCAAGGGAAAATTTATAAAAGAGTAGCTAAAATCTTTAATCTTCTCTATACATGTCAGGAAAGTTAAGGTTTCTCTCTTTGGGTAGACAATAAAGTACAAGTGAATGAAAATCTACATTGCAAAAGAAACAGAAGAAACATTTTTTTTCTCTTAAAGGGGTTGTAAAAGGAGAGGAAAGCAAACCAAACAAACCAAACACACACTCATTCATACTAACACTCTGACTGATGACAAAGGATTTTCAAGCACTAGATAACATTCACTAGTTTTACTTTAAAAGTTTGTCCCAAACTCTTAATTGGGAAATATTTTATTTAATCATAAATATTTTGGCCTGTTCAAATCATGCTGGTATGAAATTCACTCTATTTTACATATAAAATTCCCATAAATACCCAGTGAACTTCACCAAAGGATTTATGCAGTTGTTACACACACAAAGTTAGCACCAGAATTATTTTTACTCCCCACATAATATTTTTTTTTCAATTTTGTTGCTTTATTTATATGTAAGTTATATACCCTAAATAGTCAGTCCTTCTGCAGTATGATCCTAACAAGGTAGGAGAAATGGTGATGAGAAATTACTTCCCTCAAAAAAAAAAATCAAAAAGCAAAACAGTTTTTCCTTCAATTACATACTACTAAGAAGGCAGTGAAAGTTAGCCTGTATTTTATCAGAAAAAAATCAGAAGTGTTCTTAGTTGCAATTTTTTTTTGAACTCAGCAAACAAACCTTAAGAACAGTTCCTGATTATTACACATTTTCAGCCTATTCCTCAAATCACAGATTCTAGTACATAAGGTAACTTTGAAGGTGTTCCCATTGTGACTCAGTGGGTTAAGAACCCAACTAGTAACCATAAGGATGTAAGTTTGATCCCTGGCCTTGCTCAGTGGGCTAAGGATCTGGTGTCGTCACAAGCTGCCGTACAAGTCAGAGATGTGGCTCAGAGCCAGTGTAACCATGGCTGTGACATAGGCCTGAAGCTGCAGCTCTGACCCCTGGCCTGGGAACTTTCACATCCCACAACTGTGGTCCTAAAAAGACAAAAAAAAAAAAAAAGAAGAAGAATTGCCATATGGGAAAAACAATCCTATGGCAGCAATCAATTATAGACCACCATTTATTTCCTTCTTTTTCCTTTTCACTGTTCCCAGTGTTTTACTTTAATGAAACACAGAAACTGTCATTCTCCCAGGTGGTGAAATTGGAGACTAATAGACTGGGCATCAAGACTCCTTTACAGAGCTATGAGAGATCAAAAAGATATAAGATAGGATATGGTGATGGAGCCAAAAGAGTTAGGTCACATGGTATGAAAATGCGAGCGAGACCACAGGAGTATTTTATACTTCTCTCTCTCTATGCTGAAAAACTCTATGCAGTGGATAGAGTGGTTATCTTGGATAACAACTAAGAACTCAGACAAGTTTTATGGCCAACAAGAGCGTAACCTAAGCTAAACCCATATTTTCTTATAACTAATCAGTCCTTTTTCCATTGCTTTATCAAAAGAATACCATCAATGAACAGGAATGAATAAATGTAATCCCAGACATTTTAGGATGTCCTATCCCTCTTTCCAATACTTTGAAAATTTATCCATTATTAAAAGGAAAGATACACATTAGATCAAAGCAATTTCCATTACTGTAACTAAATCCATTTGAAAATGAAATTTTAACATAATTAATGCACTTTCATTTGAATTCGGCTACTGTACTGTATTTTCAATTGGCAATGTCTCAACTTAGTTTAAACATAGCATATAATTTGCTTAATGGAAGTAAGATGATTCCTCTGAAAGTTGGAATAATTTTAAGTGAAGTATCGATCTAAAAGTTACATATTAATTATAACACCATAGTTATCTTCTACACTGTGTTACCTCTTCTCTGTAGGAACTGATGAGGGTCTTTTGTGTTGACCTTAACAAGGTCCAGGCTATCTTCTTGGAGGAGTAAGATTTTTCGTAGCTAATGGAGAAATGTTCTTAGGGTAGAGCATCTGAAGCCAGATTTCAAATATCCTCCATCAACATTTTTTGGACTTCCCATGTGGCTCACGACGTAACTACTCAGCTTCTATAGTGGCTATGACTCGACCCCTGGCTTGAGAACTTCTTTGTGCCACAGGTGTGGCCATTGTTAAAACAAACAAACAAACAAACAAACAAACAAACATTTTTTAATGTTTCACATCTGGTAAATTGTTCTTAGCAGATCTAATGGTTATTCAAGAGGCTATTTTACTCCTTAAACATTTAAACACTTCCCCTGAACCATAAAAATGGGGAGAAGTCACCCTTGAAGCCCTCATTCCCAGGGAGTGAGGAATACTGTTGAGAAGCATGCCAGTATCACCCTCTCCTTCACTGAAGTCTAACAGAATTAAAAAGGACTCATGAAGACTTCAAACTCTTTATGGTTATTTACCTTTTTGCATAATTTCAAAATTATCTGTATCCTGACTATGTCTTGAAGAGAAAGCTGAGTGAGGATTTTGAACAAGAGAAGGTACTTAAGGTAAAAGGAATACATTTGCCTATTTAGAGCTTAAAAGTGATCTCTCATATTATTTCTTGCTCAGAAATTGTTTTTCAAAATATGGTAATTTGTGGCTACGGTAGAAGACAGACATCTCTGCTGCACTTCTCTCAAGTTTAAGGCCTCTAGAGATGTCACTGCTCCAACCCTGAAAAAATTCTTGCCTTGGTGGATTTCAACAGTCCATTAGCTAATAAGATCAACTGTAAGTGCTCTTTGAACTCATCAAATAATTCCCAAGGATTAACCATTGAGAACACTCTGTCAGTGGAATGCAAAAACCTCTGGATTTACTCACCAACATAAACAATCTCAAAGTCTTTTCAAATCTACTTTTTCAAATGTTTTGCATTAACTGTCCTCTCATTTCCATTTGCACTGCCTTAGCTCAAGTAGCTCCCTAATACTCCTCTCTCTAATTTCTTTCCATTCTAATGTCTTCTGAACACTGATTTCTTTCTGAAGCATCTGCTGTAGGTTTTGCAATGCCTTCTGAACTACAGAGTGTTTAACGTCTGTTATGTTGTGGTCCCAATATATCTTTCAGACACCTTTATTTCTGTACCTATTGTATTGTCAGCTCTAGCCAACTGATAGCTACCTGTTGTCAAGTCACTTTTCATGCAGTACTTTTCACCTCTGCCTGTTGGCGAGCCCCTATCTATGCTTCAAGCTCTCCTCAAATATTGCCTCTTCCAGGAAGGTTTTCCACAGAGGAAAAAGAGATTCTTTATCCCTCCTCTATACATCTGGATTTGCATTAACATTTATTTGTGTATAGTTCTATCTAAGAATGTGAGGCAGAAAATATATCTTGCTGGTAGAGATGCTCTCCACTGTACCTTACTCAGAAATGTGTCCATACAACAGAAGTGTGTTATTTGAATAAGTGGTTATGGTTTCTCTTCTTGGGGACACAGACAACATTTCTCAGATTCACTTGAGCAAGGTATGGCCACGTGGCTGAGTTCACTGAAGAGCAGAGTGTGGGCAGGACTGATGTATGACACTGACATATCAGAACCATGAAATCCAAATCAGGTGTGAAATCTCATAATTTGGGGCTGTGGAAATTGATGTTGATGGAGCTACAAGAGGAAAAGAACTTGAAGGAAAAGCTGCCCAAAGCACAGTGCTCTGGACTATGCTCTGATGAAGTTCCAAACTTCTGTGATGCTGGGGTTCTATCTATTGTGTCAGCAAATGTAGCCTAACACAGGTCTGCTGATTGATCAGTCAATAATTACAGTGGAAAATAACAATTAACGCCATAATGATATTATTTTTGGATGGATTTGCTGGAATGACCCTACTCTGAGCGGAATGGCCATTTCAACTTTTCTCCAGTGCTGCATCCATCCCCGTGATCTAAGACTTTTGCCATTTAGACACATTTACTGTCCCAGAAGTTGCTATGTCCTTCTGCGATAGGTCTATAGACCTTCTTGGTAGCACTGAATCCATTTGGATAGACTTTTACATTTGTAGCCATATGTCTCAATCCTCCCCATTCCTCAAGCCCTAGAAGGTGTTTTGCTCTTACATAAAATTTATTATCAAGTCTTTCAGAACGTTTTCACCTTGTTGTGTATTACTATAGCATTCATTTGGTAATACTTTATATTGTAAATTAGCTTTTGTATTCTGCCTGTCTCAAAAGTGTCAAAGAAACTCTATTACTTAACCCCTCCCTAACGCCACCAGCTACTGGTGAGCAGGCATTATGTCAGCTAGTTCTCTGTGGATCCCAAAGCACCAGCCAGAGTGGCTGAAGAGAGACTGGGAATGTAAGTAGCCTATTGCTGGACTGCTGATCGGCAACATGGGACATTTCTCTCTGTAAACAAGTCAAAACATTTAGGCTAATCTCCCCTGCCCCCACCAATATTAATCTAGATCAGTTGTCATTATTTGAAAAAAATCAAAAGAAATGGGATATAGGAGTTCCCGTCGTGGTGCAGCGGTTAATGAATCCGACTAGGAACCATGAGGTTGTGGGTTTGATCCCTGGCCTTGCTCAGTGGGTTAAGGATCTGGCGTTGCCATGAGCTGTGGTGTAGGTTGCAGACACTACTCAGATCCATGTGTTGCTGTGGCTCTGGTGTAGGCTGGCGGCTACAGCTCCAATTAGACCCCTAGCCTGGGAACCTCCATATGCTGCGGGTGTGGCCCTAGAAAAGGCAAAACGACCATCAATCAATCAATCAATAAATGGGATATAGTAGCATTATAAGCAATAATCACACTTTTTCTAAAATGAACTGAAATAACACAAGAAATTAAGAGAGGAAATCATTTCTTAGCTATCTTTGCATCCCTGTGTCTAGCAAGTGAGCGAAAGCTCAGATGCTCCAAAATTTTTCCTATGTAACAATTTGAATCCTTTGGCTATAAAAGCATTAAATTCAACCCCAAATTTTCCTGCAGATTAACCTTATTTTGAAATTACAGAATTCATGAATAATATTTAAAATATAAATTCCAAGGAGTGCACCTTCTGGTTCCTCTTTTTTAATAGTGTGTACTGGAATTTTCGAATCCCAGAATTCATTTTGCCTTGATCTAATTCAAAATATTTTATTAACTTAAGATATAATATGAAATATAACATTCTATAATATGTGTCTATCAATCTTATGTGTGTGTGCATGTATATCAAACACCAATACTGCTTTTGTAAATTTCTATTTCTAACTCATCATTTCTAATCACCCAACAGTAATTAAATTGGTTTGCTAAATGCATAACAGTGATTAAAAGGTTAATAACATTTAGTAAGCATTGATCATTTTTTCAATCACAGGAGAAAAGAATTCTAAATGTTGATTAAAGTGTTATAAACCTAGATGATCTGAGCTGTATTCCTGTGACATTTTCCCCTATGTATTTCTAGTGCATAAATTGTACAAATGAATATTGATTGCAAAAATCTTGCTATGTTGTGTTATGATATCCAGCCTTCAGGAACATATGAAATCTAATCTTACTAATTTGCATCTGGCTGACAAGAAAATATTGATTGAGAAGGTGAGAACAGTAAGAAAGCCAATTATCAGTGGATATAAGATATGAGAATTTAACATAGAAAAGACTGCTGTCAAAGATACCGTATTTAGTTTTTGAGGTTTAATCGTTTATTTCTTCTTTTTGAGAGAGAGAGGCATTTTATGGAAATAGAAGTGAAACTTCTGCTGAGGGGAAGACTGTGTCAAGAATGGGAATAGTGTAGGAGAACTTAAAGCAGCAAGAAACAGCAATACAATCAGAGTAATGAAAGATTGTGCAGAGATCTGAAGGCAAAAAGGAATTCACTTCAAAGTCACAAATTACAAGATGTGACTGCAGAAATCAGCAATGTCTTCCAAAAAGAAAGGCAAGAGAAGCCAGACAAAATAAGTTAATGCAACTGAAAGGCCAGAAGTAAATCATAAAGACACTTTCGTGCATTTAGAGGAAAGACAAACAAATAACAATACTCCATAAAAAAGTAAATACTAGGAGGAATGGACTTTCTTGGAGACAAGTAAACAACACCTCAAAGAGGCTAAATTTGATGTGTCTTGGATTAATGTGAGAAGCAGAAAATTAACAGGAACTATGAATTGTTTTATTAAAAGAAACAAAAGATTGAAAGAAAATGTTGTGACATCTAGGTATTACTTTCAAAAGTCCAAAAATCCTGATAGCTCTGGCTGTGATTTCTCTATGCTGATGTCATTTCTGATAAAAAACACATGGAGAAGGAAGGTGGACATATGCAAATATCCATAATATTTAAAGAACAAAAAGTGGAAAAAAATAAAATCAACTTATGAAGAAAAATACACTTACCAAGATGGACTAACTGCCCTGTGATTTAATCTATGTATTAAATCTGTGGATTAATGGAATACAGAAGATAATATACATGATGCTAAACATTTGGTAAATCAATAAATAGCTTACAAGTATGTATTTTTTTAAAGAAGTTTCCATTTCCTTAGTTATTGCATGAAGTAAAAGTGGTAATCCTACTAGGAACTGGCAGATGTTAAGAAAAACCAAATGATAGAATTCAATAAGTGTTCACTTAAGGTTTTAATTTTTTAATAGTTTTATAACTTGTCTTCGTAACTGTAACTGAATCTACAACTCCCACAACAATCCAACACAACAAGACAAGGAACTAAACTAAAAATTAGAAATTTGAAATATCACGTTAATAAAAAAATAACTTGTCCTGAAAAATATGGTCTGAGACAAACTTTACAAACTGTCATTTTACAAACTCAGTCATGATATAAAACTCAGAGTTGTGGTTGCCTAGTTAGTTTTCTCCTGAAGGAAACCATTCCTTTTGCCTTGTGGAATACATATTATGTTTTATCACTTTATTCTATCACCTTCTTTCACCCCGTGTAAGTGCTCCTGTCTATTACCCACACCCAGAAAAATTCCAGCACAGATTTAATCCCATGCCACACATTTTCTCTCCTAGCCTTAGGCTCCTCATATTTGCTAGAGGTTTTCCACAACAACCTCATATTTTCATATTTCTTATCAAGAACCCCACACAGCTCTCACGCTCGGTAGCTTTCCTGATTCCTACTTAGGGAAAAATGAAGTCATCATATGTTAACTATTTACATCTGTGTCCATCATGCTTCTCCTTCCAGCACTGAATCTCCTTATTATCAGTTTTCTTGTCCTTTGTCAAGCAGTATCATAGGCTTTCAATCAACTGCAGATTCTCCCCCAAAGAGAGAAATCTCAATATTTTGTCTTTCAAAGAATTCTTTTCAGTTTTTAACATAATAGATTTTTCTTGACTAGTCTATCTAAAAATAGTACATCTATCCTTTCACTTTTTCTTAGTACTTATTGCTTCCTGATGTTATATTGCATATCTATTTTGTTAATTTGTTTAGTACTGATCTCTCCTTTCTAGAATAAAAGCTACTTGGTAGTAGATATTTTTTAAAAGTCTGTATTCTTATCACATAGAATAATGACCAAAAGAGCAATTTCTCAATAAATATATCAAATGGATATAAAACTCTATGTAATTAAGTATTTTTTTTAACTTAAAAAGTTGGTGTGACAGAATTCATTCTGTCCTTCTCAATCACATGACTTGCAAACTGGAAACTGTGTTTCCCAGCTTTTCTCACATCCAGCTGTGGCTGTGTGATTAAATTTAGATGAGTAGAATAGAGCAGAAATATCATATATAGTTTCAAGGCTGTCTTCAACTTAAAGACAGTATACTGTCCCTGAACTTTGGATCTTTTTCTCTTCCTGTGTAAGCTCAGGAATGCCTTCAATTCAACCAAAGGGTTAAGGCAGAAGGAATCTGGACTCCTGAATGACCTGGAGGAGTAGAATGGCCTCATTATATACATGGGTTGGATTATAATATGAGAGAAATAAACTTGTTTTATTAAAGGGATTTAATTTTGGAATCTTTTTCTTATAGCCACTAAGCCTTTAACAAACTTAGCTTCCATAATTCTCTCTACTATTTCTCTGAACATCCTTTATCTCCTCTTGAACTCCTCTTTTCCTTAAGTACTGATTTTCTCAAGGGTTCTTTTCTGGCTAACTACAATTCTCCACCTTCGCGCAGTTTTACTGAGATATAATTGACACACAGCATTGTATAAAATTTAAGATGTACAATATAATGATGGCTTATATGTATGTATAAATTGTGAATGATTACCATGATAAATGTATTTAACATTCATCACCTCACCTCATACAGTCACCATTTTTCTTATGAAAAACTTAACTTTCAAATAGAAAATATTGTTAACTATGGTGCCCCATGCTGTATATCACACACCTCGAACTTATTTATATTATAACTGGAAGTCTGTACCTTTTAACCACTTTACCCATTTCTCCCACATCCTTCTTACCTCTGGCAACCACCAATCTGGTCTTGGTTTCTATGAGTTTGGTTGATTTATATTCTACCTATAAGTGAGATCAAACCTAAATTTATCTTTTTCCATTTGACATTTCACTTACTATAATACCCTCAGAGTTCATCCATATTGTTGCAAATGGCAGGGTTTCCTTCTTTTTTTTACAGCTGAGAAAGCAACTACTGTTCTTAACTGAACCTAGTGATTCTTAAAAATTTTAGTCAATTACAAGTTTGAAAATTTAATGAAGATTTTATATAAATATAAACACTGCAGGCAAATAAACACATGAAAAGATGTTCAACATCGCTCCTCATTAGAGAAGTGCAAATCAAAACCACTATGAGGTACCACCTTACACCAGCCAGAATGGCCATCATCAAAAAGCCTGCAAACAGTAAGTGCTGGAGAGGGTGTGGAGAAAAAGGATCCCTTTTACACTGCTGGTGGGAATGCAAACTAGTGCAACCACTGTGGAAAACAGTGTGGAGATTCCTCAGAAAACTCAAAATAGAATTACCATTTGATCCAGCAATCCCACTCCTGGGCATCTATCCAGAGGAAACCATGACACGAAAAGACACATGTACTCCAGTGTTCATTGTAGCACTCTATGCAATAGCCAGGTCATGGAAACAACCTAAATGCCCATCAACAGAGGAGTGGATAGGGAAGATGTATATACACACAATGGAATATTACTCAGCCATTAAAAGGAATGAAATAACAACATTTATAGCAACATGGATGGACCTAGAAATTATCATGCAAAGTGAAACCAGTCAGATAATTAGACAGCAATACCCAATGCTACCACTTACATGTGGAAACTAAAAAGACACAATGAATTTCTTTGCAGAACAGACAATGACTCACAGACTTTGGAAAACCTTTGGTTTTTCAAATAAGACAGTCTCTGGGGTGGGGGGAATGCACTGAGGGTTTGAGATGCAAATGCTATCAAATTGACTTGTGATGATTTTTGTACACCTATAATTGAAATAAAATTCATTAAGAAAAAAAAAAGACTGCATATAAAGATTGGCTATTTACAAATAACCTGAAACCTGTTTTTGAATCCTCTAGGTAACTATAGTAGCCAGATTAAGGAGTTTTTTGAAAAATATATCGATGGTCATGGTTTTAACTACTACTCATCTTGCAAGATATTTTTCTGTCTAACTAAGACAACACCTGACCATTTGATAGTCTCATCAAATCCTTTAAATGGGTCTCTAGTGCCCTTAGGATAGAGTTCAAACTAAGTAGCTCAAAAGTGAGCCAATACTTATCTCTATAGCTTCTCAACCACTCACCACCCCCAGAGCTCTATTCCATCTGATCTGAATATTTTGCAGTTCTTTAAACTCACCATATTCTCAGTTTCATAATACTGCACATCTTCTTTCTTTTGCCTTGAACATCACTCATGCTTACTTGGCTATCTCTACTTCTCAACCATGCTTCAGCCTGAGAACAAGATGCTCTGTTGATAAAGATGTTCTATTTCCCAGCATGCCCTTTTTTACTGTGTCCACTCTTTCCTCGTTGTTCTCTATCCCTCAGCCTTTCCTTCCCATGAAATCTGGTATTATCCACTTTGTTCACTTTTATATCCCCACTAATATTTGTAACACTTGATAAACAGTAGGCCCTTAACATACATTTCCTTCCTTTATTTATTTTTTTCTTTTGATGGCTGCACCTTGGGCATATGGAAGTTCCCAGGCCAGGGTCTGAATTGCAGCTGCAGCCTGGATCCGAGCTGCATCTGTGACCTATGCCACAGCTTCCACCAACATTGGATCCTTAACCCACTGAACAGAGCCAGGTATTGAACCCACATCCTCATGGATACTAGTTGGATTTGATACTGTTGAGCCACAACAGGAACTCCTATAACTTTCTAAAAGTCATATGTAAGATCAAGCTTTCAAAGGGTAGATTGTGTATTGTGTTCATGTTTTCATCCCTCAAAGCCTGCATCAGAGTTTCTTGTGTATCTTAAAATTACTTCAAACTATGTTACATCATCAAAGCATGGCTTAAAATATTGTATGTAATAAGAGGGGACAAATACTTATGTTTTTATTTGCTTTGTATTCAAAAAGACACTCTGAGTAGGTACCTATGGTTGGGAGGAGTAAAGTGGATGGGAAAAAATAAAGAAAGAAAGAATCAGAAAGTCAACAAGAAAAAGATAAACAATCTAACAAAAAAATGACAAAAGTATAAAAATCAACTAACCAGAGAATTTGAATTGTCAATAAATAAAGATGCGTTCACATTAAAAAAATGAGTAGCATATTGTAGTCTCTTTATAGTTATGGTCTCCATTACTCACCTAGTTTCACAAATTCACTAGAAATCTCTCTGGGTTCATTAGGAATAATATAAGTGAAATTGAAAAAAAATTAACATACTATTTTACTCAACAGATATCCAAAATTAAAACACTGAGCAATACTGAAGTTTGGAAAAGACTGTGGGCAAAGGACACTCTAACTGCTGACGGTAGTAGAAATTTGTACATCACCTTCAGAAAGTAATTTTACTATTTAGGAGAATAATATGGAGAGTCGTCAAATTAAGACCACACATATCTCACAACATAGCAATTCCACTTTGGATACATACCTTAAGAAAAACTGAATACATGTTCACAATGGGGCACATACAATGATATTCTTTGCAATGTTGTTTGAAACAGCCTCTTACAGGTATAGTACAGAAGCTCTTGGTGTACTGCTAATACATCCTTGACATTCATATTGCTTTTACGCAGTGAAGGATTTTTACTACAAGCTCCTGCGATTTCACTGCCTGAGGGTGTTCTCTAGCTAAGAATATGCTTGAACTGCCAGGCTGGAATTATAGAGTTAATGGCATCAGGAGTAACACCACTCAACCAATGCCAGATGGGATTTTTTTTTTCTTTTTAGGGCCACACCTGTGGCATAAGGAAGTTCCCAGGCTAGGGCTTGAATCAGAGCTGCAGATACTGGCCTACACCACAGCTACAGCAATGTGGGATCCAAACTATGTCTGGGACCCACACCATAGCTCATGGCAATGCTGGATTCTTAACCTATTGAGCTAGGACAGGGATCAAACCCACATCCTCATGAATACTAGTTGGGTTTGTAACCCACTGAGCCACAACAGGAACTTGCAGATGGAAATTTTGGATACAGATCCTAGCCTCCCTGTCTTTGAGTTAAACAACTGAAGTGGCTCCCAATCTTAGTCAGGTGGTAGGGAATATGTTAATGTTCTCAGAGAAATGATCAGAAAAAGAAATGCTTATAAATGGCATTACTATTCCATAAAACTTAAATGTGCAGGGAGAGAGACATACAAGAAAGACAAGTTTTCATACTGACTCTTTTGGGCAACCAGGTGAAAGAAAGATCAAAAAGGGTTCTGGTAGGGAGAAGACGATTCAGATTTGGACATGTTATGAATGTGATCTGCCTGTGGCTAAGTGTATTTACTTGTTTAAAGTTTGGGAGAGAAAAATATGTTAGAGATTGGCTAGTGATGGTATCCGAGTCATGGTGATGGATGAGATGAATAAAAGACAGAGGAGAGTAAAGGAAATGGCACCTCAGGAAGGATTACTGAAGCGCATGTATATTTAACAAGAGAGAAGATGTTCCTACAAGTGGAAAGGAAGGAGAAAGCTAACGTGATGCAAGGAAAGCAGTGATAAGAAAGGAAAATAAAATGTTTGCTTCATAAATGTTCTACTGGAGGATATATCGGCAATAACTTTTTTATTTTCTTTCTTTTCAAACACTAAGACCTATTCCAAATTGTTACAGCTTCACCTTCAGTCTCATCTTTCTTCATCTTTTAAAACCTTTTGACATATACACACTACGATATAAAACAGATAATTAATGAGAATCTACTGTAGAGCACCGGAAAATCTACTCAGTAGCTTATAATAACCAACATGGGAAAAAAAGAATGGATATATTTATATGCATGAGTGATTCGCTTTGCCTTATATCTGAAACTATACACCATTGCAAGTCAATTATTCACCAGTAAAAATTAAACTTAAAAAAACTATTAACCATACACAATGGAACATGACTCAGCCATATAAAAGAATGAAAAATTGTCATTTGCAGCAATATGGTGGAACCTAGAGATTATCATGTTAAGTGAAGTAAGTCAGAAGGAGAAAGACAAACATCATGTGATATCACTTATATGTGGAATCTTTCAAAAAAATACAAATCTAACAAAAAGGATACAAAGACAGAAACAACCTCACAGACTTCAAAAAATAAACTTATGGTTACCAAAGCAGACAAGTGAGAGTGAGGGATGGATTGGGGGCTTAGGATTGGCATACACACACTATTGCCTATGGAATGGATAGTCAAAAAGGATCCACTTTAAAGCACAGGGAACTCTACCCAATATTTTGTAATAACCTATATGCAAAAATAATCTGAAAAAGAATTGATATGTATATTGATTATACATATTATATATACATATATGTATATACATATCATGTACATGTGTATATATGTACAAATATATATATATATATATATATATATACATATAAACTGAATCACTGTTGTAGCTAAAATTATCACAGTATTGTAAATCAATTATACTTCAATACAACTTTTAAAAATTGATAAAAGCACTTGTGATTTTCAGCAACTCATTTCCTATCCAGCTAAACATAACTTTTGCCACTATTGTCGATTTGAATCTTGATCTGTCAAAACAGAAGTTTTGAAAATAATATTGAAAAGATACTATATATATTTTGTCTACATATCAAAATAGTGATGTTAAAATGACATGACAAATTATTTACAAAGCTACAAAACAAGACTTCTAAAACCCTTACAAAAGATCCTGCTTCCCTCTTTTTTCACAATTGCAGAAACCCATCCTTGGGTGAAACTGTAATATGTATGTATTTATAATTTGTATATTATATAAATATAATACTTATTATATATAACTGTTAATAAAGTAAAAAGAAAAAGCCAAAAAACCCAAAATATGTCCTCATGTACTTATCTCTTCCACTCCTCAACTGTGCTTAAGCCATAGCTCTATTTCAGATTTGGAATAATTATACCAAAACATCATTTTGCAAAATGCTTCCTATTTTATCAAAATTCTCTGAAATATATTCACTTACACTTACTGAGTTATGTGGATATTGCAACTGAATACTTACCAACATGTTAGACATACACCGGCCATTCATCTTTAGAAATTTACTTTAGCTAGCAAAAATAATAGTGTTGCATTCACTCAGAATACAAGAAACAGGGAGTTTCCTTCATGGCTCAGTGGTTAACGAATCTGACTAGGAACCATGAGGTTGCGGGTTTGATCCCCGGCCTCACTCAGTGGGTTAAGGATCCGGCGTTACTATGAGCTGTGGTGTAGGTTGCAGACGTGGCTCAGATCCCACGTTGCTGTGGTTGAAGGCCGGCGGCTACAGCTCCTGTTAGACCCCTAGCCTGGGAACCTCCATATGCCACGCCTGCGGCCCTAGATAAGGCAAAAAGACAAAAAAAAAATACAAGAAACAAGAATCACATTTCCGTTTTTTTTTTCTTTCACTCCATGATTGGTAGATACTGCTTTTATTTGGGTTTTCTTTGTTTTTATTTCCCCTAGAATTTTCATATTCAATATGAGATTAAGCACGGGGCTAATTTTCACACATTATCTCATTCATTGCTTAGAACAGCATTATGAAATAAGTGTGGCTATCACTATGTTTGCTGCTTTTATTTGGGTTTGCTTTGTTTTCATTTTCCCTAGAATTTTCATATTCAGTATGGTTAAGCACAGGGCTAATTTTCACACATTATCTCGTTCACTGCTTAGAACAGCATTATGAAATAAGCATGGCTATCACTACGTTTGATGCGGAAGAAATGGAAACTTAAGAAATAAAAGACTTTTCCTTAGGTAATGCAATTAATGAGTGAGTCTGAATTTGAACTCATGTTTTCTGTTCCAAAGCCCAAGGTCTGGGAAACTTTTCAAGACATCAAGAATATGGTTTGAACATTTTGACTTTGTTTCCAACATATAACAGATAAATAGAGAAAATATTAAGTGAAATCATGTAAAAGTGATATAAAAAACAAGCCAAGTCCTTCTGTGGACAAGAGAGAGAAGAGAAACAGAAAGTGAGCACCAGTTGCACCAATTGCTTTTTTGGAATAAGAGGCAAGCATTTCCCTATCTCTGAGGCAAGCATTTCCCTATCTCTAAGGTAACTAGGGTGCCACACTCACCCCCACAAAGAGTGAAAATCAGATTAAGACCTGAGTGTAAGGTAACAGAAAAGCTGAAGAGCTGACCAACCGCAGAGCCATGGTCTACATGGAGTTGCTTAGCAGGGAAGACAGAGACAGCAGCCATAATCTGGCAGTCAGCACCTGGAAAAAACTGTTATTTGACTTGATGACTAGATGTGTGATATCCCCATTATCCAAGAGTCTGATCTGGGGATGGAGGCTGTGCAGGGCCAACTCTAGGACCATAAGAGTGTGGTGGGGCTAACAAAGACAGAGAGAGAGAATTTTTAAAAATCCCTCTCACTCAAGTTGAGACTGAAAGCCAAAATTCTGAGACATGCAAAATCATATAAAACGACTGCCAGAAAAATTTTAAAAAGCTAGTCAATGAAGTCATTCCAGATGACATGAAAATAATAGATTAATTTCAGAATTTTGAAAAAAGCATGTTAGTGGTCTTAAAGAGACAAAGTGAAAATAACTTCCATACAATTTGCAAGAAAGTAAAGGTAAGTAGACAAGGAGAGCGGTATAAGAAAATAATCAATTAGGATTCCCAGGGAAAAATATAATGGAAAAAAATTCTGGAATGGATATAGTCAAAACAAGAATTAGTAAAATGGAAGATATTTCTTGAGTAAATCACAAAAAAATGCAGCACAGAAAGATTACATAATATACCATGAAAGAGAATTCAAGAAATATGTATGATATATTGTGAGGATTCAACACACATATATTAGGATGCTCCAGAAAAAGAAATTAGAGCTAAAGGTAAAAGAAGCCATGTTTGAGAAGAAAATCTGGAGAGTCCTAATATCAAAGTGTCTAGAAAAAAAGGACAACCACTATGCGGAAACAAAGGAGAATAATAAAAACCACGCTGCCACTCTCTTAGGAAAGCCTTTGAGGATTCACAATTTGTCAGAGATGATAGAATCTAATTCTCTAGATTCTTTCCCATATTTTTATAGAATAAATCATCTTTTAAAACAAACTGATGAATGTAACTGAAAAGAGGATATAGGCAATATGATATTTATACTCAGTAGAGAAGGCATAAATTCACTGCAACAGATGTCTAGTGCTACCAGTGCACAGAAAAAAACCCTGAAATTTAGTGACCATGAGATTTAAGGAAGTAAGTCAGAGTGTCATTACCCTAGCATATGTCCAGGCCACTCTGTCACTCTGTCTGTGAGATTATAATTGCAAACACACGCACACACACACACACACACACACACACACACACACACTCCAGTCTGGTGTGATATAGAAAGAGAGGAAAAGGACAATGAATCACTAATACGTTTAAGTAGAAATAAGAGAGATGACTATATTAATATGTGAACGTAGTTCCATTATTTCCTATTAATCTAATATAGAATTTAAACATCTGTGCAAAATTAGTCTTATATAAATATATATATATATATATATTCTTTTTTAAAAGCATGGTTTTAAAGTAATGCTATGGTTGATTATGGTTTTTAAAAGATGACTTCACCTCAGTAACCAATCAAAAAGTAAATGAAAATGGAAAAGACTGAAGATGATAGTTTAAGATTAAATGTTAGTAAAATTTAGCAGTAGCTCTTTTTTCTTTTGTTTATGACAATTTATGCACTTCCATTAGAGCCAACCCCATTCCTTTGTAGCCCCTCCCCATAGCAGGGTAACTTCCTGCGTTGTTGTTAGTGTATAACTGAGGAGAATAATGAAGTTCTCTTTAATTTTTGGTCTCTGTATCAGTTTGGAGGGAATAGGTATGGGGTAAACATTTTTTTTTAAAACTAATCTTTATAGCAAAGAAAGAAATTTTCAAAAGGCTCATTTTTTTTGTCAAAGCTTTTCGTAAATCCTCAGTCACACCTTAACTTTACTTACAGAGACACATTAAAAGAAAAACCCAAACAATTTTTACAACCGGTTTTGACACAATTCATATCAAGAGCTTAACCAAAGACCTTATTAAAAACACTCTGGGTGATTTTGACAAGAACATCATTTGAAAACCCCCAAAATGTTCATGCAAATAAAAACTTCAACATTTTCTCCTGAAAAAAAAAAAAAGGTTTTCACTTTCCTGTGGCACTAGTAAACATCTAGGAACTGTGTATGTGGGCAAAGAAAGAATGAATGTAACAGGTGATGAACATAATGAACTTGTTCTCTTAGAAAGGAATTTGCAGGCCACATTTTGAAAGAAGCTTGTATCAAATCACAGGCAGAGCTCAAAAATAATTATCTTTCTTAGAAATAGTTTCGTATTAAAGTCAAGATTATTACTTAGTTCTGCAACAGGCGAGAAGTTTTCCATAAATATTTAGAAAAGAAGAGCGCTAAGTAATGTTTCAAAACTGCTGTATAAGGGAAAATGTATTCATTCTCCCTGAAAAGCTTTCCTCCCTTTATTGTAAAGTTATGTAACTTCATAACAACTCCAATATATTTTGTCCATTTATTAATTTACTTTAGCAAACAGAAGTTATAAATCTTAAAATATAAGGAGCATACTTTAGTACATTTTATTTTTTTAAATTATTATTCAAAATGTGTATTACAGAGGTGCTCTTTAAAAAGTTTAAATGAATACAAAACACAGTAACAATGCAGACCTCTATATTCTATCAAATTAGCAATATGGAAGAGACAGTTTTCACTTGATTCATTTAGTAACGTCTAATGCAGTCACTTTGTTAATAAAAATGCTTTTTAAACAAAGTCAACAAGAGCGATAATATTTGGCACTCATTAAAATTATAATACCGAATATGCAGTTTTTGCAGAAGAATCTCTTCTATAACATCCTAGTAATACTTCCCCCAGATTCTGATTTTTTTTAAAGAAGCACATTTAAAATAGGATTATAAGTATGGCTAAACTAGGAATTAAGCACAGTTTACTCTCTGAGGTATTTTTTTTCTAGAAAAAGAAAGCTTACTAACTTCCAAGATATTTGCACTGAAATAAAAAACTACTTGGTATTGTTCCAAGACAATCATTTTCTTTAAAAAAAAAACGTGTGCAAAGTTTCTGCAATGAAATGTGAGCAAACAAGACAAAAAGAAACAAAAGAAGTTTGCACGCTGCTTCTCAAAAGAAGCTTAAATAATCCTTTGCCAGGAATAACACCCATAAACTATAAGAAGGCAACTGCTGGAATCAAAACACACTTACTTTTTAATATGTAAAGATGCAGTTTTTCCCTATTTTAGATTAAAAATAAGAGGACAACCCAGTGAGCCTTGCTGGCAGTCAGATAACACACAGGCCCTGACCCTTTAACTCGCTGGAATTCTTACACAAAGCTCTTTTCATACGGACTGTGCTACATATTCCTGAGATAAGACTGCAAAATGTGAAGCCTTGGAGAAGTGACACAAAGTTGGACTAAATGAAATGTTTACATATATTGTCACACCATTGTTCCTTCATTACCTATTCCACCCATGATTTGCCTAAAACAATATTTACTCAGGTTGAAGAGAAGCATGATTTAAAGAAAAGGACACTTTTAAGAAAAAGGACACGCAAGACAATACAAATATTGTGTTTCTCTGTTAGCATTGCCAAGTTTAATGTGAGATCAAGCAGAAACAAAACCAGATCACCTAAGAACTTTTAATAAAGGCTCCTGCTATCATTCCCTTCAAAGCACAACAGATTTCTACACTTGTTTTACAACACAGAAAGTAGACTTTAAGTAATATCTTAAATCTGCACTCACCATGCGAAAGCAACGGTTGCGTGGCGTAAAAGTGTGCTATTTTCTGCCCCTGTTCCATTTCAGTTTTGCCTATAGTTGTCCAACACCCAATAGCCCAGAGCTGCCACCCAGAGGCCCCTTCCACGAGCTGGCTTATTTGCCTGTCAATCTGAGTCCCGGCTTCTGTATTATGCGGCTGTGCACTTTGCTGAAGTTCTAATATCATTTCCATACGCTCCCCACTGCCTGGAGTAGGTAATTGGTTCTTTCAGTTCAATAAATACTCAGGTCACTTTTCGGGTAACTCTGAGATCAGGCTTAAAGTTGTCCACCTTCAAGTTAAAGAGTTCTTGGTTGGTGGGTGGAGAGAAGTAAGCTCACTACAGGGGAACTCAGAGTGTAATCACAATGCAGAGAAACTTCCTCTCTTTTTTCCTTCCTTGCGAGGCTGAGCTGCTAGTGACTCTTTCACAGAACTTAGGAATGTAAAAGGAGGATGCAAAGAGGCCCCTCCAGACAAGCCTTTCTCAATCAATTAGCTTGCAGCCATTACTTGTGACCTTAGGTCACACAGCATAAGTGTGTGGGGTGTGCCTTCAGGGGAACCAAGGCTACTTATTACAGCTAAGATAACCAAAGCGGAGCAGACACTAGAATCTAGAAATATTTTTAATAGAAAATATGCTAAAGATATGAAATAGACCAAAGGTGAATTTCAAGTTTCTTTTTTCTGGAGAAACTATTAATTCAAAGTTAGCTTTTTTTTTTCCTATTAAGAAATCTCCAAATAATATATTTTTTTTTCCACATTGGATCAAACAGGATTTAGAACCAAGGAGCAAGGCATTTCTTTTATATTAAAATTCAAGCTGGGAATATGTAAATGACAAAATAACTAATGCATCATATAGTCACAGATATCACTTAATCACTAGGTTCCTAGGTTTTGTTTTAGTTTTTTTTTTTTTTTTTTAAGCTTCTGGCTTACCACACCTAACTGCAAAGTTAACCTATTATAAACAAAGTTCTTTATGCTTCATCAAAATCATATCATTTGGGAAGATAGGACTAGTTACTTTAAACTCTTTCAAGGTTACATATTATCTTAATGTCATGCTTTCTCTTATTCTAGTAACTAGTTAAATCAGAATTTTGTTCTCTAGTTAAGACAAACATTCCTCTCTTTAAAATATGTGTAAAAATGAGGGTTAAACACAAAAAAATGAAGCACTAAAGAAAAATGTAATCTTTTAAAACTTCAGGTTTGTTTAAACTTCATATATTAAACTTGCTTGTCCCTTGAAAACACCTTAAAAATAGCCACAATATTATCAATAAGTTAATGACAGAAATATCAGGGAATTGTATTTCAGATCGAGTTCATGCTTTTAGATACGACAATCCAATTAAAAGCACATATTTTATACTGATTATATGGACAATCACCCCCCCCCCCGATTTTCCTGCAATAGCCATCATTCAAAGATGGATTTGCCACACCCACATTTTTCTCACCCTATTTACTCTGTGATGGCACAAAGCATCATCTGGCACAGCCCTGTATAGGAATGGCTGTATTGCATATGGATACTGAACTTAGCATTTCCATCCCATTAACCTTTACTTGGCCAGTGGAATTATCTTCAAATTGGATACTGTCTGACTAAAATAAAACAAACAAACCAAAAATCCAAGGATGAATAAAACAGGTGAGAGAAATAGGATCAGATAATAGTATCTAGTCAATAGGATTAATCTTGAAAACTGTAGTAATAGAAAATATAGTAATTAAGAGTGTTAAAATATGCAAACTATATCTAATCATGCATGATGGAGCATGATGGAGAATAATACAAGAAAAAGAATATATATGCATGTGTGACTGGGTCACCTTGATGTAAAGTAGAAAACTGACAGAACATTGTAAACCAGCTATAATGGAAAAAATAAAAAAATCATTAAAAAAAAGTGTTAAAATCAATTATGGGTGGGGGTTAGGGCAGAAATGGGTTTCCATTTTCTCCAATATACAGTAGGAGTCATTGATCAGTTTCAAAAGGGAGGTTGGCATTGCCTCTAAGTTTAAAAAATAAAATAAGCTAATACAAATATCAAATTATTATGTAGTACAACTAAAACTACTATAATTTTATGTCAAAACTATATCTCAAAAAATCAAACCTCCCACAAAACTCTTTTCCCATGTAGTAATAATATTAAAATAAAATTATATTTAAAAGTTAATAATAACTGTAATAATAACAACAACAATAAAAATGTCTTGGCACCTTTTGGTGATTTAACTATGGTGGTTTTATATATTGAAAATAAGTATTATTACAAAGTGTTTGGGGCTATTTAGGCAATAGAGATGTAGAAAATCAAAAATTCTAATTACTGCTTGAGAGAAACCTAGTCTTCAAAAATTTCTATGATTCAGTGCCACCCTATAATTCTATATTCTATTTTCATCTGTTATGAAGAACAAGCTCTGTTTTCTTGTTTCCTTATTCAAAACTGTAACTACATCCTAATAGTCAATCTATAAGGTCACCAGCCTTAAAGGATAGAAGTAAGTCTACAGTCATCAGCTCAAGGATTTGGCCGCTTTCACAACAGAGTTTCCGTATATAAGAAACAAAGGACTTTCTGATAAATGCAGAGAGGTCACTAATAACCTAAATAAAACATAAAACATACACCAGCTTTTGAAAGAGTTTTGGTAATCTCACAGTCTAGAACATTATTTTTACAGCCAATTGACTAAGACAACCACAGATATTTCTGAATTACACACAGGTTGTAAAAAGACTCCCTTTTATGAAAGTGTGGTCTTTTACATTAAAAGGTTACAACCAGGATACTACTGAAAATAGATTGTCAACTTGACATTTACCTAACTTCATTTTATAGAGAAAAAAATCTACTACTCTAAATGCGATGGTAATTTAATCAAATATTGTAGATGATTTTTGCTAAGTTGAACTAACTTGAAAAAGATCTTAATATCTTAGATAACTTTACTTCCAAAACTCTCATTTGTATTTAGAAAGACCAAGTTGGGATACTTCAAAGAAATTTAAAAGTATCTTTCAATTAATGAAAAAGCCATTCAAAATTACAGTATATAATATTTCTATATGAAGTTAAAAGACATAATTTATAAGCATTGCATAATAACAAAATATAATTATGTGGTGTTATCACTTCCCACAATAATTCTATTCTACATCTACGCATTTTTCCCTACGACATTTCGGATGGCATTCACTTTTGAATAGAAGAAGTGATGAACAAAAATGAAAAGCTTGAAAAACATTACTATCAAACTTTCAGTTTTCTAGGATATCAAATTAGCGGTCTGTCATCATAAGCTGGTTTCAGCCAACTTTCTATGAAAACACTCACATGGAAAAACACATCTTACAGCAATCCTAAAAACTGAGATTAATAGAGGCAATTTCTTTACCAGTCTCCTAAAGCTAATGATATGACCTAAAAAATAAAACAGGTAGTCTACGCATATAGATAGTCATTTTCATTTGAAAGTCAATAAAGTATTTTAGCATTTCTTGATTGACTGCATTCAGATTCATGAACACTTTCTACCCCAAACCTGGATTACCTTGATTTTATTGGGTATCGATAGAAATCGCTGCTTCTTGGAACAAACAGTATCCTCACAGCACCATCTTTTCCTGCGTTGGCATGTGTATTTGAAAACTAGAGGAGAAAGAAAAGACTGGCATAAACTCCCTACATTCTCTAAAACTTGGTTAAAGCAATGTAGAGGAAGGAAGGTAGTGGAGAAAGGCATGTGTTAAAAATTGCAGCCTTTTTCTGCTTGTGAAACAAGGTTTGGGACATAGGAGGCCATCCTTACTTTTTAAAGAGCAGAGTTAGCCTCTGCGTATGCTTCCTAGTCACTAACTGGGAGGTCTCCACACAACCTGTCACCCAGCTGGGGAGATCAGGATTTAGCCAGCAAGAAGTGGATGGTGAGAAAACAGGTGTCATCTGGTTGTAAATATGACATTGGCCATACCTAGGCTAACTTAGTGTTGAACAAATAGAAAACAAAAATAAAATGGTGGCCTATATAAAAATATGAGGGAGAAAATGTAAAAAGATTATCAAAAGGAAAGTAATAACTGAATACATTATCTATTAAAGCAGACATTTTAAAGACAGTTCTTGAAGACGTGACCACTGTAATATGAGATAAGAAGGAGGGAATGACCTAAAATAAAAACAGAAAAATACAGTGGAAGTAGATTATTTTAAAAAGAGAGTAAAGTAGATAAAGAAGAGAGTATTTAAAAAGAGACTAAAGTAGATAAAGAAAAAAAAGTGAGAATAAGAAAAGAAACTCCAAAAAATCATGGGCGTGATAAAGGTGACAAACTTTAAAAAGTAAGGAGACAAATCTGAAGTCTACAGCAAGAGTGTGGGTGAGCTCACTAGAAAAATCTTAAAATATTCAACCTCACACATTCTATCTAAGATGTCATGAAACATAAGGGAAATTTGAAAGCATGTTGTGAAAGAAGTAAAGTATAAAAATATGAAATATTTCAATGCACAATGCATATATCTGGCATATATTTTAAAGGAACAAAACAACACCTTGATGAAAAATAAAAAGAAGAGGAACAGGTAATTCCAAGAAAAAAAATAAAAAAACTAAAGCAACATTAAGATATAGTATAATGTTTTCCTATTATTTGACAATTCTAAAATTAATATTCTAAGTGGGTTATTCTATGCTTATGAATGTATAAATTGGAACAAACTTTCTGGAAAGCAACTACTTTATATTCAGAAAAATCCTTGCACTTTCTTTTTAGTTATCTATTTATTGAACAAATATTTATTGATCACTTACTAAATGCCCAGTATTGTTTGAGGCACAAATATGTATTGATCACTTACTAAATGCCCAGTACTGTTTGAGGCACTGGTGATAAAATGTATAAAAAAACAGAATTTCTGTTCTCATTTAGCTTAAATTCTAGGAGATAAAGACAGATGACAAGGCAATAAATAGAACATGTTAGGTACTATTGAATACTAAGATGAAAATACAGGATAGTGGGAAAAAGAATGATTTTCAGAGATGGTGGACATGCCATTTTACATAGACCCTCAGGGATATGTTGCTCTGGTATGGTAATGTTAGAGCAATAACCTAAGCGCATTGTAGGGGGTCTGTCATGGTACTAGGTGGGAGAAAACACTTCCAGAGGGACACCTGCCAGTGCAAAGACTCCAAGGTGGCGGCATGATTCTCAGTAACACTGTATCGAAGATTATTATATCAAAGACTCTTTTGTAAGGAACTCATTGGTGAGAAAGACCCATACTTTGCGCAAAGTTATTTATAATTACCTTCAATTCTTATGATGTGTATGATATAGCCACTTTAAATCATTATTTTAGGATTATTATTATGAATATTTATTGAGTTGCTAGATGTGAACCTTGGGTAAACAAAACCAGGAATAAAACAAAATTCCAGATAATATATGATTCCAATTATGCAAGATGAATGTCTCTGAATATAGTAAAAGGATCAAGTATCAAAGTGTTGATAGCAAATGGTATCTCAATAAAAAAAAAAGTGGCTGGCAGCTGCAGCTCCGATTCGAACCCCTAGCCTGGGAACTTCCATATGTGGTGGGTGTGGCCCTAAAAAGACCAAAAAAAAAAATGCTGTCTCTATATGGCAGAATCATATATTGCTTTACTTTTTAGTTTCTCTAAATTATTTAAATTTAACTATATTGATTTTATTAAGGAAAAATATTAAAAGGAGAGGCAGGCATTACTAATTTAGGTGTATTATTAATTCTAGCATTCTCTCTATCACAAACCTTGAAGCTTTCAACTTAGTTTGGACTATTTACTCTCTTAAGTCTAGTCAGTACCTGAAAGGAGTCTTTTTTGAAAATTAATTGAAAAGTTACCCCTTCCCTTCTGTTTCACTGCTTCTACCTTATTACTTAAATCTAAACGAAAAAATTTAAAATATATGTAAAATCATGCTCGTGTATATATACCCTTTTTTTCTCCTTTAAGAGCATATGGCAAGAGTCATCTCTTTCACACAAGTGACAAATGCCCTCCCACAGCATCTACTGCTTTGACCCTTAATTAGATCTTCCCAGACAATCTAAAATAACTGATGTCTGAGACCCTCTCTGCCTATATGGGTCCCAAAGGATTGGGGCTGCAGCAGGAAAGCAAGAACGAAATTTTCTATAGTTTAGGATGCGTGTAGCCAAAAATGGGTAAGCAAGTAGGGAGCTGAGTGAAGTTGTTTAAAAATAAAAGGAAAGTAGAAGAAAAGAAAGCAATGATGGAATTCCTGTCGTGGCTCAGCGGAAACGAATCCGAACAGGAACCATGAGGTTGCGGGTTTGATCCCTGGCCTTGTTCAGTGGGTTAAGGATCCAGTGTTGCCTGTGAGCTGTGGTATAGGTTACAGATGCCGCTCGGATCTGACAGTGCTGTGGCTCCGGCATAGGCAGGCAGCTACAGCTCTGATTCGACCCCTAGACTAGGAACCTCCATATGCCGTGAGTGTGGCCCTAAAAAGCCAAAAAAAAAAAATAATAATAATAAAGAGAAAGAAAGAAAGAAATGGAAAGAAAGAGAGAAAGAAATGACCTCTATACAAACAGATCATTGATAAAGAGTGAAAGCTGAGCAAGGTATTGGAATATAAAAGAAAATCTAATGCTGAGGTCATGCCAGGTTGGCCAAAAGTACCCAGTTGTGCAATTTTTATTGTTTCAAAGATTACATAAAGAAAGTTTAGGTCCTATCATTTGAAAAATAAAAAAAGTAAAAAAATAAAATATGGAGCTTAGAAATAAGGGAAAAGGGAGTGACAAAGAGAGAGAGATGAACTGGCAAATCTGTAAAAACAAATAACTAGAATGGGAGCTAGGAAGGGTAAGAAAACATGGCTCCTCAAGGTGTGATATAAAATATATGTGTGTAAGCAGTTTTGACATGTGTTGCTCTATCTGTATAAAAAGCTTTAGAAGAGAATACAGAAAATAGTCTGATGGACTGGAGATAACGGCAGATGGCATTGAGAAAGCTAGAGTGGTTGCAAAGTATGAGTTTGATTCAGATCAAAGAAAATAAACATATTTACAAATTATAGGAGACCGAGAAAAGTCTCAAGTTGGGGCAATTTTGGATGGGTCATGTGCCTTGCTTAGTGAAAGGTAAAAGCTGAAGTCTAATTCTATAGGAAACTTTATAGGGGGCAAGTGCTGAGCTCTGTAGGGGAGGGTCTTCTTTGAGGGCTGAACCACTGCAGTCCTTCAATCCAGATTGTCTTGGATCATACACGGGGTACTGAGCAGCCCCCATGTGTCCTTATGCCAGTAGTGTCCATCCCATCAACTCATTGCTCTCGCTCTTGGCAGCTAAGTCTGCCTGGGCCCCAGAAACAGATCTAGGAAGACAGAGCAGTAGCAAATTCAGAGAAAAGAAATTAACAAGCAGTTGGCAAACGGGCTCTAATACGTTAAGGCTCACATAGAGTTCAGGCAAGAGCTACAGTCGAGACTTTATCTGGCACTTACAGAGGAATGTCTGAGATAGAGCAAGGCTTCCAGAGGCAAGTCAAGAAGAACATGCCACATGCTACGGCTTGAGGAGTGTGAAAAGGCCAGCCTACCCAAAGCTATCTTTCCCTGAAACTCTCCTTGGTTCCTCCTTTGTCTTCCTTGTAGATTTTGGTGCCAAAAAAACTTGGACAGTTCTAAGACATTAATTCTAATATGGGTGAAATGCTGTATCTGGAAACTCCTACAAAAATAAAATATAGAATACCCTAAGATTGCATTCACCTTTTAACAACGATTATATGGCTTTAGATTAGGATATGTGGGACTACACAGGGGAAATTCTGAGTCAGAAGATATTGCCAATGAAAGCAACCTGCCAGGATTACGGGTGCCTAAGGATTCAAGTTAATACTGTATATCACTAGCTCTAACAACCCTTGTTGTACCGTACCTGGAACTCTGGTTATTGTTATTAAAATTTAGGCTATTAATTTAGATTATCTATAGAGTCAATCTTGGCAACATACTACTATCCTGAGGTCTCTGAACCTATACCTCAATGATCAGAACTAAACCTCCAATTAATAGAGAATATGATCAGCTATTGGACACAAAGGAAGATAAAGTTCGGTGATTCTGGTTCTAAAACTTTAAATAAAGAGCTACTTTTCAAATCCTAACTATTGTTTAATTAGATGGGGGAATTGTTACCATGTTTGTCATTTTAGCCCCAATTCTGAGCTAAATTAATTAACTTTTAAGATTTTAACAAAAGGAAATTCATTCTAACTGTGGCATACATTTAAAAAGTTATGTAAATATTGAAGTTAAAGCACTTGGAATATATATTATACAGCTTACACATTATAAAGTTTATCCTTTCATTGCTTTCTTTTTATTCAGAAAACAAAGCTCATGAAGAAATAGCCAAATATGGCAATATAGTTATAAAAAGAGAAAACTATGTTATGAGGTGCTGTCTTTTTCTTTAGCACTTGTCAAACAAGGGAACATGTTAGTGTGTTGAATTTCAGTGGAAGCCATGGACAGTGTCTATGTTGTTCCTTTTTACTGACTCTTTATGTGTTGAATTAATAAACTGTATATTACAAAGGGATAAGACAGTTGTATAAAAAATTTTAGTGAGTACAAATCTATACAAATTTCTCTCAAGAACATGAAATTGGAAGGGTTGTCCTTAAAGAGAGACGCTCTGAGTATATTTTAAAAAAGTATGAGGAGTGAAAAAATGACTGTGCCAGCCATAAAGACTGTGAAATGTGAAAATGAACATTTAGGGAAAGAAAGGCTGAGGAGAATTAACCAGAGGTCTCCACCGGCTCCTTCATACCTCACACCACACTCGACTTTCTATACCACAACCAGCACACCATGTAGAACTGATTCAGTAGCCAGTCTGGGTCTCACATCCATGACTTTTCTCAGATGGTCTCCAGTGTTTGGAGAGTCTGGCTGCCACAATCTGATCCACTGTTCCTCTTCTTTTTCAAATAACTTGTTCCTTATCTCTTTTATGACTCACGTGAAGTGTCACCTCCTCTGCCCCTGCCCAGATCCAGTTGGATCCCTCTGCTTCAGCTTCTAATTGCACTCTGTGACAGCTAGCATCGCACTTACAACTTCCACTGAATGATAGAATTCCATCACTCTGCCATTTTTACCTCATAATTATCTTCTCATTCCATTCTCTCATCTTTGCCCCATCTCTCTACTTTGATTCTGGTCATTTCCAGCTACTTCTCAACCTGCTATTACAACAGAACTGTAACTGATCTAATTTGATTCATCATGTCCATAAGCAAAATACTGCCAGTTTTCTTCATAATGGTCAATGCCAATTTTCTGCTTAAAGCCCATGTTTTCCTCCATTTCCAAAATAATAAAAATCTAAACTCCTTTATACAGTAAAAACATACTCATCGTAATCTCAGTCCAAGCTTTATGGTCTTATGACCCTGTGCTCCCCACCCTTAATCTCTGCTCCAAGCATATTAAATGTCTTGCCATCCAAAGCAATGCATGCCCTTTAACATGTGTATGCCTTATGAAGAGGCAGTTCTTTTTATAAAATGCCTTTTTGTTGTTTCTCAACAAAACTCTGATTAATCTCCTAGACCCTGCTCAAGTTCTACTTCATAAATCCTATCTCTGTCAAGCAGAGCTATTCACTATGTGTCTGTGAGACCACATCTCACACATCTAATTTAGTATTTACAGTATCACGTTGAACTTTATTTCTGTGTTTGGCTTTATGTCTTACACTAAGTAAATGTTATTTTTGTTCCTTTTCTATGCCAATAGATGGTGAGCTCCAGGAGGGCAATAAAACTTCTTTATTGGTACTATATTCCCAAAGCCTACCACAATGCCCAACACTAAGTAAACAATCAATAGATTATTAGGGAATGGAAGCGAAGGGAAGGGAAGGAAAGGGAAGGGAAGGGAAGGGAAAGAAAGGAAAGGAAAGGAAAGGAAAGGAAAGGAAAGGAAAGGAAAGGAAAGGAAAGGAGTAAGATCTGTTTGACAGAAGATACCATATAATAAGATGGGTAGAATAAATGAAGACATTTTAAAGATCCATATCTGGGAAAGCTCCAATACTTCCAAAGTGAGTGTACTCTTTATGGCAGGGATAGTATTATGAGAAATAAAACTATCTTAAAGAATTACAGAATTCCAGTTTTAAGAAGGTAAAATAACTTTTAAGAAGGTAAAATAACTATCTTTCTACCTCTTTCTTCTTTCAAAACTCATCACAAAGCATAAAGAAGAAAAAGTCTAATACAAATTGTATTTCCTGTGACTGCTGTAACAAATTCCTACAAATTGTTGGCTTAAAACAATAGAAATTTCTATTCTGACATTTCTGGATGCCAGAAGTTCAACATCAGTTTCACTGGGTTGAAATCAAGCTTTTTGGCAGGGTCATGCCCTCTCTATAAGTTTTGCACAATAATCTGTGTTCCTTCTTCTGTATTTCTTGGTATCCCCTGGCTTGTAGCCACATCACTCCAATCTGTGCCTCCATCTGCTATTTCCTTCTCTGCTGTGTGTCAAGTCTCCCTTTGCCTTTCATTCTCCCTCTCTCTCTCTCTGTCTTTTTATGGCCATACCCACAGCACATGGAAGTTCCCAGGTTAGGGGTCGAATTGGAGCTTCAGCTGCCAGCCTACACCATAGCCACAGCAACACCAGATCTGAGCTGCATCTGCAGCCTATACCACAGCTCATGGGAATGCTGGATCCTTAGCCCATGCAGTACCCTCATGGATACTAGTCAGGTTCATTACAACTGAGCCACTGTGGGAACTCCCCATGGCCTCTCTCTTATTAGAACACTTGTGATGACATTTAGGGCCTGCCTGAATAATCTAGGATAGTCTCCTTATATCAAATTCTTACCTTAATCACATCTACAAAGACTCCTTTTTCAATAAGGTACATTCATAAGGTAATAAGGACATGGACACATTTTTGGAAGCCACTGTCAATATAACACACAAATGCTAATATTTTCTACTGGAGAGTTTTATAACTCTTAACCACAATATATAAAGGCAGAAAGTGGGTGGAATAGTGGCATTGGATTTAACAGAGTGGAAGAAGGACAAACTAAATGTAAACAGCATTTACTAATTACAAACTTTAAAAATACCTACATAATAAAATTCAAGAAAAACTCAAACATTGGATTATCCAGATATTGTCAAAGGTGGGGTTGAGGCCAGGAGTTGAAAAGAGAGAAACTGTTTAAAAAAATAAGACAAGCAGTTAGACACCTATCTAAGATCACACATCCACTATAAAGGAGTCAAAGGACTAATTCCTCTCACTTCTCAGGGAAATAAATTTTATCTGGAGGAATTTAACTAAAATAACCCCAATCTATAACACAAAAGACATGGTACCAAAAATTTAAAGTTTACGTCAAAGTCTAAGTACCCAGAAAACTTTGGTACATTCCCGAGCTATGCCCCAGTGTGTTTATACACTCAAACAAAAGATTAGGAATTCTAATAACTGACAAAAGAAAAACAACTTCATATACAGATATTAATATGTCATCAAAAAAAAGCCAACACCCACCCAATGGATCAAAAATGAGTCTGCCTGCTGGCAAGCATCCTTCCTGTGCACAAAATTCCAATTAAATTTTCAGTGCCACCTTCAAAAATACGATTGGAAAGTAAAGAATCATAACTGGGAATACACCAAGGAAAAAACAGGTAACAAAATAAGTGAAAGGAATGAAGGAAGTCAGAGAAATTGTGAATATGCATTCCAAAGAATAAAGTTACAAAAATAATGTTTCCAAATATAAAAAAGATATTGACTTGGTGAAGCAAGACAGGATGCAATATAAAAGAGAAACAAGCAAAGAATACAAAGTGTAATTACTAATTTAGCCTATGAACATCACAAGTAAAAATTCAGTAAAAGTGTTAAATGTTAATGAAGAAAAAACAAACAAAAAAGAACAAATAGAGGAGAGAAAAGACTTTTTAAAAGTAAATAGTATAAAAAATGAAAAGATTGGTGAAAATCTTTGCAAATGATGCAACAGACAAGTGCTTAATCTCCAAAATATACAAACAATCCGTACAACAGCAAGAAAAAAAAACACCTGAAAAATGGACAAAACACTTAAACATTTCTCCAAAGAAGACAGACAGTTGGCAAATAGGCACATGAAAAGATGCATATATCACTAATTATTAGAGAAATGCAAATTGAAACTAAAATGAAGTTTCACCTCACATCCGTCAGAATGTCCATCATTAATAAGTCAACAAAAAGCGAATGCTGGAGAAGGTGTGGAGAAGAGAGTACCCTCCTTCACTGTTGATGGGAATGTAAACTGGTACAACCACTACAGAAAACAGTATGGAAGTACCACAGAAAACTAAATATGGAACTACCATATGACCCAGCAATCCCACTCTTGGGCATATATCCAGAGATAACTGTAATTATAAGTGATACCTGTACCGCTATGTTCATTGCAGCACTATTCATGACAGCCAAGACATGGAAACAACCGAAATGTCCATTGACAGATGAATGGATTAAGAAAATGTGATACATATGCACAATGGAAAACTATTCAGCCATGAAAAGAACGAAATAATGCCATATGCAGAAACACAGATGCAACTAGAGATTCTCACACTAAGTCAGTCAGAAAAAGACAAATACCATATGTTATAACTTACACGTAGAATTTAAAATATGGCACAAATGAACCTATCTATAAAACAGAAACAGATTCATGACATAGAGAACATACTTGTGGTTGCTGGGGGTGGGGGGAATGGGATGGACCTAGAGTTTGGGGTTAGTAGATGCAAAACTATTACATCTAGAATGGATAAGCAATGAGGACCCTCTGTATAGCACAGAGAACTATATTCAATCTCTTGGGATAGAATATCGCTGAAGATAATATGAGGAAAAGAATGTATACATATATGTATGTGACTGGTCACTTTGTTGTAGAGTGGAAATTAGCACAGCATTGTAAATCAACTATAATTAAACAAAAGTAGATTGTCAATGGAGATAATACAGTACTCACAAATGTTAATTCAAGAAATGAAAATTAGAGAAAACGTTAGTGAAGAAATCATTAAGGGCAAAATAGAGGACATTTATCATAATTGGCAGCATGCGTCTCTTGATTGAAAATATATATCAAGGGAGAAGGATAAAGATGGCAGAGGAGTAAGCCATCGAGTTCATCTTCTCCCACAAACACACCAAAAAAAACACATCTACATGTAAAATGATTCGCACAGAACATCTACTGAATGCTAGCAGAAGAACTTAAATCTCCAAAATGGGCATGAAAAATGGCCATACAACCCAAAGCAATCTACAGATTCAGTGCAATCCCTATCAAATTACCCATGACATTTTTCACAGAACTAGAACAAACAATCCAAAAATTTATATGGAACCACAAAAGACCCAGAATTGCCAAAGCAATCATGAGGAACAAAAACCAAGCAGGAGGCATAACTCTCCCACACTTCAGGTAATATTACAAATCTATGGTAATCAAGACAATGTATTACTGGTACCAAAACAGACATACAGACCAATGGAAGAGAATAGAGAACCCAGAAATAAACCCAGACACCTACAGTCAAATAATATTCCACAAAAGGAGGCAATAATATAAAATGGGGAAAAGATAGTGTTTTAAACAAGTGGTGCTGGGAAAACCGGACAGCCACATGTAAGTCAATGAAACTGGAACACACTCTCACACCATGCACAAAAATAAACTCATAGTGGCTTAAAGACTTAAACCTAAGACAAGACACCATCAAACTCCTAGAAGAGAACATAGGCAAACATTCTCTGATAGCAACCTTGCAAATGTTTTCTCAGGTCATTCTCCCACGGCAACAGAAATAAAAGCAAAAATAAAACAATGGGACCTAATCAAACTGAGAAACTTTTGCAGAGCAAAGAAAACCATAAAAATAACTAAAAAGACAACTTACAGAATGGGAGAAAATAGTTTCAGAGAGGCACCTGACAAGGGCTTAATCTCTAAAATAAACAACTTAGAAAACTCAACAGTAAAAAAGCCAACAACCCAATGGAAAAATGGGCAAAAGACCTGAATAGACATTTTACCAAAGAAGATGTACAGATGGCCAAGAAACACATGAAAAAAATGCTCAGAATCACTGATTATTAGAGAAATGCAAATCAAAAATCATAATGGCCATCATTAATGAGTCCACAAATAACAAATGCTGGAGAGGGTGTGGAGAAAAGGGAACCCTCCTGCACTGTGTCGGTGGGCATATAAATTGGTTCAACCACAATGGAAAACAGTATGGAGGTACCTTAGAAAACTATATATAGAACTACAATATGACCCAGCAATCCCACTCTTGGGCATATATCCTGACAAAACTTTCCTTGAAAGAGACATATGCACCCACCCGTATGTTCACTGCAGCACTATTCACAATAGGCAAGACATGGAAACCACCTAAATGTCCATTGACAGATGAGTGGATTAAGAAGATGTGGTATATATACACAATCAAATACTACTTAGCCATAAAAAAGAACAAAATAATGCCACTTGCAGCAACATGGATGGAACTAGACACTCTCATACTAAGCGAAGTAAGTCAGAAAGAGAATGACAAATACCATATGATATATCTGGAATCTAATATACAGCACAAATGAGCCTTTCCACAGAAAAGAAAATCATGGACTTGGAGAACAGACTTGTGGTTGCCAAGGAGGAGGCGGGGAGGGAGTGGGATGGACTGGGAGTCTGGGGTTAACAGATGCAAACTCTTGCCTTTGGAATGAATAGGAATTGAGATCCTGCTGTATAGCACTGGGAACTCTATCTAGTCACTTATGATGGAGCATGACAGTGTGAGAAAAAGGAATGTATACATTATGTGTGACTGGGTCACCTTGCTGTACAGTAGAAAACTGACAGAACACTGTAAACCAGCTATAATAGAAAAAAAAATCATTAAATAAAAAAAAATTGGTGTTTCCTCTCCCACATCTATTAAAAAAAAATGAAAATATCTATCAAGTGTCCCAAGAGATGAAGAAAAGTCCAAAATAGAACACATTCTGATAAAATATATAACACCAGAAATAAAGATCTCAAAAGTTTATTAGTGAGAAAAGCAGATGATTTAAAAATTATACTGGTCTCGGAGTTCCCGTCGTGGCTCAGTGGTTAACGAATCCGACTAGGAACCATGAGGTTGCGGGTTCTATCCCTGGCCTTGCTCAGTGGGTTAAGGATCCGGCATTGCCGTGAGCTGTGGTGAAGGTTGCAGATGCGGCTCGGATCCCGCGTTGCTGTGGCTGTGGTGAAGGCCGGCAGCTACAGCTCCTGTTAGACCCCTAGCCTGGGAACCTCCACATGCCGCAGGTGCGGCTCTACGTAAAAGGCAAAAAGACAAAAAAAAAAAAAAAATTATACTGATCCTAAAAACATCAGAAGCTAGAATGTAATGAAAAATGCTTTTAAAATTCTGACTGAAAATTACTTTAAATCTATACTTCTATTACAAGCTGAAGATTTAAGCAAGTATCAACTGGAATAAAGACATTTCTCAACACGCCAGTTTGTAAAATATTTATCACTCGTAGAACCTCCCTGAAAACATTACCAGAACATACACTCCAGAAAAAAAAAAAAAAAGTAAAAGGAGGACATAATGTTTAAAAAGAGGAGGCTACAACATCATAAAATGGAAAAATAAATTTCCAGGACTTCAGATCCAAAAACCCTGAATGACATCTTTTTAGAAGATGCTTTAAAGAGCAACTAGTCAAGATAAAAATGGGAGACGAGAGGGTCTGGGAAGGATTTAAGGAAAAAAATAAGAAAAACATTTTTTTTCAACGCTATAGATGATCTGACCACTTGCCAATGCAGAAAACTGAATAGAGGAATATTCTGTAAAGATTTTGGAGCTTTGGAGAAGACAGTAAAAAAAGAAAGGAAGAAAATAAATAAGGGAGGAGGGAGAGAAGAAGGGAAGGAGAAAAAGAGACAAAGGAAAGGAGGAGGAATCAGGCAAAAAAAAAAAAAAGAACTTCTTAGCTTACATCACATCAGCAGTCTCAGAAGTAAACACTGTTTGTATAGTTTTCATAATTAAGTACCCAGATATGGATTTTAGTAAAATGGTCATGCAGCTATAATGAAAGAATAGAGTAAAAAAAAAAATGAAGTTCTAAGAAAGGTTAAACATCCATCTTTAGCAATAAAAAGGCAGTAAGTTCTAAGTTGAGGAATCATAAGACAGCCCTATGCACATTATTTAAAAATACAGAAGTAAAATAAAAATGAAATAAGTTGAAAGTTATTTCCCTCCTGCCTTTGTGCCACATGGTTTATTTCTTTAGATTTATAACCTTTAAACTTATTTGGACTTTAAATGTGTGTGCATATATTTATCTGATAAAAATGTTATTTTTAAAAGACACGTTCAACTTATTTAACCTCACCCTCTTTCCTTTGTTTTATAAGTCCAATCAAATAGGCGTATGTCCTCTATTTTCTTTAAAATATTTCTGCAAGAGAAGATTATAATACTAATTAACTTTATTAAATTAATGAAGTATGAATGCATGATTTAGTAAAATATTCTGCTCCTCATAGTTAATGAAATATTAGATACTATGTAATGTGTGTAAACAAATTATTTATTAAATTTGATAGTAAATATAATTCTTGAAGGTCTCTGTAGAGCAAACTTGGCAAAGAAAACAGTTTCTTTTATAAAGAGAATATGCATTCCTAAAGTTATCTGTATTATTTTTCCTGATTTCCAGAATATTTTCTTCAAGTGAAGTAGTGGTTAGGTATTGTTATTCATGCTCATCTTCATATCACAATAAGCAGTCTAAATAAAACTGCTGGAGAAAAGAAATATTAACTTGTTACACTCATTCAAAAACTTCCTATAGGTATACTAATGCCAGTTTTATAAACTTGCTAATAACGAGTCTTATCTGTCTTTCTTTAAAACAGATTTAATGCAAAATTATATCTTTCAGAGTGTAATGGCCCTTTAAAAATAATATTCCCACCAAACACGCAGAGAGCAAAGTACAAAGAGTTTACAAAACAGAATGAGATTCTCCATTATTATTTCTGGAGATCATCCTAGTCTGATGTTTTTCCTTCTGCCATTCTTAGAGAAAGTACATTATCCACAACAAGTCAGTCCAAGTCCTACTTATTTCCTCAGGAATAAGGGTCAGGCCACATGCAGTATCCTTGGGAAAGTAGCCTAAAATTACCGAAAAGGCCATCTCAGTAAGACATCAGGAAGCAAAACTGTTTCCAGTGACACGGACATAATGAAAACAAAATGCTCTAGAACTATGTACTCTGTGAACCATGGTTCGTAAAAATATCACACATGCTGTGTTTTGACCACCCAAGAGAAATCAAAGTCTCTGCATCACTCTACAAGCATCTCTGTCCTACTGGTGTTTATGCTTCTAAAATCAGGAGCATGTTCCTGGGACACAATCAGTATTTGCTAGGGCGATGTTAGAAAAAGCTTTCAAATGCCCTCTTTGTTCCTGACCTGCTCTAGGAATTCATGGTATGCCACATCAAAGGAGAAAATTGAGGTCACCTCTGTTGGATGTAGTCATGTGGGTGTGTGAATTAAAAACATGCAACAGGGAACCTGACAGAGTCCTGCTTCAATCTGGTCTCTTCTGTGACTCCTCTAATGGAGACCCTTAGTGATAATCAAAGGACAGGCCTCAAACCATTTTCAGGATGTGCTGGTTCTAAAGAAAAGTGATTTAGGGTAGTCAAATACGCCAATAATTTCAGGAAATGGCCAATAAAAAGGCAGACCAAAATCTTGGTAGTTCAAAGGGAAAAGAGAATGTTTGAGAATACTTCTGTTTCACCATGAAATAGATGAGAAATCAAGCTCTTCAGGCACAGCCAGAGAATGTGTAGAAGTAAGCCATAACACTCCTAGTTTAGCTTCTCAAGAAGCTAAATAAAGGCTTTGATGCTATTAGGATATAATTGGACAGTTTCATAGCGTGCAAAGTGATCAACCATCTAAGCAGCTAAGGGCAGTGGACCCTGCCGTTGAGTAGTCAGACCCTCAAAGGAATGGGTCACTTGTGTCTAAGAATTCAAAGCTTATATCTGTATAAAAACTGATAAAACTGCAGAAAGACATTAAAACACAGCAGTAAAAAAAAAGAGAGAGAGAGAGTTCCCGTTGTGCCTCAGTGGTAATGAATCCAACTAGTATCCGTGAAGATCCGGGTTTGATCCCTGGCCTTACTCAGTGGCGTTGCCATGAGCTGTGGTATAGGTCGCAGATGCAGCTCATATCTAGCATTGCTGTGGCTGTGGTGTAGGCTGGCAGCTGCAACTCTGATTCAACCCCTAGCCTGGGAACTTCCATATGCCTAAAAAAGCAAAAAAACGAAAACAAAATCCCATGGTAGTCTGTTTTAAGTAAAGCCAGGGGTCGACAGATGATACGAGGTAAGAATATTATAAATAAAAAAATAAAATTCTGTGGGTTTTTTGTCATCTTTTTAGGGACACATCTGCAGCATAAGGAGGTTCCCAAGCTAGGGATCGAATTGAAGCTGAAGCTGCTGGCCCCCGCCACAGCAGCAGCAATGCCAGATCCGAGTCATGTCTGTGACCTGCACCACAGCTCACGGAGACGCCAGATCCTGAGCAAGGCCAGGGATCAAACCCACATCCTTATGGATACTAGTCAGATTAGTTTCCGCTGAGCTCCATAATTTTGTTATTTGAACAAAACTTTCATTTGGTCATTCTAAGGCACTGATGCAATTTGATTTTCAGTTTTCTTCTCACCCAAATTGTTGTGTCATCTGCTTGTCTTCTAATAAAATCCTGCCCCTCTTTGCAGGCTCATCTCAAATTTTATCACCCTGCTAAGCATTTCCCTGAGCATCCTAGATCACACAGTCTCTCCTGAACTACGCCTCTCTTGGCAGAGATCATATGCTATCCAGAGATGTTTTAAGTATCTTTGTTTGTTTAAGACAATGCCTCATCTCCTTTGTTAGAGCACAAATCCCATTAGACCAAGAACCAAGACTTCTATTTTCTATTTTAATTTGCTACAGCTCGCACCTTCATCTTAACACAATTAATATGTAATGGCTGACAAAAGACCCAGCATAAATTTTTTTCATTTAGTGGAAGTAGTATTGGATGGCTCCTGCTTGTCTCAGAAGACATTTACAAAGAGATTTATGATTTATGCTGACCTTGTGAAGAAATAGTATTCAATCCCCTAAAGGTTTTTTTTTTTTTTTTAGCTATTTAGGAGCTTGGCTTAGAATAAATGATAAACAATAGATGGATAATATTTATGGAGAAGCTTCTGAGTTGCTTGTCAATAATTCTACAAGTTAACTCAATATTTATGAGTTCAGTAAAGACTTTCTCTGTAATTTTCTCCTTCTACACAGGAGCAGCCTGGGTCTGGAAGCTACCTTCAGACATGTTATTTCATTTAAATTTTTATAAAATGAATTGCTTTGTAAATGATACCAAATTCAGGTAATGTAGTAAACACTGATTTTCTTAAGAATGTCTAATTTCACATGTAAGTTTAGTTCAAAGTTAGATGTTCTTTTTTAAAATATTTTTGAAGTTTTTTTTTTTCCCCAATGAAGATTCAAATAATGTGAGAAAAAATGGGTCTTAGGAGAATATGAAGCTGTATAAAATAAGAAATGTTAAAAACAATGCACAGAATAAAATATATGAAATAAAAATTAAATGTTGGAAACATGAGAACTCTTCTTTATGACCAATTTGAAAATACTATAGCAAGATTTTCTGAAGGAGCTTTCATTACCCAAATGAATTTTTTTTTTCTTACAGGGAAAAATACACCATTTCCAATTATAAACTTAAACATTTGAAATGAGTAAAAACGGAAAAGCAACTATAAAAGACAATATTGCAACTGAGTTACATAATGACTTAAATGCAGATTTGAGGTCCATTGTGTGGTCATCTATATGACAGGTACCTGGTAGATAAAAATTCTCATTGCACAGTCCTTACTGGCAGAAAGATGAAAAAATGAAATAAACACATATAGGCAAAGATACCCAAGTGCAAAAAATACAGATTTTGATGCAAAAGATACAAAGATTGAAATCTATGCTCTGTTGCTTTCTACCAGAAAGAATGTGAAAAAGTTACTTCAACTCATTATGCCCCAGTTTCTTCATTTGAACAACAAACACAATGATTCCTCATTCCCTGGTTGCTAAGTGAATTAAATGAGACAAAAAAAGTAGAAGACCTACAAAATCCATGAAAAACTCTGGTCATTCATCAGGTATACACTCCCTTTCTGCTCTCCCCAAAGATGTATTAGTTCAAGTCAGTAGATGCATAATCTTATTGGAAAGAAAATGACTGCTATATCCAGACAAGGTTTATAGAAGAGGGAGAATTTTAATGGGACTTTTAATAGACCTTTAGGACAGGAGAAAAATTAGAGCAGCAGAAAAGGTATTTGGAGCGGGTAAAATGTATTGATCTGAAAGTAAAAGTAGAAATAAAGGTGAAAATACACATAAGTGGAAAAGATGAGTCTGGATGTAATAAGGGCTTATGTGGAAAAAAACAATTACATATAAAGTTATAATGTATGTACTTGATAGACACAAGTAAGATGAGGTTGGGACCATGTTATCCAAGTGGAAGAGTGGGGACATCTAGGAAAGCCAATGAAACCTTCTGAGCATGACGGAGAGAATTCACTTTCTCAGAAGTAATTGGTAATATTGCTTACTCAATTATTAATGCTCTACCTATGAAACCTTTCCTTTTGGAAATGTACATTTCTTTCAATTATTGCAAATAAAAACTTACCTTTAAATTCATGTTTAAATGGAGCTTTGCATAAGATAATTTTTCCTAAAAAGAATTACTGTGTTGTGCTTTTATGAAATGGCCAACAATGCAACAAAACCCCTCTTAAATAATTATTTGTAAATACGGAGAATTTGGATCAGGCAAGAAACAGAAATGCATGTAAGTCTAATATTGCATAAAATAACGATGGTTTGGGAAGCAGCACAGATCACTAACTAAAAACACTATAATGGATTTTTAATGGCCCTCTGTGGAATTCTTCAGATACAATAAAAACCCTTTGGAATGAAAATAAATGACATGTATTACACTTATTATTCAGTAATAACTGATTTTATTTACCTGCAACATTTTTCAAGAGGAAAACTAATGCAGGCTAAAAAGGGCTCCAAACAGGCTGTTTTATTTATTTTGCCTCTCTTCTCACAATTTCACCTTATTTAAGGTAATTGGGTCTTTCTGGTTTTGGTGTATGATCCCTATTATCATCTATAGCTGACATGTAGTCTTGCAGGTCTGTTTCAAATGATGATTTAACTATCTTGGAAAAAAACAGAAAAGCAATTTTGGTATTCAGAGCAATATAAGACCAAAGTGCTTTGGGTCCACACAATCGTGGAATGCTACTCATTTCTAAAAAGCCCAGATAAACAAAACTTACTTTCATTACATAAAATTAAAGAATATTAAAAACTCAGTTCAGGTGAATTAATAATATTAATCCATTTTTCTTATGTTTTTTCAAGATGTCCTGGACTTACTTAGCTTTATTAAAAAGATGGTGGGGTAGGGGGGAGTCAAATTCCTTCTATAAAATGATGAAAACAGTGTCTTAATATCTCATTATTTTGTATAATATTAACATTGCTCATGAAATTTCAACCCCAAGTGACCTTGGCAACACAATAAAATCAGTAATAAATCTATCACAGAAATTTTTTTGTGTCTTTTTAAGGCCACAGTATATGGAGATTCCCAGGCTAGGTGTCAAATTGGAGCTGTAGCTGCCGGTCTACACCACAGCCACAGCGATGCAGGATCCAAGACACATCTGCAGCCTACAGCACTGCTCATGGTAATGCCAGATTCTTAACTCACTGAGTGAAGCCAGGGATCGAACCTGCATCCTAGTGGACACTAGCCAGATTGGTTTCCACTGAGCCATGGCGGGAACTCCTGTCACAGAAAATTTTGTCTTTGTCATGTTCTTATTTTGATTTTGAAATCTTGGATCATTCTTAAATTTAGTCTAATATCAAGAAAAGCTTGCATTTTGTGGTAACTTCCCTGTAAAAGCTCTTTTTAGATTTATTTTACAATCAAAATAGGTCTGAAAAGAAACCATTGACAAGGTTAGTGATGGAGGAAGTTTCTATGGCAGAAGAGACAGTGGCTTCCCAAGTGGCTCTTTCCAGAGCTTAGAGTACCAGGTTATTTCTAGAACTCTCATCGCAGTCTAGGAATTGATGTTCTAAACCAGGTTCCAATCCTTCTAATTTATCAGAAACTCAATCTTGTCTTCACAAGTAAAAAAGGAAGTATAAATCTCAACTAAATCTAGAGGAGACCCATAAAAATGAATAGTCTTAATAAAAATAACGTCTGTGAAATAGCATTAATAAAAATGAGATTTTTTTTTTTCCAAATTGGGAAGCATGTTGAGATAAAGGAAATGAATTGATAGTCCTAATAAAAATAAGGTCTGTGAAATAGCATTAATAAAAATGAGATTTTTTTTTTTTTCCAAATTGGGAAGCATGTTGAGATAAAGGAAATGACTTGATAGTCCTTGAACTGCCAAGCCTAAAAGAGGCACCTAAGAAAAAGTCCTTGAATGAATACATGGGCAGGAAGCAGAGAGAGAAAAGTTACCATTTTAAGATTAGAAAGCACAAGAAAATAGAGTAGAAATGGCATTTGGTTAGAACAAGAAGTGACTTAATGTGAGGAGATTTAAATGCGTTCTTATATTCAGGCATAGATTTCTACAGACATGTAGGTATCAGCGAAGAGAAGAATATGTGTTTTCTATGGAAGAGATTGAGAAGGACTCAAGGCCTTTCAAAAAAAGAAGCAGCCTCAGCCATGGGGGCAGAAAGAGGGCATTGTAAGGGATGAATACAGATTCTACCAACTTCCTCTACTACACAGTAACAACGCTGTCATCAACAACAATTTACTAACCCTTATTACATGTTAAATCTCAGTCTGTATTAAGTCTTTAAGTCGTCAAAACAACCTAGAAGAGAAGGTAACATTATCCCTCCAAACCTAACTGCAGGGAGTTTAAGTAACTTGCTCAGGATCACACCCAGTCAGTGGCAAAACCAAGATCTGAACCCGCTGTCTGTTAATTTTTGCTGGCCTTCCATACTGTTATTATTGTTTATATAAAATTGGTTGTAGTTTTGTATCTTAAGGGTTTGTGTTGGGTGGGTATGAACTGCACCTGGGCCCATATGGCATATTTGCAAGTCTAAGAAAACAGGGGGGAGGTAGGGCTAGAAGAGATGGAAGACATGTCAGAATCTCCAGAAAGTTGAAAGGGGAGGTACAATTTGAAAAGTCTACTCAATGAGTTCAGTGCTGTAGTATAACATCATAAATAACTTACAGAAGGTAAATTACTTTAGGAAATGAAACCCAACTTGGTTTGTTTGCTAAAGCATAGGTGAAAAAGTTGGAGAAGCTGTTTTTTTTTTTTTTTTTTTACCACACTCACGTATGAGGAAGTTCCTGGGCCTGGACTCAAACCCATGCCAGAGCAGCCCGCACTACAACAGAGACTTTGAGCCATGAGCGAACTACTGGAGAAGCTCTTAGAATGTTTGATCCAGACCCTCTGGGAATGCAAAAGATTCAGATATGACAAAAACAACCTGGCCCTCTTGTTGTCTTACAAAAAAAAAAAATTTACCCTCTATTAATAGTATGAAGTTTTAACTACCTAGTCTGGCATCTAAAAATCTTGGCAGCTTTGCCCCAGCCATCTTTCTAACCTCACTTCCTATAACTTATGACACTCCTTATATTACATATGTTTAACCATTCAAAACATTCTGTAAGCTGGTATACCATCCCTGTTTTTTTATTTTTATTTTGTCTATTTAGGGCTGCACCCTCAGCATATGGAAGTTCCCAGCTAGGGCCTGAATCAGAATTGAAGCTGCCAGCCTCTGTCACCACCACAGCAATGCCAGATCCGAGCCATGTCTGCAACATACACTACAGTTCACAGCAACGTCAGATCCATAACCCACTGCGCAAGTCCAGGGATCGAACCTGCATCCTCACGGGTACTAGCTGGATTCGTTACCCGCTGAGCCACAGTGGGAATTCCTGCCAACCTTGTTTAAAATGTGATTTGAAATCTTATTTGAGGGTTACCTACCCAGCTCAAATGTCAGCTACTCTCTAAATATTTCTATTACTCCTAAACCTTTTCCTGCTTTCCTGTATAGCTATGCATACATTATACATATATATGCAATGTAATACATATTAATAAACATGTATAATAAACACACATATTTAAATACTGTACTCTAGATGTCTCCTTCAATACATTCACTCAATCATCAAACAAATATTTGCTGAACAAACAATTATGTACTAGACATACTCTAAGCTCACTAGACGAGGGACCATTTGTTATACTGTCATTTTGGAGGGAGGGCTAGTGGTGGTCGTGGTGGTAGTATTCTCTATTGCCTTGCTCACTGCCCAGTTCATATTAGCTCAATTAAATATTTGCCAAATTGAGCTATCTTTCATGAGAGCGTTAGTGAACATCATAGTCAACAAATGATCACTAAAAAATAAGAAAATTAAATTTTCTTAGAAAAAGTGGATAAACAATATATATCAAATTGTAGACCCTTAAATATGGCAAGGTCTCAGATCTGGAATTTTTATAATATTAATTAGAAAGGGAGTAATAAGAACGAATTATTTTGGAGTTCCCACCGTGGCTCAATGGTAACCAACCCAACCAGTATCCAGGAGGATGTTGGTTTGATCCCTGGATCCGCTCAGTGGGTTAAGGCTCCAGCGTTGCAGTGAGCTATGGTGTAGCTCGCAGATGAGGCTAGGATGTGATGTTTCTGTGCCTGTGGTGTAGGCCAGCAGCTGAAGCTCTGATTCGACCCCTAGCCCAGGAACTACCATATGTTATGGATGTGGCCCTAAAAAGGAAAAAGAAAAGAAAAGAACCAAGAAAGAAAGAAAGAAAGAAAGAAAGAAAGAAAGAAAGAAAAAAGAAAGAAAGGAGGAAGGAAGGAAGGAAGGAAGGAAGGAAGGAAGGAAGGAAGGAAGGAAGGAAGGAAGGAAGGAAGGAAGGAAAGAAAGAAAAGAAAGAACCATTTTGATTTGATGCTTTTAATGCCATCCTTCAAGTTAAGTGGATTTTGATCTCCTTTACACCGCCGAGTTAGGCTCACAGATTCACCAAACTTCAAGAGCAATTTAAAGTCATCCAGTCCAGAGCCTGCATTTTACAGATGAGGAAACTGTCCAGAGAGATGAGCAGAGATGGGACAGGAATCCAGGACTCTTCTCCCAATATCTCCCCTTTACTATCCTGTCATTACATATCATTTTCTCTTTTAACTTTTATTCTATAGATATTCAACAAAATATTGGTAGCAGGTCATCAGCCAGTTAGGGGAACTCTCACCTGGAAGAAATGAAAGATTTTGATAGCAAAGAAAATATTTCCTTCTTTTTACACCCCAAGATCTCTCCTAAATTTGGAATCTTTTATAAGAAGAGCATTTTAAAATGTTGAAAACTTGATTTTGTACTAACATGGAGTTCAGATTTAACCTTTAGTTTCCTTTTTATTCCATTATTCTCCAAATTTATGTATATTCAACTATGTTCAAAAGGGTGTCATATATATGACACACACACACACACACACATATATACACATACACACGTTCTTTTCATTATGTAAAACAAGCATTTCCCTTACTTTTATCTGGAAAATTCTCTGAAACTTTCTTTATGGCTGATTTGATTAATTTATCAATTTCTCTTTTGTACAGTGCAGACTGATCATGATTAATGTGTTTATCTGCTAAACGTACAAAAAGAAAGTTCGTTTAAGCAAGCAAGTCATTGCGTCCTAATTACTAATAAATCATTTGTTCTACGAGTTTTTGCCTCCTGGGTTGTTTACATTTTGAAGTGAATTCAACATCCTTTTGTTCAAAAAAAAAATACTTTAGCTTCCACCAATCAAAGCTAAAGTCATTTTTTAAAAAGTTAAAGAGACGTTCCTTCTTACTCTCAAAGACTATTCCAAGTGTAGAGTGTGGGGCAGGAATCTACCCTGGTTTGACTACTAATAAATACGTCTTTGAAGCCCACGACTACAGTAGAGTCAATACAGATGACTTGGTCTGAGTTTAAGTAACTTAGTGCTAAATGTCAGCTAAACAAGGGGCAAGACCCTAAAAGGGCAGAAGTCAGGATGCAACATCCTAAGTGTGCATTGCTGGCTACAGGCTTATTAACAACCAGTCTCAAGGGGCCCACTTTTACCTGATAACGAAGTTGACTCTTGATCTCATTGTTCAGATCACTGCCCTCTTCCAATCATCCTGGTTCTGTCATCTGACTGTATTTTAGTACCAGTATTTACAGTATTTTTTAGCACTTGCTGAAAATAGACAGTTTCCTCCTTGAAACCAGCCCACTGGCTGGCACCGTTTCTTGAAATAAATTGCTATGCCATTCCAGTCTAACAGGAAACATGCTGTTTCAAAAACAAATTCAGCTGCAACTGCTTTTAAAACATCTTAGTAGGTTACTTTTCTATCTTACGTCACCCAGGTTTCCAGAAATCTACTCAAACTGGCTAATGAGGCAATAAATTTCTTTACTGACTGTTCAAAATGTGGAAACAAATTGCAGTGACTCACTCAGGCCTTTTCTTAAGCCTCTTATGTAGCAAAACAGTTTATTTTATTGAAAGAATTAAAAAAAAGAGAGAGAGAGCTGGCAATTTAGAAATAAACTAAGTAGGTCCACCCTCTTTTGTGCCTCTAGGATATTCAAGACTAACTTTTTCTGTGTGAATATATGTTACAACTTAATTGAGATTATAAAGAGCAAATTCTTGACTTGTTTATCATCCTTGTGAAAATAATTCCATGTTTGCCTTTCACTTACTATAGATGATTACTTCAATTCGTTTTTATGAAGTTTTGTTTTTGTCAGCTTTATGGTTTCTGTTTGTTTTGCTTTAAGGTGAAATGTTCCACTGCTTGTAATTATTCACAGGTATAAATTTACTTATTTGGATGGCACTCTTAAAAGCACACCTTGCTTATAATGCTTTATAAAGGACAGAAGATAACACAGGAAAGAAAAAGTACCTGAGTGTTTACATTTCTCTCCATCATTTGCTTAAAAAAAATATGTGAATTACTTGCATTCCCTGAGCATATTACAGAAAATAGTGGGTAAAAGTACTTTGTGGATTAAAAACTTAATAACTACATACAGAAAATATCTGTTTATATATACATAATGGATATATATCTGAAAGCAATATGTTAAAAAAACTGTTTATATATACATAATGGGTATACATGTGAAAGGAACATGTCTACAGTTAAAAGTAAGCTTCTAGTAAATTTAGCTCAGACTCCTTAATCTACATGTATTGAAAGGAAAACTAGGGAAGTTAAGGGATTTAATGAATTTCACTGGAAAGTTGGCGTATGGCACCACATCTGGAATGCCCATCTCCTAAGTCCTGAGTGTTCATCCCCAAATCGCATCCATGCCTTGCTTTCCACTGGTGAATGTGAAAATGTCATGGAGTGTTAGTTTCTTCTTCATGTTCTCATTCATAAAAACCGAATCTTAAGGGCAGGAGTTGGGTCTGGGTGGGGACAGGGCAGATCTTCTCTGCCCTAAAAACTTGGGAGTCAGCTTTTTATTTTCTCCTAAAAAATTGTAGCCTTCCTCATAGCTAAAAATAGTGTTTCACATTTCATGTTCCTCTTTTCTCTTCATCTTAATTTCAAATCTTCTAAAGTGCTTGCTTGAAGGTTAGAACATTAACATGAATATGAGTATGGGAGGGAAGTGAAAATATCATGACTGAGTGGCTATTACATCACTGGTTCTAGGATACTAATAATCAGCACTAATCCTTGGTTTGTAAAATATATTTTGAGTTTCTGGAATTCCACAAGAGGAAAGATATAAAGATAGACCAGAGATAGCTTACAAAAGGAGGCAATGGAATTCATACTTATTTACTTATTTATTTATTCACTTATTTATAACTATGCACATCTTAAAATTTTATTTTAAGTTAAAGTGTACATCATTTGTATATTAATTTCCTAGTCATTCTCTTAACACCAAGGCCATTTCTTAAAGATGGCTACACCATTTGCTTTTCTTCAATAAACCACACCCATAATTGTTGTAACTTTGTAGTGAGTCGTACATTCTTCAGAGCTTTTTTTTTTTTTTAAGAGAATCTCCCTATGGAGTTTTCCCAAAACAGTAAATACAGTTTTCAGAGAAGCATTTCTTTTTGTTTATTTTTTTATAAGTTTCCAAAGAATGGGACCTTAGTTTTTACCTTTATCTTTTAATTTGGGATTTATGTTTATACATGCAATTAATATTTACCATAGAAACATAAACTGTTAGACCAGAAGAGACCTTAGACGTATTATTTAATCTTAACATCTACATTTTACAGATAATGCTTAGGAAAATAGTTTATTAAGTGGCACATAGAAATGTAGTAGAAGAGAAAAAGTTAAATATATGAAGACCATACTGAATACCATTGCTACTATCACAGATTATTTGTGCTCAAAATAAAGAGCACGAATGGGAACATTTTTTCTTTTTATTCACATGAACCAAATATTGCTGTATTCATTCTATTCATTAACTCACTACAGCAGAAATCTTTCAAATCCGAGTTAAAAGAAATAAGTAAATCATAACAAAAATATAATTATTCCTGAAAAGAAATTAACTCAGTTGGAATAATACAACTTTTCAGACAACTATATTTTAAATACACTTCTTAGTATGTCAGTTTTCCATAAAAATTATTCATCTGGGTGAGCTTTACTAATAAAGCTTTTTTGGGCACTCTGTGGACTCACTTCTGCAAAGTCATAATTTTCTTAAGTAAGTCAAGGCTGTGAATGAGCTGAAACATGGACTCCATGAGAAGGCTACCCAAATCTGATAGGTATGTGCCATACAAACTCCATATATCTTTCTCAATTTCAAAACTTAACAGGAAGTTCTTGAATCAGAAATACAGAAGATGGCTTAAATTTAACATGAGAATAAACACTGCATTGATAATTCTTAGAACCCCAAGATTCCCTTTCCTCGAAGGGACATCTCACTGGGAGCAGCATGAGGGATTTGCTAATTTGATTTTAGTAGAAGTAAAGGACAAGTAGCCACCATAAGGCTGAAAAACAGAATATGTGGCTTCTCGTCACCAGTATTCACTAAATAGCTTTTGTAACTTTAAACAAGATACTTTGCCCTGCTGGGTATCATATAGATATAGATATAGATTAGAAATATAGACATAGACATAGATATAAAGGTGTTTGGGATTTGGAAATCTCTAATTCGCTTTTTACCTTTTTTTTTTTTTAGGGCCACAACTGCAGTATATGGAAGTTCCCAGGCTAGGTGTCGAACCAGAGCTGCAGCTTCTGGCCTATATCATTGCCATAGAAATGCCAGATCTCAGCCATGTCTGCTACCCACACCACAGCTAACGGCAATGCTGGATCCTTAACCCACTGAGTAAGGCCAGGGATTTAATACTTATCTTCATGGATACTAGTCGGGTTTGTTTCCACTGAGCCCCAACGGGAACTCCCTCTAATTCGCTTTTTAAATATTCATATGCTGAACATTTTGCTTGAGAAAGTGTCATTTATCTACTATAAATTATATAGTGTACTTACTAATCTTTAAAATCACTTTATGGATATTGAAACTAGGACAAGTTTTACCTGGTAGTCCAAGTCCAAAATTTACTTTTCTCCTTCTTCTCAAATAGCCCATAAGCATACTTTAGAAAATAAATGCCGGAAAGGGTGTGTAGAAAAAGAAGCACTTCTACAATGTTGGTGAAAATGTAAACTGGTACAGACACTATGGAGAAAAATATGGAGGTTCCTTAAAAAATTAAAAATAGGGCTACCATATGGTCCAGTAATCCCATTCCTGGGCATAAATCCAGAGAAAACTGTAACTCGAAAAGAGGCATGCATCCCAATGTTCACTGCAGCACTGTTTAAAATAGCCAAGACCTGGCAACAACCTTTATACACACATCCACAAACACCTACCCACCTCTGACACACACACAATAGTATATTACCTAGCCATAAAAAGAACAAAATAATACCAGTTGCAGCAACATGGATAGTTCTAGATACTATCATACTAAGGCAAGTAAGTCAGACAAAGACAAATATCATATAATATCACTTATATCTGGAATCTAAAAAAATGATACAAATGAAACTATTTATAAAACTGAGATAGATTCACAGACATAGAAAACAAACTTGGAGTTCCTGTCATGGCTCAGTGGTAACAAACCCGACTAGTGTTCATGAGGACTTGGGTTTGATCCCTGGCCTTGCTCTTTGGGTTAAAGGATCTGGCAATGCCATGAGCTGAGGTGTAGGTCACAGACGTGGCTCAGATCCCACGTTGCTGTGGCTGTGGGGCAGGCTGACAGCTACAGCTCCAATTCAACCCCTAGCCTGGGCACTTCCATACTGCAGATGCAGCCCTAAAAAAAAAGGGACCAAAAAAAAAGAAGGAAAACAACTTATGGCTACCAAAGAGGGGTTAGGGATAAATTAGGAGTTTGGAATTAACAGATACATGCTACTTTATATAATACAGATAATCAACAAGAACCTATTATATAACACAGGGAACTCCACTCAATATCTTGTAATAACCTATAATAGAAAAGAATTTGATAAAGAACATATATGTACAACTGAATCTCTGTACTATACACTGGAAACTAACACACCATTGTAAATTAACTATAAAAAAGAAAGAAAAACAAACAAACAGCAATTGATCAAGTTACAGAATACCACTGTAAGAATTCCAGGATTTTCTGACATAGTGAAATAAGTAATATAGTAAATGAGAATGTTTTCCAATGTACAAATACTTTCTTAATTTTATATCTTATAAACTGGTGTTTTTCTCTGTTACCTAATCTATTCTACAAAATGAAAAAATTAAATTTACACTTACTACTTCTCTAACAGGGTTGTACTCAATGTTTCTTGGCTGTTATGTCAGTTTCTCATCTTTAGGAACTGTTTTCATAACCTACAGGGATGGATCTCTGGGAACTCAGTGATACTGTCTCTTCTAACTGCTTTGTCACAGTTGGACACTTGACCCAGCCTGGCTCAATCAAACTCTTTCTCTCAGAATTTTAGAATTGGGGTTGATAAATATTCTTTTGGCTTAGTCCAGGACTTTGGATATTGGTATAAACTCATGACTATGTAGTGACCTTCATCCACCTTCTCTGAGGATTGGCATCAGCAGGCTGGGCCAAGAAAAAGTATAAGCACACAGGGAGAAGCAAAGATGAAACACAGAGAATATTTCAATAGGCATTAAGGATACAGTTCCAGTCTCCGCTAAAGAGCAAAACACTTTCTTGCTATTATATTGCATGAAACAACCCAGCAGCCATTTAATAGTTATATTTTTGGCTTATGCTAGTTCAGTTTGGATTACTTGTGAACAAAGAGTCTTGACTAAAAGTAAGTGTATTTTAATAGTGTTAAAATCATTACTACAGACTTAAAAATAAAGAACTCTCAGCATCACCAAGGTGAAATAAGTTGGTACTAAAAGCATGATCTTTACTGATTGTAAAACTATGCTCTTAAAAAAAGAAGCCATTGAGACGTAATATACAACATGGTGACTACAGTTAATAATACTGTAATGCAGATTTGAAAGTGGCTGAGAGGGTAAATCTTAAAATTCCTCATCACAATGCAAAAAGAACTTTTGTGTAAGTATGTATGGTGATGGATGTTAACTAGAATTATTGTGTTGATCACTTTCCAGCACATACAAAAATCAAATCATGTTGTACATTTGAAACTAAAGTTACAGGTCAAGTAAACCTCAATTTAAAAAAAGCCTATGCTCATGATGATATAACACAAACCAATTTCCATTAAATAGAAATATGGTAATACCATCTGAGTAAAAAAGTAAGTTTTTAAAGATTTTTTTTGTCTCTTGTCTTTTTAGGGCTGCACCCATGGCATATGGAGGTTCCCAGGCTAGTGGTCAAATTGGAGCTGTAGCTGCTGCCCTATGCCACTGCAGCCACAGCAATGCAGGATCCGAGCTGCATCTGTGACCTGCACCACAGCTCACAGCAATACTGGGTCCTTAACACACTAAGCAAGACCAGGGATCAAACCCATGTCCTCATCGATACTAGTCAAGTCCATTAACCACAGAGGTATGAGGGGAACTCCCTCAATTTCAAATTTAATTGTTAATTATGTTAAAAGGAGATTAAATTACATCATACATTTTGCCTCACAGTCTCTTCTAGAATAAAGGGCTTTTTACTATTAGCCCTTTGGTAAACATAAGTGTTTCACTGCCTATTTTTTAAAGCAATGCTCAAAATAATTTGCCTACCCTTTACATCACATCTTGTGTTTTAAGAGCTCTGTGAAGCAATGAAAAGAGTATAATGGAGCCATAGATCAAGGCACCTCATTTCATTAACTTTTAAAATATCACCTCATTTATTTAGTCTTCCTCTGGAGTTTCCCTTTTGATAAGTAGCAATTTTATTAAATATCCATTTAAGTGAAATGAGAAAGAATGATATACTTTTCTTTAATACATGTAAAGGCTATATTCTTACATCTAAATTTACTTAGCCAAGAACATTACAGTGTAATCACTACATCTGTTTTTTGTATATATAAGGAGTGGGAGGAATACTACTGGCATTCAAATTTATAGCACACCAAATAGCTAATACAGATTTTGGCCATGTGGGAAAACTTTGATGAAATTACCTTGTCCAAAGGAACAAAAAGGGTGAAATCATTGGCTTAATGACAAGCCAGCATATTTGAAAGGTGAACACATGCTTCAAGAAGCCTGCAAGAAGAGACACAGCTACCAAATGTGATTCATTAAAAATAACAGTACATATTGTCCTGTAATTGGTATCAGTTTGAATGTTCAACCAAAAGTCAGAAACACTATATCTTTTAAATGATAGAATGACTGCTACAGCAGACAGGACACTGCCTTGCAAATATAGTTTCTTTAATAATGAAGATATAAATTTTGACTATTGGAAGAAGCAGTAGCTAAAAAGAGTACTCTGCAAAGTTATAGGCTTTTAGACATAATATTTCTGGGTAAAATACCCAGTTCACAAAGATGAGGAAATCAATGGCCTATAAGATTTGTGAGAAGAATCTTAAAAAAACACCCCACTTTCTATTATAACATCATAGACCTTAAATTAACCAATGATTATTTATCTATTATCTCATTCAGCAGTAGAAAAAACATGGAAAAATGAAATCTAGAATCAGAAATCCAGCCATTATTCTCCTCATAATTCTTGCTTTTCCCCTTAGCTATTGGGTCATATCTTTTCCAAATGGAACACTGTGAACTTTCCAGTACATAATTTATCAGAGGCACACAATGAAAATTGATATTTAGGGACAATTAGCCCACATTTTCCAAACAACCACTTCTCTTTTCTACAAAGTCTTCATTTCTTATTAACAGAACAGAGGACAGTTTTTGCCCATCAAAATACCTTTCACATCTGGATAAAAAACTTTTCCAAACTATCTACATTCTCTTTTAAGTTCACTCCAGGGATAGTAATAATGATCTATTCAATCAGAAGGCAGAAAATCTGCCAGCTGTATCTACGTGCTGAGGTTTTTCGTTTGTTTGTTTGTCTTTTTAGGGCTGCACTGCAGAATATGGAAGTTCTCAGGCTAAGGGCTGAATAGGACTCATAGCAGCCAGCCTACACCACAGCCAAAGCAATGCCAGATCCGAGCCGCATCTGCAACCTATGCCCTAGCTTGAGGCAACACTGGATCCTTAACACACTGAGGAAGGCCAGGGATCTAACCCACATCCTCAAGGGTACTAGCTGGGTTCTTAATCCACTGAGCCACAGCAGAAACTCCCTGAGATTGTTTTTTTCTTGTCTTTTTTTTTTTTTTTTTGAATCACAGCTAACTTGCCCACTTTTGCATCTGGCTATTTTGCTTTACTGGTCACAAAAGTTTATACTGTGTGTGTTTGTGTGTGTGTGTGTATTTGGAAAATCACAGAAATTTATGTACAACTCAGCCTTATATTAGAAGTAGAGAGAGGCAATTTTCCTTTATGTGGGATAAAGGTCAGACACAAACCAATATCTGAACATGTCTGTTCCTGTGGCCAAATCCTCATCTACTTCGGGGTAGGACCACATTGAGAATCTGATGAAAGTAAATGAACTTCTTTCCCCAACATACCAAGATGTAGAAAAAAAATTTGCACACAAGTTAATTTTCTTGAGAATTCACTCTTTTCATGTCACATATGAAAGCAAAGTATCTTGGTATTTCATTTTCAATACAAATTTAACAAAATGGATACTGTTTATAAATTCCCCATTGAAAAATTCTAATTGGAAAAAATGGACAGAAATTCTACAATTTTTTTTTTGTCTTTTTGCCTTTTCTAGGGCTGCACCCACTGCATATGGAGGTTGCCAGGCTAGGGGTCTAATCGGAGCTGTAACCACCGGCCTATGCCACAGCTCACAGCAATGCCGGATCCTTAACCCACTGAGCAAGGCCAGGGATTGAACATGCAACCTCATGGTTCCTAGTTGGATTTGTTAACCACTGAGCCACGATGGGAACTCCTGTAATTATTTTTTTCTGCTAGACCAGTGATTCTCAATTTGGCTACAAAGTGAAATGGTCTAAAGACCTTTTAAAAAAAATGTATACTATGACCTAGGTCCTTCCACCAAATATTTGTATTTGATTGATCTGCGGTAATCTTGTTATTAGGGTTTTTAAAATCTCCTGAAGTGATTATAATGTTTAGCCAATGGTTGAAAACTGCTGCCCTAGGATACAGATTATTGCTAGGTTATGGTAGTCTCTCCAGTAACTTAAAAAATTTTATTGAACATAAACAAGGCTAAAGGTTATTGTATCCTATCATAATATAATAAACAGGCTCATAATTATAATCAGGGAAAATATTTAAAAATACTGGGCCAAGTCAGATTTAAATATTTAAACTTTTTAAATACCTTTAAAGATACAGTATGGAATAAGATATTTGGTAAGACTATATATACGCAGGTGAGCAAACCCAAAATTCAGAAGCATGCGTACCTTTATATTAAACAAATTTTTCTTTGCTGCTTGTGAAAAATCATGGAATAAAATCTCATGTTTATTTTTGACAATTAAATTGTTGCACATGGTAACTTTTTTCAAAGAGCAAAAGTTCCCTGGAGTCAACTAAATATCCTTTTCAGAATTATAATGTGAGAAACGGAATGTGAGATCCTAGATTGTTATGTTTCTTCCTGAATTCAATGCCTACCTTATTATATTTCAGAAATGAAATAAGGGCAATTAATATGTCTGGATTCTGAAAGGAGTTTAGTTCAGAATTAGGAGCTCCCAGAGAAGTACTAAAGTTAAAAAAATAGATTATACTTTATCCCAATGAATCTGAGCAGATATTCCTATACATATATGAAATTATATATATATATATATATACAACTTTTCACTCTGACAAGTGGTAGCAAAAGACTGAAAGTACTCAAGCGTTCAATGAAAGAAGACTAGCTCCTTCCACAAAACAAATACTCAGGGCGAAGGAATAAATTATATACGTTATAAATTATGAATACTATATGTGTGTGTGTGTGTATATATATATATATATATACATATACATATATATATATATGGATACATAATCTACGTATGAATATAGAGAGAGCTCCAGGACATATTACACTAGTTCTTTTAAATACAGAAATATCTTTATGTCTGCTACCTCTATGAAAAGAAAAAAAGTGAGAAAACAATATTTATATTTGCTTATATTTGCATTATGAAATATTGGTAGTCCATAAAAGACACAAAAATAGTGTAAGAAGGGATTTTCAGTAGGTATTTTGATTTTTGAACCATTTAAATATAAAAATAAGTTAAAATTTACTAGTAAAACATTTACCAGTGAGTGCTTATGCTGATATTTTATATTTTCTTCTACATACACATAAGGAGCATTAAAAAGGGTCCAGTCCAACAAAATGAAGACAGTAAATACTTAAACAGTAGGAAAAGGTTTTTAAAAACAGTTTTGTAAAACAATTTGTACAAAAAATTATTTGATATAGAAAGGCCCTGGGATAGGAGTTCCCGCTATGGCACATTGGCATCGGTGACATCTCTGCAGCTCCAGGACGTGGTTTCTATCCTTGGCCTGCACAATGGATTAAGGGTCTGGCATTGCCGCAGCTGTGGCAACTTCAGTTTGGATCTGATCCCTGGCCTGGGAACTCCATGTGCTGTGGGGTGGCCAAAAAAGAAAAAAAAAGATACTGGAATAGAAACGTTTGTGACCAAAAAGGGATGTTCATGACAAATTTTTTAAGGTAAGCAAAAAAGGTAGGTTAAAAACAAACATATGACATATTATGCATAAAATGATAAAGGTACATACAAAGTAATCAATGGCTGTAAATTTATTAAAATCTCATCTACAGTTTTCCCTGAGATGTGGCAATAGATTGAATTTTACTTGCTTTTAGCTTAGTGCCTGTAGTTCTGGCTACCACGTCCTTGGTGGGTGTTCTATATGCCAGAAATGACCCTGAGCATCCTCCTTCTTTTGGGTAACAGAACTTTTCCTCACTTTCCAGCCCTCCCCAGTTGGACTTGGAAAAGTATCATGCCGTGGGGGCACAAGAGGGAGAATTTCAGGAAACAAATGCACAGTCTCTTTAAGGTTCAGGGGAAAATCTCTAGATTATTCCTCCACAGTGTACTACTTCTTTTGCAAAAAGGGTTATCCTGGACATTTTGTCGTAAGATCTAAGGTGGAGAACCTGGGATGAAAGATGAATCAACTTGAAAAGCAGTGAAACACTCAAGGTAGAATACTGGCGATGGATGAAAAGGGGAGTGAGTAGGAATTAATATTAGGATTCATGCTCTCTTGTTTCTTTTCTCATCTTGGGCAGCCCAGCCATCACAATTGCTTGGAGACAAGATGAGACTTAAGAACCGTGTACACAGGCAGACGTTTGCAACAGGATTTCATAGCAGCAGAAATATCAGTGGCCATGTCACCTGTGGCAATGTGGTGGGTGCATAGGTTTTGGCTTTGAGTATCCCCAGTAAAAATGGTTTTACCCCAGCAAGCACTTGACTCTCCATTTTCTTCCAAAGATAACTCCAATTCTGAGTCAGGAGGTAGGAAAGTCAAATAGATGAAGTAGTCATCAGGTTAATGTTTCTGACCAAGGGTCAATTAGGGAGAATTCGAGGCTAAATAATATTATGGTGGAGAATGTCCTACAAGTTCCAAAAGTAATCTATTGTGGCCTGTTTAATAAATATTAAGCTTTCAATAAAAACTGTGATTGCATTTCCTTGAAGACTAATCACTTAAAATGTGAAAATCTTTCAAATTTTTGTTCACATTGCAGGGCAAATTCAAATGTAAGATTCATACAGATGCTCTGAGTAATGGCTTAATGAAACTGACTATAAAATGATGAAACTGAATTTCTCTGTAGTTACAGACTGGCTCTGAGACAAATTCTTTAAAAAGAACTGAAATAACAGTACTGTGTGAGGGTGTTAAGTCCTAAGGTGAATAAAGGACAGCATTTATTTGGTATGTAAGGATTGGAAAGTAGCTGGCCTTATTAATCATGGTTCTCAAACTCATGAATATCAAAATTACCTGAAGAGCTTGTGAAAACACGAAGGACTGAGTCCTACCCGCAATCTTCTATTTCAGTAAATTTGAGGTAGGTCCTAAGATTCCCTTTTCCATAAGGTTCCAGATGAGGCTATTCTGGGGACCACATATTGCGACCCATTGCTTTAGAATGGTATTACCTTGTTGTCTACATAGAGAATTTCATATCTTTATTAATTTGTTTTATTTTGATCATCGCCTAAAATCATATTAATAATATATGAACTTTTTAATCCCAATGGCCACATTAAAATCGTTTTTCTCTGTATTTTAAGTTGCAAGAATTTACATTTGTGCTTCTGTGAGAGCACTAAAATATCACATGTTGTTCATTTTTAGAAGTCTTTTTTCAAACCAGATCATTATATATATTCTAGAGATCCATGAATCTCTAATTTTCAAAAAACACTGGTTTACATGCTGGAATCCTATAACATGGTATAACAAGGATGCAAATTAATCCACCTAAACACAGTGAATTCATGTGAACATCTTCCTTCATATATCTGTAGCTTATGGTTTTGGCAAATAGAGCCAGTAGAAATTGGTACTTAAAAATACGTGACAAATTTTTTTCATGTTAAGGCACATAGAGAAACCTCAGTTCATTTAGGACCTTCTGGGGGAAGTAACTGAGCTGCTGCTGGCTTGGCCAAAGGTTCTAGCTTCTTTCCCCAGTCTGGACCACTGGGAGAAGACAAAGCTGGTCAACGTCAGAGTACTTGTACTTTTTCTGTGGTCTCAGCAGTTTAGGAAGCTATTACCGATTGAGCTGACTTTGTTCCAGAATTACCTACTAAGGATGTCATCTATAAGCATTGCAGAAGAAGTAACATATCAAAACACCTGATGGAGGATAATTTTTCAGCATCCTTTCAGATTCCCCCCCCCGACACCCAATTCTGTCCTTAAAAAGGAAGGTTCGCTTTCTGATCCCATCGCTGCACCCTTGCATCTATCAACAAAGTGCAGTAAGATTGAGTCATTGCCAAGGGTGTCCTCTATTCCTCAGATATGTTAACAAAAAAGTTGCAAAATATTAACCTAGTTACTAATGGTCGATGGCAATTGTTTCCAAATTGTTCAGTGAGAAGGGTACCCAGAAATGAATTCCTCACTAACCAACATGGTTTGGAAATCAGGGTGTGCAGGATAATGCATATTTTTATATGTAAATAGCCCAAAGTACACATATATATTTTAGGGAAATGTAAAGTTTGCAAACAAAATTTACCTAATTCAAAGACGTAATGTCATTTTTCTTTAATGATCTGGGAGGGCCTTAAGCTAGCATGTATCAAGTACCAACTGTATTCCAAAAACCAGTCCCAGAAGCTTTACATATCTTAGCCAACTTATGCTGCTCAACAGCCCTGTGAGGCAAATACTCATACTCCATTTTACAAGAAGGAAAAAAAAAAATGAGATCTGATGAAGTTACGTAACTTGCCTAAGTTCACATAGCCAGTAGGTGGCAGAGCTGGGATCCAGATCTAAGCATTAAGTAGGTTTCAGTCATTTTTAACAAACAGGTGGAGGCAGTGAATGAGAACGTACTGACTAAAATCATTTCTTATTATCTTCAGCCACAAAGAGCATTTAAGATGCCAGGGACGGTTACTTAAATTATAGTCTACAATGAAATGTGTGATGCAGACACTACAAATTAGGTGGTACATCTGTATTTTTGATGGAAAGATGTCCATGAACTGACAGTGGGAAAAAAAAAAGGTTAAGAACCAGTATATAGAAGAGGATTCCACTTTAATAAAGGCATAAGATGGTTATATTAATAGTGGACATATTCAGATAGTAGTATTACAAGGGATTCTTATTTTCTGTCCTAATTTTAGAAATTTTTAATGACCAGTATATGAACTATATTATAATTAGGATATAAGTATCATTTTTTAAAAAGGAAAAAAGTCGTGCCAGTCATAGGTAGAAAGTAATAATATCTAACATTTACTGAACATTTATTATGTGCCAATGATCTTAGGGTTGTTCACAGTGAATCTCATTTAACCTATATTTACCAAAAGAAGTTGAAATAAGTGTTCTTACCATTCTTATTTTATAGATGAAGTAAATGGGGCACAGAGAGATTCTATAATCTCTCTCAAATGCTAGCAGCCTGAATCCTGAGTAAATATTCCTAGATACTGCAATACAAGGATCTCCATCTTTCTTGAGATGGTGGAGATCCAGAAAAGCCCCACTATTCCCTGCAGAATTTCTCAATAGGACCCCCCAGTATTATCTTTCTACATATTAGGGAAAACATCTAAATTTTAGAGTAATCATTTAAACTGCAAGATACCAAATGGATTCATTTTGATGAAACTAAGCTACATTTATATTTGAAAGCTTGATGATGGACGGTTAAGAGTAAACCAAAAGGGAAAAATAGTGAGGGCTAAACAGCTCAAATCTACAGGCCAAAAAAAAAAAAAAAAAAAACCAGAAAACTGTTTTCAAGTGCTTAGAAAACTAATATGACTGTGTTACTAGCATTCAAACAAAGAATGTGCCCATTATAAATGGTTGGCATCTAGTTCCTAAAAGTTTCAGAAATACATCCAACCCCAGGTTTTCAGAGCTCCTCCCTAGGTCTCTTGTGTTATTTTATGTAATAGAAATAAATAAATCTTCATTGACATAAGGGTTTATCAGTTCAGATTTGTCACTGACAGGCTGATACACAAAACCTCTCCTTCTCTCCGAATTTTCCTTCTTCCTTTGCCCATGAAGGCTCAGTGGGAGGCTTTACTGGGATGGGAGGGTAACGTGCAATGCCTAAACACATTCTAGCACTTCAGGTCCTAATAACCAGCAAATATAACACTGCATCTCTTCTTCCTCCTCACCAACAATAACAAACCAATTCTTTAAAAAAAATAATAACAATAACTCCAAAGTCATCTTTTTAATTATTTTTTTTCTCCATTAAGACTCAGCTAGCTTCACTGGGGTTTATCCCCCTCCTTCCCTTTCACAGCCTGGAGGCTGTGGGAAGTGGGCAATAGTGAGCACAGACACTTGAATGACCCATACTATTCACAGCAGGTAGATGATGGATGGCTAGGCTCACATTCAAAAGCATGCCAGCTTCCCCCCAGCCTTTTCGGTAAATTTCTCCTTTACATATAAATATGTAAAAATAACACCCTATATATTTAGTATCACTCTAGGTAATAACACTCAAAAGTACAGACTATGCATAATGTTTTTCGCAAGGCTTTTTTTTTTTAATGTTCATAAGTACTGTAGATGCTGGGAAGGTGCTTAGTAAAGCTGGCTTTGGTGGGATACAATTGTTTCAAACACTTGCCTCTTACTTCATTCTTTAATGAACATCTCTGGAATAAGTAATTACTGTGGGAACACATCTTTAGAGCTATTCTCAAAGAGCAAAATTGGCAGAGGTTGGTTTTATAAAGTTCACAAAATGAATGGCGCCTTATTGCCATAAACAAAGGGATTTTTAACAACCAGCTTTAAAATACCCAGCGAATTACTGATAAGTGAATCAGTGAATAAAGATAAGTCTTTAATTGACAAGAAAATGAAGGATTAGGCTAATAGCGTATTACAGCAATATGCCATGAATTCAAACTTAGGCCTTCTTCTCTATTTGAACGAAGTAATTATAACAGCTTTTTTTAAAAAAACAGAAAGACTATTTCTTCTGCAACATTTCTGCTTAACATCTTCTAAAATGTGTGCTACTAGTATTATGTCTTAGCATGAATCTTCCAAGTGACTAGAGTATCCTCACAACTGTGTATTTGAAGTGACATATTGTGATTTTCTAAAGTTGATTTTTGAAACCTGAGAGTTCTTTACAAAATGCATCTGTCTAGTAAATACATTTGAGTAAAAATAATTGTACTTTTAAAGATTAACTAAAAATAATCTGTATAGGTGCCTTGGACTTTGGATATTAAAGTTAAAATATTTAAAAAGAAAATGTTTATTTTCAATTTTAAGCCAAGCTAAGAAAAATCCAGGTACCAGTATCAAAATCATGAACAAATAAAATGAACTTTAAAAGAATCAAATGGAAGACCACCTTCAGCTTCAGAAGCAAATATATTGTTTTTCCCTTACAGAATAACCTAGTTGAACTAACCCATAAATTCTGATTATGATTTGGGAGTTGAAAATTCATTCTTGTTTGGTAGGACTATTTATCATTACAACAATAAAACATTCCACTTTAGGTAGAGCACTCTTGTTCAAGCAGTACTATTTCTTGTTACCGCAGAAAAATAATAACATTTTCCAAAGCCTTGAGTTTTCACATGCAGTTTGTATTTCCTGGTCTGCCAAATGTCACTGAAATATCTTCCAATACATTTCTCATTTGAAAATGCATCTCTCTGGTAAAGAGCTAAGATGTCCCTGGGAAATAAATGGAATGATGCTTTTCTTATAGAAGAAAGACTCCAGAATTCAAAAATCCAAAGGAAAGGTCCATAAGCATACACAGTGTGGGGAATTCACAATAACAGGTGGAGAACTACCAGAATAAGAAATTGCAAGGCACTGATAGTAAGCTTTAATCTATTTGCCTTTATTTTTGTTTTTGTTTTTGTTTTTGTTTTTTAGGGCCGCACCTGTGGCATATGGAAGTTCCCAGGCTAGGGCTTGAATTGGAGCCACAGCCACAGTCACAGCAATGCAGGATCTGAGCCGCAGCGCATAGCAACACCGGATCCTTAACCCACTGAGCAAGGCCAGGGGATTGAACCTGCATCCTCATGGATACCAGTCAGGTTTGTTACCGCTAAGTCACAATGGGAACTCCTGATCTATTTGCTTTTGAAAGGGAATGGGTAATAAAAATAAAATACCCTAAAAATTTTGCCTTTAGAGTCTGGTGTAAAATCCACCATTTTGATTATGCATTCCATAATGTGGAGACCTAAAATCACCGTGATGAGGAATAACTTCCTTATGGAAAATTTTATCTCTATATTCTAATTTAATTCACACGTCTCTATTATCTCTGAACTGAAAATAAGTAATTTATGGGAGTTCCCATTGTGGCACAGCACAAACGAATCCAACTAGTGTTCATGAGGATGTGGGTTCAGTCCCTGGCCTCACTCAGTGGGTTAAGGATCCAGTGTTGCCGTGGCTGTGATGTAGGTTGGCAGCTATAATTACAATTTGACCCCTACCATGGAAACTTTCATATGCTTCGGGTACATCCCTAAAAAGCAGGGAAAAAAAGGAATTTTAAATCTAGGTAATTTTAATATTCTAATATTTTATTAAGTATATTCTACTTACTTTTTTCTATGTTGAATAAATTAATTAAAAATTAGAATATTACTTAGATTCTACACATGCAGTTGCACAGAAGTAGGGTGGGGCTCCTCCTATACCACCAAGCAATTCTCAGGACATCAGCTAGGTTTTCTTCAATTAAGTTCAATTCTGACACTATCCACCCAGAGATAGCACTGGATCCTACAGGGCTCAGCCACAAGACTACCTTCCACTTCAGATGCCAGTCACAAACTCAGGATGTTTTCTGTGCTTCCAACCTACTGGCTATCAATTGAAGATTCAAACAACTTACTCCAACTCAAGATGCCAGTCGGTTAAGTCCAGGTTGTTACCTGCACTTCTGACTGACTGGATGTAAATCAGAGGTTTCCAGGACCGACCCCTTTAAGTTTGATTATTTTGAAAGAGTTGCTCACAGAACTTAAGAAACCAGTTTATTCATTAGACTACCATTTTATTACAGAGGATACTAAAGGATACCAATCAACAGCTAGCTCAAAAGATACATAAGTCAAGGTATGTGGGAAGGGGAGCAGAGCTTCCATGCCCTGTCTGAGCACACCGTTTTTTCTTTTTCTCTCTTTCTTTCTTTCTTTCTTTCTTTCTTTCTTTCTTTCTTTCTTTCTTTCTTTCTCTCTCTCTCTCTCTCTCTCTCTCTCTCTCTCTCTCTCTCTCTCTCCCTCCCTCCCTCCCTTCCTTCCTTCCTTCCTTCCTTCCTTTCTTTCTTTCCTTCTTTCTGTTTTTCTTTTCACAGTGGCCGCACCTATAGCATGTAGAAGTTCCTGGACTAGGGGTAAAATCAGAGCTGCAGCTGCAGACCAACATCACAGTCACAGCAACAATGGATCCTTAGCCCACTGAGCTAAGTTAGGGAACAAACCTTGATCTTCATGGACACTATGTTGGGTTCTTGAGCTGCTGAGCTATAATGGGAACTTCTGGGGGCATGATTCTCCCCAATTTTCCAACCATTCACCAAACCGGAAGCTCTTTGAACCCTGTCCTTAATGAGTTTTTAATGGAGGTATGATTAAGCCATTGGCCACTGGTGATGGATTCAACTACCAGTGGCTCTTTTCTCCCCAGAAACCAGAAGTTGGGATTCAGAGTTCAAATTCTCTATTCATAGCTGGCTTCTGACCACAAGACCCCATCCTCAGATATGTTCCAAAAGTCACTTCAGTAATAGAAACCCAGTCGTGGTGGAAAGGGGTTTGTTATGAATAACAAACTTACACTTTTTTCACCTTTATGACTCTGAAGTGTCTTCAGGAACTGAGGACAAGAGACTAAATATTATGACAAAATATCTCTTATTATTCTTATCACTCAGAAAATTCCAAGAGTTTTGGGACCTGGAACCAGGAAGAGTTGACTAAGACAATCTGAATAACCAAATATATATTGCCAATAAGTCACAATATTGCAGAAACACATCCTGTGTTAATATTTTTAAAATTATTTTCTTAGTTCCCTGAGCACTAAATGTTTATTACCTTTAAAAAAAAAATCAGTTGTGTAAATATTGCCTGATCCTCAACCTGCTGAGCCACCAGGGAGTTCCTCTTAGCAATTTGCAAGTATACACTACACTATTGTTAACTATGATAACGACGCTGTATATGAGATCCCTAGAACTTATGATTTGAATTTTATACCCTTTGACTACCTTCACCCAGTTCCGTCCCCTACACCCATCCCCTTGGCAATATTTACTCTGTTTCTGTGGGGGTTTTTTTTGTTTGTTTATTTGTTTGTTTCCAGATTCTACACAAAAGTGGGATCATACAGTATTTGTCTTTGTCTGACTTGATTCACTTAGCATAATGCCCTCAAAGTCCATCTATGTTTTTGCAAATGGCGGGATTTACTTCTTTTCTATGGCTCAATAATATCATATATCACATTTTCTCAATCAATCCGTCTATCAGTGAATGCTTAATTTGTTTCCATGCCTTGGCTATTGTAAACAATGCTGCAGTGAACATGGGGATGCAGCAATTTCTTCAAGACTGTGATTTCAGTTCCTTCATATATATACCCAGAAATGGGATTGCTGGCTTTTATAGTAGTTCTATTTGTAATCTTTTGAGAAATTTCCATACTATTATCCATAGTGGCTGTACCAATTTACATTCCTAGGTAACACTACACTTCCTTTTTCTCCAAATCCTTGCTAGCACTTACCTCTCATCTTTGTAATAGCCATTTTAACAGGTGTGAAATGCTATCTCATTGTGGTTTTGATTCACATTTCCCTGATCATTAGTGCATTTTGTACTTTTTCATGTACCTGCTGGCCATTTGTACCACTTCTTTGGAAAAATGTCTATTGGCGTCATTTTTCCTGTCCATTTTTTAGTTGGATAATGACAGAAATGATTTTTGCTATTGATTTGAGTTGTATTTCTTATGTATTTTGAATATTAATCCCATACCTGATACATAATTTGTAAATATTTTCTCCCATTCTATAGGTTGCCTTTCCTTTTATTGTGCAGAAGATTTTTAGTTTGAGGTAGTCCCATTTGTTTATTTCTGCTTTTGTGGCTTGTGCTTTTAGTATCATACCAAAGAAATCATTATCAAAACCAGCATCAAGGAGATTCTTCTCTATGTTTTCTTCTAGGAGTTTTACTTGTTAAAAAGAAAGAACAAAACCAAACAGGAGTCATTTGACCCCATGACAGCAAACCAAGACTTAATTGCAATACCAAGCTCTCCCAGGAATGTGAACTTTAAAGGGATAATCTGAAATGTCCTGATCAGCCCTAGTGAGGTACTCTGCAGAGTAAGACCCCTGACATCCCTTCCCCCTCAAAAAAAGATGACTTGGCCTGAAACATTTTTTCTGTCTTTTTTTTAAATAACTTCCTTGCCCACCCTCCTTCTGCCTATAAAAAACTTCTAGTTTGTACAACTTCTTGGAGTGCTCTTTGATTTACTAGATAAGATACTGCCTGTTTCACAAATGTTTAATAAAATCCATTAGATATCCAAATCTACTCAGTTAAATTTTTTTTTTTTTTACAAATGTTCCAGGTCTTACATTTAAGTCTTTAATCTATTTTGAGTTAATTTTGAGGTACAGTGTGTCCAGTTTCATTATTTTTCATGTGGACATCCAGTTTCTCTAAGACAATTTTATGAAGAGACTGCCTTTTCTCTAATAAGTAGTAGTTAACTATATATACATGGGATTATTTCTAGGTTCTCAATAATGTTTTAGTCTGTGCCAGCACTGTACTATTTCAATTATTATAGCTTTGTGTTATAGTTTGAAATCAAAAAGTGTGATGCCTCCAGCTTTTTTATTTCTTTCTCAATATTGAATTGGTATCCAAGGTCTTTTGAGGTGCCATACAAATTTTAAGATTTTTTTCTATATCTGAGAAAAATGTCATTGGAATTTTGACAAAGATTGCATTAAATTTCTATATTTCTTTTTTTTTAAACAAGTGGCTGCACCTGTGGTAGCCAGGGGTCGAACCACAGCCACTGTAGAAGCAATGCCGAGTAGTTATGTTGTGAGCCACATGGGAAGTCCTTTTTTTTTTTTTTGGCAACTCCAGATCCCTGACCCACTAGCAAGGCCAGGGATCAAACCCATAGCCTCATGAATTTTAGTCAGATTTGTTTCCACTGCACCATGAAGGGAACTCCTGTGGGCTAAGTTTTAGATAAGGGCTATTCTAATACTTATTTTTTACTACAGTGGTTTACAAATGTGGTCCCTGGACCAGTAGCATCAGTATCACCTGGGAGCTTCTTAGAAATGCAAATTCTAATCCTATGCTACACATACGGAAACTTTTGAGGTGGGGCCTTGAAAGTATTTTAAGCAGTCCTCCAGATGATTTCTGTACTCTTAAGTTTGAGAACCGCTGGTCTCTTCAAGACATCCCATCTTCCTTGATGGCTTTTTGATGGAGCTTCTCCTTGTTCTTAGAATTTTCCTCTCATCCTCCTAACATATGTCTTTACAGAAGAATCATGCCTTATGCCTATAAATCAATATGAAGAAAAGGGAATGGGATTTAAAACTATAAAACCTGAGTGGGAACCCCAACTCTGTCAACTATAGGAATAAAACCATGCATAAATGTTTTTGCCCTCTAAGCACATCCCCTCATTAAATATTAGGAAGAAGACATTTATCCAGGACACAGAGTAAGACTTTTGCTTGAAGCTTCCTCTCAGTTGAACACAATACACAGGTGCAGTTGACACCACTTCCAACTTAAGAGATGAGAAAACAGAGGCACAGAAGACTCAGAAGAGTGAACTTAGTTGCCTAGGCCTGATCCACTGGACACAAACCTTTGACAGTGTCGCATCTGCAAATGTGGATAATGACTCCAGAAGTTCTTGTAAGGGTTAAATAAGGCAACAGAGTTTATAAGAACTTGTAAAAGGTAAACATTATGTGTGTATGTATTGTCTTAGTGGTTTGGTGGCTGAGTGGCACCAGAACATCCAAACCTGAAGTGGAGGGAAATCAATAACTAATAAAAGAAAAGTTTTTTAAAAACTGAAAACAGTAAACTTTTACTCTTATAAAAGTGTAAATTCTAAAAAAGCCAAAATCCAAAATATTTCAGTTCTATAAACAAAAAAGAACAAGCAAATGTGTTATGTAGATAGAATAAAGTATACATCTTTCCATGAAAAGAAAAGCAAACATTTATAAACTAGAGGGGAGGAACTGGTTCTTAAGTGTAGCTGAACCAGTATTTATGGACCAAGTCAATGGACTCAAATTTGAGCCACTTCTCACTGCCTTGGGAAGAGGTTATTTAGGTAAAGAGTGAGATTCTCTCAGCTAATTTTTTTTTCTTTTCATGCTTTCAGAGGTTCTAGTCAATGGAACGACCACAACAGTCAAAAGAATTTAAATTCTCTGGGTTTGGGTGACAAGAATTGGAGCATTACTCTGGCCAGTGAAATGCAGAAAAGTGACCCAAAAAGTTCTTCAAAAAACATTCGTAAAATTAAATTTGAATCATCATTAGAACTACACTACAGCCAATGGGGGCAGGGGGAGATCAAAACCCTAAAGTATGCATTCTTCTTGAAAACAACCCTAAAGAAGTATTTTTAGTTTTTGTTGCTATAGACATTTTAGCTAAAATAAAGATCAGTCTCTCACCAGAGTAAGTAGTTACCCTGACTCTACAGGGAGTCAGTTTCCCTATGGAAACTAAAATGTGTGTTAATATGACTGATAGAAAGCAATTAAAAAACCCTGCTCCAACCAACGTATTCCTGGCAATCTTAAATGTAGAGGGATAGATGGATGCATGGATGGATGGATAGGTAGGTAGGTAGGTAGGTAGATAGATAGATAGATAGATAGATAGATAGATAGATGGATTGATAACAGTAATTTTCAAATTGCCACCTATTACTCTAGAACCACAAGTCTTCATCTGCTTTCTTGATAGGTCTCAGGACCCCTGGGAAGAAATCCGCCCACAGACTCGCAGACTCCAAAGAAGAGCCTAAATTTGTATATTTCTTTGAATAATATGGACAGTTTAACAATATTAACTCTTCTATTCCATGAACATAGGGCATCTTTCCACTTTATGTGTCTTCAATTTCTTTCATCAATGTCTTATAGTTTTTTTTTAAACTTTCACTTCCTTGATTAAATTTATTCCTAAGTATTTTATGCTACTGTGAAAAGGACTGTCCTTATTTCTTTTTCAGATAGTCTGTCATTAGTATACAGAAACACAAATGATTTGTGTATATTGTTAATTTTGTATCCTGAAACTTTACTGAATTTATTGATTAGGTTTCACAGGTGTTTTGTTTTTTTTCTCGCTGGAGTCTTTAAAGTTTTCTAAGATCATGTCCTCTGCAGAAAAAAAATTTATACTTCCTTCTTCCTTTCCAATTTGGATGTCAAATGTACTGGAAATTCTAGCCAGAGCAATCAGGCAAAAATTATATATATATATATATATATATATATATATATATATATATATATACACACATACACACACACACACACACACATATATACACATATACATATATATATATGTGTGTATATATATCCAGTATTAGATCTAATTGGAGTGGTGAGAGTGAGCAGGCACACCTATTGCTGATCTTTATTTTTTGAGATAGTTTTATTGAAATACAGTTGACACAAATCATTGTATAAAACTCAGGTGTACAGCATAACACTCTGAGATATATATTATGAAAAGAATAAGTTTAGTTAACATCCATCATCTCATATAGGTACAATAAAAAGAAATGGGAAAAATTCTTTACTCATAAAGAGAAGCCTTTAGATTTACTCTCTTAACAGTTCTCATATATATTACATTGCAGTGACTGTTCCTGATCTTAGACGAAAAACTGAAATTTCACGACTGAGTATGCCGTAAGCTCTGGCCTTGTCTTATACTGCCTATGTTATGTTGAAGTGTGTTCTTTCTATACCCAACTGGTTGAGAGTTTTTATCATGAAAGGATGTTGAATTTTGTCAGATGCTTTTTCTGCATCTATTAAAACAATCATATGATTTTTATTTTTATTCTGTTAAGGTGGTATATCATATTAATTGATTCGTGGATGTTGAACCTTCCTTGCATCCCTGGAATAAATCACACTTGATCATTGCGTATGATACTTTTAATGTACTACTGAATTCAGTTTGGGTAATATTTTGTTGAGAATTTTTTGCATCTATATTTATTAGGCATATTAGCCTGTAGTTTCATTCTTTTGGAGTTTTCTTTTCTAGCTTTGGAATCAGGATGATATTGGTTTCATGATATGAGTTTAGGGATATTCCTACCTATTAAATTTTTGGAAGAATTTATGAAAAATTGGCTTTAATTCTTCTTTAAATGTTTGGTAGAATTCACAAGTGAAACCATCCGGTCTTGGGCTTTTCTTTGTTGGGAGATTTTTGATTACTGATTCAATCTCCTTACTCATTATTGGTCTGCTCAGGAGTTCTGTTTATTCCAAGGATTTTGCCTTGGTCAGTTATATGTTTCTAGGAATTTATCTCTTTCTTCTAGGTTGTCCAATTTGTTGACATACAATTGTTCATAACAGCCTCTTATGATCTTTTGTATTTATATAGAATCCATTGTAATGGCTCCTCTTTCATTTATAATTTTATTTATTTGGGTCCTGTATCTTATTTTCTTGGCTAGTTAAGGATTTGTCCATTTTTATTCATTTTTCTCAAAGAACAAACTCTTACTTTTATTAATCTTTTATTTTGTTTTTCTATTTTCTATTTCATTTGATCCTCATTATTGATATTATTATTACTCTTCATTATTTCCTTCCTTTTGTTAATGTTGTGGTTAGGTTTTCTTTTTCTCCAGTTTCTTGAGGTATAATGTTGTTTATTTGAGATCTTTCTTTTTTCTTGATTTATGCATTTGTAACTGTAACTTTCCTCTTACAATGCAATTTTAAGCAACTGTGGGTTGTGCTCTCTTGTTTGGGTGGGTTATAGGATGTGCTCCATAGCCAGTACAACCCAATGACTGGGGATCCATATCAGGCCACACTGCCAACCCAGTTCCCTGGCTGGACAGAGAGAGACCAGCTTGGCTCTGCAGACGTGCAGATATGCTGGCTGGAATCTCTGTTCAGGCACTACTGCTAAAAGACTCAGCTGGCTAAGATCTGAGTACCAGTTACTGCAAATTCCAGCCCCCTTCTCCGTTTCTATCCATCCCCATTAGTCATACTCTGCAGGTTCCCCCAGTGAGGTAAGACCTGAGTAAGCATCTTACAGAGAATTCTATAGTACTGGGGAGGCTTTCTTTTTCAAAAGAAAAAAGAAAAAAATAAACCATAAGGTGAGGAGGCCTCTCCGTTTGGCAGTGTTCGTACTTGGGTATGTAGTGATTCAGTCAAAGTAGAATTCCTCCTCTCACCCTTCTAATGTGGTCCTTCTCCATCTGGTTGTCTAGCAGGTTACTTCAGCTTCACTCTTGGGTTCTAGGATTTCTACAATGATGTCTTGTCTATGGATAGTTGCTAGGTGGCCTTTCTTTGAAGGGAAGTGAAGTTGTAAGTGACCTATGTGGCCACCTTGATCACCCACATACTCCATTAAAAGTATAACACAGTGCCTTTTCTCTAAAAGTTTTCTTCTCAAATATAAGATTTAAACTATTATTAACATTAAGAAATTTTAAGCTCGTATAAAACTGTTCTCAAACTGAGATAAGTCATCTATTGAAAAACTTACAGTTGAGGTACCAACTAGACATTCACAGGACATATAACAATAAAGCAATTTATGTGCAGATTTCTTTTAGCTTTTTTTTTAACACATCTAATGTCTTTTTTTAAAGAAAAGAAAAGGAAATGAAAAGGCAATAGTAAAGGAAAAAGGAAAAAACAAAAAGCAATAATGTACAGCTTTTTAAAGCTTACTGGGCTCCATCCTTGTGCTAAGCCCTTAAAAGCTATAATCTCATTTATCCTCATTTATTCTGCACTCATTCTGCAATTATTATAATTGCAGGAAGCAGGTGTCATCTTCATTTGATGCGAAAGAAAACAGAAGTCAGGAGATACTCAGCCAATTTCCCAGTTTTACTACTAGCACTGAGCTCAGTCAGGTTTTAAATCCAGGTTATTTGTTTCACCCACTAAGTGCTAGGTACTCTACTAAGCATACTAACTTCTTTACTTGAAGAAAGAAAGTGAAATTCATCTAATCCAATCTCACAGTTTCACTAAGAATTCAAGAAAGACTACAACAAAGTATTTGGGTTTGATTTCTTGGGCACTGTTGGTCACTGTCACTGTTGCCAGCCTGACAAGTAAGATTTGCAAGACAAAGGTGACACACAAGAGATAATTTTTCTGAGAGAATGGAATCATATTCTTAAATATTTTTTCCATTTTCAAATATGGAAAGTAAACAGGAAATATCAAAACATCTAAACGTAAACCGGTAGTTGAGAAAAATCTAAAACTGTTCTAATTACAATGAGGAAATATTTCTTTAAAACATTCATTTATCTTAAATATATGTAATACCCTATTGTTCCTATAGCCACATGGTATCCTGGCCCTGCTGACTAATAAATGCTAATATTTACATCATATTCCTTATGAAATTTTACATAGCATAGATAATGTGAGGTCTTCTAATTCATTGTAGCAAAACTGAATATGCACTCTAAAATGGGCATGTGATTTACTACTTTATTTCACTTTTTTCATTTGAAAGAGTCTGAAAAGCAAGGTAAGACTTCATATTATGCAAATTACATATAATAATTTTAGAAAAATTGGGTAATTGATAAAATCTAGCCAATATTGTGAATATATTTTTAAATTGCAGAGTGGTTTTACTTCAACTCACTATATGATACTAAAATAATCAGTTGATTCTATTCTTATTTGCAATTCCAGATACTCTTAGAAGTAACAAAATCATAAAATATATTTCATCATAAATAATTTGTTTTAATCAATTATATGAACAGTTATCATAGATAAATATAAACATATTTGAAGGGAAAAGACAAAATTTCATAAAATCTTTAGATAGAGATATATTCTAAAAAAGCCAGTACACTAAAAAATTATTTTAAAAGAATGCAGATGGCCAAAAGCACATGAAAATGCACTCAACATCATTCATTATTAGAGAAATGCAAGTCAGAATTATAAGTAGGTATCACCTCACACTGGACAGAATGACTGTCATCAAAAAGTGTATAAATAATAAACGTTAGAGAGGATATGGAGAAAAAGGAACCCTCCTGTACTGTTGGTGAGAATATAAATTGGTGTGGCCACTATGGATAACAGTATGGAAGTTCCTTAAAATCTACAAATAGAACTGATATATGATCATGCAATCCCACACTTGGGCATATATCTGAAGAAAACCATAATTCAAAAAATACATGCATCTCTGTGCTCACTGCAGCTCTATTTATAATAGCCGAGACATGGGAGCAACGTAAATGTCCATTGACAGATGACTGGATAAAGAAGATGTGATACATATACACAATGGAATATTACTCGGGCATATAAAAGAACAAAAGAATGCCATTTGCAGCAACATTGACGGATCTAGAGATTATCATACTGTTAGACAGTGAAAGACAAATACCACGTACTATTACTTATATGTGGAATCTAAAAAATTATGATACAAGTGAACTTATATACAAAACAGAAATAGACCCACAGAAATAGAAAACAAACTTACAGTTGCCAAAGGGGAAAGTGGGGGAGTGATAGATTAGGAGTTGGGGATTAAAATATATACACTACTATATATAAAATAAATAAGTAACAAGGACCTACTGTATAGCACAGGTAATTATACTCAATATTTTGTAATAACTTGTAAGTAAAAAGAATCTGAAAAAAAAAGTGTGTAAAACTTAATCACTTTTGTATACATGAAACTGAAACTAACACAACATTGTAAATGAACTATACTGCAATTAAAAATAAGTTGCATAAAATAGCCTACATGATGCACCAAAATTATATCCACTCTTTAAGAAAATGGAGCTCAACAAGAAAATAGTGAAATAAATGTCAAAGAAAAGAGTATAAGCAGGATACTTTTATTAATAAATGATCCTCATTTGGTTTAAATTTAGCTTTCAAGTGAAAAAAAAGGGCTGAGTTACTGTATAAAAATAATTAAGGTTGAAATATTTTCTTTCTTCCCCAAATATCTGACATTTTAAAAAAAGTAACCCACACATATCAGGTGCCTACTGTGTTCTAGACAAACATAAATGCTTTATGTACATCACATGTTCACAGCATCCATGGGAAGTATTATTGCTTTTTCCATTTTAAAAACAGGGTAATTAATGTTTTAGAGAGAGGTTGGGACATTTGCCTTAGTCATGTAGTAAATGGCTAGGGTGGCTTTTTTTTTTCTTTTTTTTGCTTTTTAAGGGCTGCACCCGTGGCATATGGAGGTTCTCAGGCTAGGGTTCCAATCAGAGCTATAGCTGCCAAGCTACACCACAGCAACTCAAGATATGAGGAATGTCTGCAACCTACACCACAGCCCACAGCAATGCCAGATCCTTAACCCACTGAGTAAGGCCAGGGATGGAACTTGCAGCTTCATGGTCCTAGTTGGATTTGTTTCTGCTGAGCCATGATGGGAACTCCCAGGATGACATTCTTAACCAGTCTTATCATAGCCAGTTACTACACTCTTAGTGGCTGAAATACTTCCTGGTCAGTCCTAATCAAATCCTAGAAACTATTAAATAAAAAAGGGGGGTTTCTAAATTTAACCAATCTTGCGAACAAGCAAAAACATCATAGTACATCCTGCAAAATAAATAATTGAGAAACATACTAAAACATATAATAATGTTGGTTTTTCCTTTCAGCCAGTGGCAATGGAGATGCATCTAAATGGATCCGTAATCCTTTTTAGGGCCACACCTGTGGCATATGGAGGTTCCCAGGCTAGGGTTCCAATCGGAGCTGTAGATGCTGGCCTACCCCACAGCCACAGAAATGCCAGATCCAAGCTGCATCTGCAAACTACACCACAGCTCACAGCAACGCCAGATCCTTAACCCACTGAGCAAGGCCAGGTATTGAACCTGCATCCTCATGAATGCTAGTCAGATACGTTTCCCCTAGGAGAACTCCCTGATCCCTAATCCTAACAAGTTTCTCATTTGTGAAGCTCACAATTTTGATAGGGAAGGGCCAATAAAAGTAAGCAAGGTACCTATAGATGGAGATAAGCATAATGGAGAAAATAAGAGGGTGAGAAATTCTGGGAGTGGGAAGTTTTGCTATTGTGTTGCTACATATGAAAGTCAAGGATAACCTCACTGATGAGTTGACACCAGAACAGAGAACTGAACAAAATAAAGGGGAGTTTTTCAGGTACTGATGTGGGAATTTGTTTGGCCTGTTTGAAAACAAATAAATAAATAATGACTGTATGGTTCCAAATAGTGAATGAGGGCTGAAAGGCTGGAGATAAGGTCAGGAATATTTGTTCAGGACAGGATGTGTGGGACCTCAGACACTACTGTGAACCTTTGACTTTTACTCTAAGAAGTGAAGAAAGGATTCGAGAATTAAGAAGTGATTTACTCTAGTAAGTGATGCTTAAATAGAATGAAAACTGAGAATTGACTACTGTATGGAGTGGAGGTCTCTGGTGACTCTGACAAGAGCCATTTCATTAGAATGTTGAGGACAAAATCGTGCTTGGAATAGATTCAAGGCAAGAACGGAAAAAAGGAATTGGAGGCAGAATGCATGGAAAACACTTCGCTGGTCTTGTCTCAAAATGAGGTACCACCTTACACCAGTCAGAATGGCCATCATTAATAAGTCCACAAATAACAAATGCTGGAGAGGGTGTGGAGAAAAGGGAACCCTCCTACACTGTTGGTGGGAATGTAAATTAGTACAAATACTGTGGAAAACAGCATGGAGGTACCTCAGAAAACTAAATATAGAACTACCACATGATCCAGCAATCCCACTCTTGGGCATATATGTTGACAAAACTTTCCTTGAAAAAGATACATGCACCCATATGTTCACTACAGCACTATTCACAATAGCTAAGACATGGAAACCACCTAGATGTCCATCGACAGATGAGTGGATTAAGAAGATGTAGTATATACGCACAATGGAATACTACTCAGACATAAAAAAGAACAAAATAATGCCATTTGCAGCAACATGGTTTGAACTAGAGACTCTCATACTAAGTGAAGAGTCAGAAAGAGAAAGACAAATACCATATGATGTCACTTTTATCTGGAATCTAATATACTGCATAAATGAAACTTTCCACAGAAAAGAAACTCATGGACTTGGACAACAGACTTGTGGTTGCCAAGGGGGAGTGGGAGGGACTGGTATGGACTGGGAATTTGGGGTTAATAGATGCAAACTATTGCCTTTGGAATGGATAAGGAATGAGATCCTGCTGTATAGCACTGGGAACTCTATCTAGTCATTTATGTTGGAACATGGTGGAGGATAATGTGAGAAAAAGAATGTATATATGTGTGTGAATGGGTCACTTTGCTGTACAGTAGAAAACTGACAGAACACTAAAAATCAGCTAGACATAGGAATCATTTTAAATCAAAAAGAAAAAAGGAGACCAGAGAAATGGTATAGCTAAGTGGCCATGTGGGTTCAAGGGAGTTCTTTTCTTTTGTAAGTTGGGAAATCATAATATTCTATGCCATTGGGAATGATCCAGCAGAAAGAGGTAAATTAAGGTTGAATTAGGGACATGGGCAATTGGGAAGCGTTGTCCTTTAATTCCTGAGATGAAAAGATCTAGGGCACAGGTAACGGTAGGGGTGGTCTTAAATAGGGGCACAAACACACTTTCCACTGTGAGGAAAGGTCAAAGGCACAGAGACAGTTAATGAAACAGTGGTGGGATCATGTAGGATTTATTTTCCAAAGTGTGGTCCTGGAATAAGACTAGAACTATAGGTCACTGGATTAAAACTGTTTGACTCTAGGCATTTGTAGGAATGCAATGTTTAATGATGATGATATGTAGAGAAATAGAAAGGATTCCTTAGTAACTTGTGAAAGTGCTTATCAAAACAGTAAACTCTTTTGAGTGTCACTACTTACAATCTTCACCAAAATAAATTCCAAATGCATTTAAATTTTAAATATATTTTTCTTCTCTTTTCTTTATGTCATCACAGAGCTTAATGTTTAATTAGGATTTGCATAGCGCAAGTTAGAAAAATATCTTAAATCACAATTTAAACAAAGCTAACCTAACAGAGGCTTGAAAATTTATCGGATATCTTAATGGAGATAATTCTCATAAATGATACAATGTAAATGAAAAAGCAGAGTACGAACAATTATATATTTACTATGGATATACTCATTTGGCCTGCAATTGCTTAAATATAGAATTTCCAACAGGATTTCTTCAGCCTTAGTGACTGCCCGTTCCTAATTTTCTGGTTCACAATCTATGAAACGTTTGAACCAAAGAAAATTTGCTGTCCTCAAAGTTATCCAGGAACTGCTGTTTTCTCTCTGTTCTCTGTAACAGGGATGAGAAAGGTTATGCAGATTATCCAAGGTTTGAAATCTAGATAGAAAAGTAGAAGAAAGGGGAGAGAAACCTACTCCCTGAAAATACCTCTTACCCACAAAACAAAAAGACATTAGTCTACATTTTGTGATCAATGCACCTCATTCCACCCCTACTTCTCCCAAATATGTGAGGTTTTGTCAATATTAAGAATGTTAATGCCTTTCTTACAGTCATCACTGCTTAAAGGACTAAAACAAGTAAATACATAAAACTGATCATACTTGCTTTGAACTAGTGGGATTGTGGCTAGAGTTTCTATTTTTATACTGTCCCTACTGTTGTATTATCCTTTAAACTCTAAAAAATTCAGTATAAAAATTGAGACTCATTTAATGAAAAGTCCTAAATATTGCACAAATAAATGATTACAGCTCTAAGTTAAATTTTACTTTCCCCTGTGTGTTTATACCTACTATACATTATAATATGAATGTTCCATTTGCATTTTGATTGCCATTGATTTTGATTTACCAGGAGTCAGATCAAGATCGAACTCTGATTTCATTGCACCTTAATTGTGTGTACTCATCTGGTAAAATGGAAATAACTCTACCTGTACTCCAACAAACTAGGGGATAAAATGAGATAATCTAATGAAAGCGTTTTATGAAGTGTGAAACACCATGAAATATGTCATTTGGTTATTTTTACACTAAAATATTAGCCAAGAGAAACTGTAGATTCCATTTATAATCCAAGTCTATTAACCATTTTTGGAATAAGACCCCATTTGGAGATTTTGTTCCAAAGGCAAATATGACAATGAGAAATGATTACAGTGGAATTGAGTACATTTAAAATTTAAAATTTTCAGTAAAATTTGTTATAGAATTATTAAAATTACCGAGACCCCAGACTTTCCAAGATAAGAGGAAAAGTTAATATCTTACCTCAAAAGAATGGATACCTCAGTAAAATATATATAGCAACTACTATTTCCTAATTACCTAATCACTAATCAACAAAAGTCAAATATTTTATTGGCTAAATTTTGAAAATATTAGCTTCAAAATAATTAGAAATGTATGTAAATGCATTACTGTGCATAATTCTAAGGTATTATCATCCATATTTAAGTTTTGATTAGATTTTAATGTTTAATATTTGAAGCACAATACTCAATATAAGACAAAATTTCAAAAATTGAGAAATAAGCAAATTACTTAGTCCCACTATATAACACAAATATTTATTACTATTAACTTTCCATTATATATACACACATACAAATAAATATGTTTCATAGTAACCACCATGAACATATCATTTTGTGTGCTGCACAGCATTTACATTTTCACTTATTTAAACTCTTTTACATGTTGCTACATGTATTAAGTTTTTTACTTTCAGTACAGTATAAACAACCTTTCTCCCCCTAAACTTAAAGCTATTGGATAAAAATCAACAGATTTTTCTTATCTAGAAAAACTGTCAAAATAAGTACAATTCTTAAGGAAAAATGGCAGAGGTCATTGGGCGATATAGCAAAAGCCTGCTGTTTCTAGAGTTAAATTGATAAGATTGGTGGACTGGAAAGTGATGCCATCAGGATATTTCCATTTTAATTCTGCAGTGCCCACAGTGCCTAGTGAATAGCAGAATTTTCATGAATGTTAATTAAAGCCTTTTATACAGTCGATCTTGGTCAATTTCCATGAAGAAAGGAAGGGAAGATCCTTCTATTCATTCTTACAAGTGTTTACAATGGACAAGTTCTGCAATTTCTTGTAATTCTGCAGTTCAGTTCTAAATCTTTTTAAGTCTTAACAAAATCTTTCTTTTCCTTGACAATGTGCTTCTTATTTTACCTTGCTTCCCCAAAGACAATGTTTCTCTGCTTATGTATTTTCTGGATTTGCTCTCTATTCACCTCTTTTTAAAAAAATATATGTGCTTATTCAAAAAAAGTGATAGCAAAGCAATTCTTCAAATTCAGGATTTTCATTTGATGGATTACTTAGAAGTAAAGACCAGGTCAAAATCAGCAAGCAGTTCAAGGAATTTATTAGGATCAATGCCTGTGAAAAATACAGGAAAGGTGGGAAGAGCCATCATACATGACATAGGTTTGACTCTGGATAATGCAGAGAGGGAAGGAAAGTAGTCTGGTTCAAAGTATTTTACACAACAGTCCAAGTTCAAAGAGACTGGCAAAGCCTACTGGGGAGTCTTTGAAGTTCCCGTTGTGGCGCAATGGTTAACGAATCTTACTAGGAACCATGAGGTTGCGGGTTCGATCTCTGACCTCACTCAGTGGGTTAAGGATCTGGTGTTGTGGTGAGCTGTGGTGTAGGTTGCAGACGCGGCTCGGATCTGGCATTGCAGTGGCTGTGGCATAGGCTGGCGCCTACAGCTCTGATTCGACCCCTAGCCTGGGAACATCCACATGCTGCTGGTGCAGCCTAAAAAGTGCAAAAAAAAAAAAAGGAAAAAAAATCTACTGGGGGGTCCTTAATCCTGGGTTACCTGATAGATGAGCCACAGTTCTCCCAGAAAATGGCCTGCCTTCATATCCCTTCTGTACTCAGTCACCAGCTACAAGCAGCCTATGGTAAGCTTGGTATAAAAGCAGTGGTGGATTTCAAGGCACAGCAGTTGAGCCGCTTAATAAATTATGCTCCTTGTAGTAAGAGGCACATTACCCTGGGCTCTACAACAATGTATACCCATCTTAAAATGCTTTTATCTGGGGGTACAAATTTGTCCTCACCTTCACCAACTGAAATTCCACATAATATACATTGAAAAAGGCCAGTGATTTATACTTAGAAAACATGGTATAGATCTATGTCAGAGCCAATATTTGGGCTGTAATTAATAAATGTCAGCATGAAGATTGCAATAAGGAGAATAAATCAAGACTCTGCTGAACATTGACCATTGTCCGTAGTACATGAAATATACATTAATCTGATAGAGCATTGTGAAAGAACCCAAAACCCCAGAAAAAAGAACCAGAATTTGAACATTTTTCTGGAAAGTGCAGTCATAGGATTACAAAGTCAACAGAGATCATGGTAAAATATAAAGGTATTTCTTATTAAGAGCTGGTATGATTCTTATATGTTATTCTTAATTTTTTCAATAAACCCAGAGTAACACTGTAAGATTGAGTTCTCTGCACACAGCTAGGAAAACTTGTTTGTCAAACAGCTGAAAACAGAAATTTTTCAGACCCCTGAAGGGAAATAAAGCACAAGTTGAGAGCAACAGAGATTGAGTATGGGTAAATTGAGAAGAAAAGACATAATTGTTTGATTGCAAAAACTGGCATGTTAGCTATCAATTAAATCAGAGGTAAGCAAAGTATGACTTGACCAAAGACAGCCTTAAGCCTGTTTTTAGTAAATAAAGTTTTATAGAGATAAACTATGACCATTTTTTTAACATGTTCTCTACAGTTACTTTTGCTATACCACGGTAGAGCTGTGTCCACAAAGTCTAAAATATTTACTATCTGACCTTTTACAGAAAAAAATTACAAATCCCTGGACTATAGTTAAAGCACCAAGATATACACACAAGTAAGACTCATCAGCACCACTACTTACAGAGTGGCAGTACATCAAGCTTTCTTTTGAATCTCCATCATAATCCAAAAAACAAAGAATGTGTGTGTGTGTGTGTGTGTGTGTGTGTGTGTGTAATCCTCACCGTCACCATATGAGGTTGATATTATTGTTTCCTCATTTTCCACTGTGGAAAATGAGCCATCAAGGGTTAAGTAAATTGCTAAAAGTAATACAATCAGCAAATGTCAGAGCCAAGCTTCAAACTAGGCAGCATAGTTTCAGAATTTGTACTGTTATCTCTATCCTATATTGCATATTATTCTCCTTTTACGCAAAAGGAAAATGTGGTTTGGGGGAATTAAGTATGTTGTTCAGTATCACATGGAAACCAAATAGTAAAGCCAGACTTCAAACCTAAAGCCAATATGTCTTCCATTTTTTCCACATAATTATCCTACTATATTATCCCAAAGGAGGTGAAGCATTGCAAAAGTTTTGAGGAAATTATAATCAAGTTAAGATTAGAAAAATATACCTAAAGAAGAGATCATTCGGTCCCAGGGAGAAAAAGTGATGTGTTTTCTCATAAAATAACAGGCAAGAGTGACATGGCTTAAATTGCTGAGAAGATCAATGCATAGAATACAGCTATTTAAAAAAAAAACACATAGCCTTTGGTATTTAACATAAGGCAAATACACAATCTAATGAGTATCTCTGAGACTATAGGTGGGATTATGCCTAGAATACAAGGGTGACAAGGTAAAATCTTAGCATCACAAAACAAAGCAAAAACTGGATTTTATAGAAACAGTGTAGAAGGAAGGATTAGAAGTAAGATTCAACTATGAAAGAAAGAGAGGAAGAATGGTAAGATTTTTAGTAAATGGTGAGAACATACATGACATAATTGTGTGAGCAAATTACAGTCTACACAGTGATAGAACTTATATGGTGCTTTCCTAATACAGAAAATCAAAGTGTCCCAGAGGCATGATAGAGTAGTGATAGAAGCTTTTAAATATTTGATATCTACTTAAATACTAGTTGTGCTAAAAGAAAATTCACTTTTACCTGCCTTTGTTTAGCATTTATACAACCAAAAAGCATTCAATATGAGCCAGAACTTGCCTCAGAGATGCTTGTAGAAACACATACTGTAGCCATTAGGAAAAATCCTTCAAAAAGGCCAGAGAAAAGACATATGTGACCCCATAGCAAAATTCTTACAGATTATTAAATAATTGAATCAGTACTTTGAATTAGAAAACTTCTGCTCCTGACGTAGTGCAGCAGAAATGAATCCGACTAGGAACCATGAGGTTGTAGGTTCAATCCCTGACCTTGCTCAGTGGGTTAGGGATCTGGCATTGCTGTGAGCTATGGTGTAGGTTGCAAACACGGCTCAGATCCCCTGTGGCTGTGGCTGTGGCTGTGGCTGTCGCTGTGGCTGTGGCTGTGGCTGTGGTGTAGGCCAGCTATAGCTCTGATTCAACCCCTAGCCTGGGAACATCCACATGCTGTGTGTGCAGCCCTAAAAAGCAAAAAAAAAAAAAAAAAAATTCTGCTCAGTGGGAGTGGAATAACCTTAGCCCACAGTCTTGGCTCAAATAATTCCTACCCTGTAGGAAATTAACATTGGAACTTGTAGCTATCAGACTCAAATCACATACCACTCCTCCTCCTACTACTAATAAGGACAGTAACATTGGAAAGACTTTGAACTTTCTAGGCAGAGCTTTACTTGCTATGTAACATTGGGTAAACATCTTCACACCTCTGAGACTTGTTTTGTCATTTTCAGTTGGGATGATGGTGGGCGCTGAGTAAAAAGATGTTAGCACATAATACACATCCATATTCCCTAGCACCAAAAATGATCGAATGGAAACTGACTACCACATATCTGGGACCCTGCAAGCGTAAAATTAGGTGAGAAGCCAACTAGATCCTAACTCTCAGAGTCCCTGATCCATCATCATCATATTCATTTGTTTTACTTAATCAACACCTATATAGAAATTCCGTGCTAGGCTCTGTTCTAATCATTTTATAGACAGTTACTAATTTAATTCTCATTCTGATGCTTGACCATCATAACTACAGTCATGTTTACTTTGGCAAGTAAGGATGAGAAATTACCAACTAGTTATGAAAGCAATGAATTCCTAGGTCCCATTTGTTTATTTTTAAAGCTTTTGCACAGCAAAGGAAACCATTAACGAAACGAAAAGACAATCCACAGAATGGGAGAAAATGAAGCAACTGACAAGGGATTAAACTCCAAAATATATAAACGTCGCATACAGTTTTATGTCAAATAAACAAGCAACCCAATTTAAAAATGTCAGAAGATCTAAACAGATATTTCTCCAAGAAAGACAGATGGCCAAAGAGCACATGAATCAATGCTCAACCTCACTAATTATTAATGAAATGCAAAATCAGAGCTATAATGAGGTATCACTTCACACCAGTCACAATGGCCATCATTAAAAAAATCTACAAACAATACATGCTGGAGAGGATGTGGAGAAAAGGGAACCTTCCTACACTGTTGAAGGGAATGTAAATAGGTGCAATCACTATGGAGGACAGTATGGAGGTTCCTTAAAAAACTAAATATATATAATTCAACCACAAAAAATCCAACAACCCAACTGAAAAATGGGCAGAAGACCTGAATAGACATTTCTCCAAAGAAGATATACAGATGGCCAACAAACACAAGAAAAAATGCTCAATATCAATAATTATTAGAGAAATACGAATCAAAACTACAATGAGGTACCACCTCACACCAGTCAGAATGGCCATCATTAACAAATCAACAAATAACACATGCTAGAAAAGGTGTGGAGAAAAGGGTATCCTCCTACACTGTTGGTGCAAATGTAAATTGGTACAACTACTATGGAAAACAGTATGGAGGTACAGAAAACTAAATATAGAACTACCATATGATCTAGCAGTCCCACTCTTGGGCATATATCCTGACAAAACTTTCCTTGAAAAAGATAACATGCACCCATATGTTCACTATAGCACTATTCACAATAGCCAAGACAATGGAAACCACCTAAATGTCCATTGACAGATGAGCGGATTAAGAAGATGTGGTATGGAGTTGCCGTTGTGGCTCAGTGGTTAATGAATCCGACTAGGAACCATGAGGTTGTGGGTTCGATCCCTGGCCTCTCTCAGTGGGTTAAGGATCTGGTGTTGTCATGAGCTGTGGTATAGGTTGCAGACGCGGCTCGGATCCCATATTGCTGTGGCTGTGGCATAGGCCATCAGCTACAGCTCAGATTGGACCCCTAGCCTAGGAATCTCCATATGCCACGAGTGCGGCCCTAGAAAAGTCAAAAAGGCAAAAACAAAAAAGAAGATGTGGTATATATACACAATGGAACACAACTCAGCCATAGAAAAGAACAAAATAATGCCATGTGCAGCAACATGGATGGAACTAGAGACTCTCATACTACCTGAAGTTAGTCAGAAAGAGAAAGACAAATACCATATGATGTCACCTTTATCTGGAATCTAATATACTGCACAAATGAACCTTTCCACAGAAAATAAACTCATGGACCTGGAGAAGAGACATATGGTTGCCAAGGGGGTGGGGGAGGGACTGGTATGGACTGAGAGTCTGGGGTTAATACATGAAAATGATTGTATTTGGAATGGATAAACAATGAGATCCTGCTGTATAGTACTGGGAACTCTACTAGTCACTTAAGATGGAACATGATGGAGGATGATGTGAGAAAAAGAATGTGTGTGTGTGTGTGTGTGTGTGTGTGTGTGTGAGAGAGAGAGACTAGGTCACTTTGCTGTACAGTAGAAATTAACAGAGCACTGTAAACCACTCTAATGGAAAAAATAAAAATCATTTAAAAAAGGAGTTCCCGTCGTGGCTCAGTGGTTAACGAACCTGACTAGTATCCATGAGGACATGGGTTCGATCCCTGGCCTCTCTCAGTGGGTTAAGGATCCGGCATTGCAGTGAGCTGAGGTGTAGGTCACATATGTAGCTCATATCATGCAATGCTGTGGGCTGTGGCGTAGGCCGGCGGCTACAGCTCCGATTAGACCCCTAACCTGGGAACCTCCATATGTTGTGGGTGTGGCCCTAAAAAAAAGCCCCAAAAATCATTAAAAAAAAAAAAACCTAAATACAGAACTCTCATATGATCTAGAAATCCCACTCTATGGGCATATATTCAGAGAAAACCATAATTCAAAAATATACATGCATCCCAATATTCATTGTAGTGCTATTTACAATAGCCAACACATAGAAGAAACCTAAATGTCCACTGACAGAGGATTAGATGAAGAAGATGCAGTACATATACACAATGAAATGTTATTCAGCCATAAAAAAATGAAATAATGCCATCTGCAGCAACACAGATGGACCTAGAGATTATCATGAATGAAATGTTAAAGACAAATGTCATATATCACTTATGTGTGGAATTAATAAAAAATGATACAAAAGAACTTATTTGTAAAACAGAAACAAATGCACAAATTTTGGAACCAATCTTACGGATATCGTAGTTGAAACCATTGGGTAGAGGGAAGAATTGGGAGGGTAGAAATAATATATACACACTACTGTATAAAATATTGATCAATAAGAACCTACTTACTAGCACAGGGAAAGTTACCCAATACTGTGTAATAAACTATATGGGAAAATAAAAAGGAATGGTCATATGTTTATGAATAACCGATTTACTTTGCTATATACCTGCAATTAACAAACTTTTGAAGTCAACTATATTCCAATAAAATTAAAAAAAATTAAATGCAAAGAGTTTTTAAATTCAAGTGGAGTGAAAACAGCTTTGGAGACAACCATAAGGTTTTTTCTAACTGTCTGGAACTAAAGAGCAAGATGGGATTTCTTTTAACTAGTTAATAACGAACACAGCATGATATGTACAGTATCAGACAATAGAATCTGTTAGAGAAGTCCCTGGGTTGAAAGTCAAGACCCTGAATACTGTATTATCCTTTGCACCACAGAATTATATCATGTCCAAGTAAATGAAACCTACTAGACAGGAACAGTCAGTTTGGCATTTTATTAACGGTCGATTTGAAAGGTTCCATAATTAAGCTCATGGGTAGTGGGAAATAGAGCTGGGGAGTATGAATCTACAGGGTTTCAGAGAAAAAACATTTTTCAGTATGGCCCCAAACTAACTTTGTGACCTTAGTCAACTCTCTTCGAACCTTCCCCTTCCCACTCTTATAAAATGAAGGCCATATGCTCCAAGAGAACCTCAGGAATTCAATCTGGGACAGACTGAGTCTAGAAGTTTCCAAATCCCTCAGTTTTCAATGACTTCCAGATACTAATCAGTGTAGGACTGGCTGTGCCATAGCAAAAAATGACTCCAGGTTTGGAGTGGCTTGACACAACAAAGATTTACTCCTTGCTCTTGTCAGAATGAGCAAGTGGCTTTTCTCTGCTTTTTACAACTTAGAGATCACCTTGCTTCCACCTTGCAAATTTCCCATTTGAAATCCTTTCTTACTGCTTTGCAGATGGCAGAGATTATTGAAAATTTACCCAGGTTCACTTAATTCCCTCAGATTGGAAGAGATAAGCATCCGCCTGATTCGTGGATGACTTTTGTCACATGACTCCAACCTCACCACAAGGGATGCTAGAAAATGTTGGTGAGCATATGGGATATTTGATTAGAATGAATGAGCTCTTCCAGAAGAGGTGAATGAAAATATGACCAAGATAATATAAGAAGCACATGCCAGGTTCAAGACCAGAACTCAGGCTCCTAGTTCAAGGCTCCCCTCCAGATAATATGTGGGGTTGACATACGGACGTCCTCAAAGACTTTGAAATCAACAGAGGGACCATTATTTCATTACAATAATTTGTATTTTATTATGATTTAAAGTTCCTGCAACCTATATAGAAATATATACTCTTAATGAGCTTTCCAGTGAGGTTAACAAAAAGCCTGTATTTCACATCTAGAAGCTCTGTTCCATTCTTTGAAAATATTTTATCAAAGGCAAAATCCAGACTATACTTATTTGACATTCCAGCCTTTCTCAATGAGAGTCCTTAGAGCTGAGAATCTCCTTGTGAGAATGGAATAGACTAATATGCTGAGCTACAAAGTAGGAAAAATCCTCAGAGGTATTTGAAAAAGGTTTGTGAAACTTTCTGCACTAAGATGTTTGATTTTTAAGATTCTTCTTTAAAACTAGGATGAAGGAATAAATCCTATTGTGTTTTGGTGACGGCCTGCTTCCACTCAAGTGTTCCTGGGCATTTAGTGGTTGATGTCAGAGCCAGAGAAGTAATTCAGTCTACTGGACACTTTAAGAAAATGTGATTATCCAAAACCTGGCTTCTAGTGAAATCCTGAGTTGATCCCATGCCTTGTACAAATCTTTAATTTATTATTTTTTTAAGAGTAAAGTTTTTTATATAACTACAGCTGAGAATAAAATGGGACAGAAAGATAGCATGCAGTTGCTTTTCATTTTACTATTTCGGTATGTTGGGAAGAACTTTCTGCTTTTAAACAATCCAGGTTCTTACATCTGTTTATTCATACAACCAGGAAAATAAGTGGCCAAATGCATACCTGTGTGAAACGCCATCAACACCTGTCACTTCTCAAGGTTATTCACTAGCTTATTTTCTTTATCTTGATAATCAATACAACTCTTAAAAGCATCATACAAGTAAATAGCTTATGAGATGACCTGACACACTAGTAGAAATGTTGGTCATTACTTTCTTGTTTCTCTTCTTTCAACAGAAGGAAATTCAATACAATGAATATTTCATGTTCAGGAGTTCCCTTCATGGCTCAGTGGCTAACAAATCCGACTAGGAACCACGAGTTTGCTGGTTCAATCCCTGGCCTCGCTCAGTGGGTTAAGGATCCGGCATTGCCGTGAGCTGTGGTGTAGGTTGCAGATGCGGCTTGGATCCCGCGTTGCTGTGGCTGTGGTGAAGGCCAGTGGCTACAGCTCCAATTAGACCGCTAGCCTGGGAAACTCCGTATGCTGCGAGTATGGCCCTAGAAAAGGCAAAAAGACAAAAAAAAAAAAATCATGTTCACATTTATGTTTCTCTATATGGAAAAGAAATAGTTATATCCATCTATCTTCTGATAAACATGCTGAAATCTATCATACATGTTCATGTTCTAAATAAAATATTTCCGTTTTTGTTGAAAGAAGTTCCATCACTTAGTTTTAGCAATCCGAGATGAATTCCGTATTAATAAAATGGGATTTTCTGCTAATGAAAATTTGAGCTAATAGAACTTTTATTGTACTTATTTCTATTTGATTACTTGCCTTTCTAAGAAGACTGAATTGAGGGTCAAAGTTCATGTGCTACTCATTTTTGAATTTCTTATCCCTAAGACACTGAGGTCTTTACCAGTATTGGGGAAAATACAACAAGAGGTCCTCAAAACACTTTAAGGGATTACTAGGCAGTTCGTGGTCTATTCATTTAGAAGTAGTAAAATATCGAATAAATATGTTTAGCAGTTTAGTTTTACATCTTTCAAGATAAATTTAAAAGTTACAAGGTCAAAAATAATTACAAAACTGACACAGTATCATACTATAAATATGACTTGCATAATTCTAGGCCAGCCAAAATAAACTAAACTAATAGAATGTTCAAAGGGGAAAGAATTGTTGAGAGCTCTTAGTTCTTTCATTTGAAAAAACTGAAACACAGAAAGAAGAGCCCAAAGAGACTGTCTAAATTCATGGCAAAACTTAAGCCCAAATCTCAGTAATCTGAATATGAAGTAAGTGCTCCCCCCATCGTATTTATTTAAATGTAATGAAATATGTAAAGACTTTATTCACATGCATGCCAGATGTCATTAATTTCATTTATGTCACCACATAAGGTATTAATAAACAACTCAACAAAAATATGTGTGGAGGCTGTTGATATTTAAATATTGGAATGTGGTATTTCAGGCATTCAATTTTAAAAAAAACTTGTAAATAAGAAATATTTGCTGTGTTAGAATAACAGAATGGGAAGACACTTATTCAAGAGGTGATTTGCTCTGGGCTTGAGGGTGATAAATATTAAAATTCCTCACATTTTTGAAGATACTTATTTGACAATTCTGAATTCTACAGACATATTGTTTATGAGGAGGATATTCATATATTGATTAATTTCGTTTGACTGTGAGAATATAAAAGAATATTAATTCTTAATTTCTTACTTCCATTTTTTTTCTGTTTCTGTGTCCTGCATTTATAACTACAATATTTTTGGCATAACCTTAAACAGATGGTTGGGTATTTGAATTGGGGGAGGAATCAGTATTTTCTGAACTCAGGGAATCATAAATTTAAATAAAGAGAAATTTACATTTTCTATCACCAATAACAATACTTTTGATTCTGTTTTGTATTTGTCCATGGTGATCAGCATAGAATTTTTTCAATGAAATTTTAGGAGACCAAAAGACTTGTTCAGGATGAAGTAAATATTTAGAAAATGTAAAGGAACTTACACCCAAGGTTTTTCTCTAAAGATTAAGAACTACATTTCCTTTTCAATCTCAGGATCTGCTTCTCAGTGTGCTCTTCCATCTCCCTTCTCAAATGAATAATATGCATTATTATTATCTTTTTTCATTGTTTTTTTAGGGCCGTACCTGAAGCATATGGAGGTTCCTAGGCTAGGGGTCAAATCAGAGCTGCAGCTGCTGGCCCACACCACAGCCGCAGCAATCCAGGACCCAAGCTGTGCTGACCTATACCACAGCTCACAGCAATGCCAGACACTTAACCCACTGAGCGAGGCCAGGTATCAAATCCACATTCTTATGGATCCTAGTCGGTTTCATTAACTGCTGAGCCATGAAGGGAACTCCATAAAATACAACATTTTTTTCTTTTTTTGTCTTTTTGCTTTTTATCTAGAGCCGCACCTGCGGCATATGGAGGTTCCCAGGCTAGGGGTCTAACAGGAGCTGTAGCTGCCACCCTTCGCCACAGCCACAGCCACTGCAACGCGGGATCTGAGCCGCGTCTGCAAACTACACCACAGCTCACGGCAACGCCGGATCCTTAACCCACTGAGCAAGGTCAGGGATTGAACCTGCAATGTTGTGGTTCTTAGTCGGATTTGTTAACCACTGAGCCACAAAGGGAACTCTAAAATACAATATTTTTAACTAATATCCAGAGTCAGTACACTGGTGGATTATTTTCTAGGTGATAAAAGACAAGCAGATGGTCTCATACACAGTCTATGATCACATAATACTGAAATAAAGTCATTTATAAAACACATGAATTAAAGCACTCCCTGAATTCATTAGAATAGCTGCTTATTTTCAAATCACATTGCTTTCCATAACATGTAGTTAAACAGCTTTTCACAGTTATATATTTAAATATATCTCATTATTGCTTTCGAAGCATATGGAATGATTTTCATTTTACCATCTAAGAACATAGGAGAATCAATATGCAAAAACATAATATGAAACTATTCAATATACAAATATCCTGATTATGAAATCTTTTGAAATGGTATTTGAATTGATATTTATCCATTCCAGTAAATAAAACATTACACTTTTCCACACGAAAGAATTATTTTCTAACTTGAGAAACCTACATTTTTCATGAAAGTCACTGGCCTGTCTCAAGGTTTAATTGAAACCAAATGAAGTCTAGTAAAACTAATCAAAACCAAACAAACCCTTGGGTTATATGAAGAACTTACTGCAAGTTACAGTTCTGGAGATTTGGTTAGAGCACTCTAAAATCAAATTTAAAATGTTGTCATGCCATGTGAACTAGACATAAAATATTCTTCCATGAGGTCCATGAATGGCTAAATTACAAATATAACTTTATTACTTACAGAATTATACCATGATCATCAAGAAAGGCAGAACATGCCGAATCAATTCATAGAAAGTAATTGATGGTAAAGAATTAACCTAAGACATTTAAAACTTATCTCATGTCCTATACGTATATCACTCTTTAAACAGAAATTTCAGGAAATCTCTCAAAAAATGCAATGTATAATATGCATAAATCATTCCACAGCAGCTGAAATCTCTAATGAAATGCAGGGGGGAGGATATAAAGCTAAAAATTAATGGAAAAACAATCTAGGGGTCCTGGAGGTAGGACCAGACCTGAATCTGAACAGTCATGTGACTCAGTTTCTTCTCTTTTTTTTCTGGGGCCAGACCCACAGTATATGGAAGTTCCCAGGCAAGGGGTCGAATCAGAGTTACAGCTGCTGAGCTCCACCACAGCCATAGCAACGCAGGATCTGAGCTGTGTCTGCGACCTACACTATAGCTCATGACAATGCTGGATCCTCAACCCACTGAGCGAGGCCAGAGATTGAATCCATATCCTCATGGGTCCTGTTGGGTTTATAAACCAATGAGCCATGAAAGGAAGTCTGACTCTCAACTTCTTGCACTGGAGTTTTCTTACTATGAAATGAGAGTAATACTTCTAACTGTTAACATAGGCTTTCTCCAATATAGTCATGTAAAGAATGATTCAAATGCAAGTTACTGTGAAAGCATAGAGTAGATATCAGCAAATATCGGGAAGATAAGGAATAGAAAAGATGACTGCTTGCAAATAACTATCACGAATCAGTATTCCTCTTTGTATTTGAAGATACACAGAGAAGAACTGATAGAGGAAAAGTGACTGCAGCTTTGATATATAGTGAGTACAAGTGTTGTGATGTGTCATTTCACATTAAATAATACAAAATTAATTATTCCTCTGAGAAATGCATGTTTAAGTGAACACCTACTCAGTGTTTCAACAGGCAGAATAGTAAGTAGGATGGCCATTTGCTGAATAGAATACAAATGTCATATATAAAAGTGATTTAAAAGATTTGGTGTTATAATAGTGAAGAGGTCCAAGGAAGATTTTTCATTCCATGCACCTCAGTTCCTGCCAACCTAGTTTTTAAATTGTGGAGTGTTAAAAAAAAACAAAAAAACAAAACAAATAACATAAAATAGAACAGGACTGTCCTGAGGGAAAATCGAAAGGAAAATTCCCTATAAGCAGTTAGATAACTTACATTTTTGACAAAGAAGGAGCAAAGAAATATGTTTAAGACATACAGTATAGTTTATTATCAATGATTTGACCTTGTGCTTAATTGAATTTTCTTAGGTACAAGAGGACATGGAATTATTACTTTTGTTATAATTTTAAACTACTGACAATCTAAATAATTTAATAATATATCTGATCACTTTCCCATATTATTTAATTAGTATTTGGTAATAATTTTTGGTAATTTAGAATATTGCCTTTAGACAATTACCACTATAGGTACTTTACAACCAAACCAATTTTTACCAGTTACGTTCTAAATTATAATACTTTACATAAATTAAAAATTTCTAAACACCTCTACACTAATGTATTTGACAAACCCAGTTGCATTTGCATGTAAAAAGTTTATTGCCTTGGAGTTCCCGTTATGGCTCAGTGGTTAAAACCAACTAATATCCATGAGGATACAGGTTCAATCCTTGGCCTCACTCAGTGGGTTAAGGATCTGGCATTGTCGTGAGCTGTGGTGTAGGTTGCAGATGCGGCTTGGATCCCGTGTTGCTGTGGCTGTGGTGTAGGCCAGCAGCTATGGCTCTGATTCGACCCCCAGTCTAGGAACCTCCATATACTGTGAGTGCGGCCCTAAAAAGACCAAAAAAAAAAGAGGGTTTTTTGCCTTTATGATAAACACTGAGCAAAAGAAACAGAAAAAATTCTCCAAATATTTTATTGGAAATAATTAAATTCACTCTTTCGTATATGGACCTAATACTGATATAGTCAACAGCTTTATATGATCTTAAGCAAATAGATTTCAAAAGTTACTATATTTTCTTCTTTTTTTTTTTTTTTTTTTGCCTTTTGTCATTTTAAGGCCGCAC
>PVHT021183696.1:27141126-27301359 GCA_004024745.2 Catagonus wagneri | reverse complement strand
TTTTTTTTTTTTTTTTTGCCTTTTGTCATTTTAAGGCCGCACGTGCGGCATATGGAGGTTCCCAGGCTAGGGGTCTTATCGGAGCTGTAGCCACTGGCCTACGCCACGGCCACAGCAACGCAGGATCCGAGCCGCGTCTGCGACCTACACCACAGCTCACGGCAACGCCGGATCGTTAAAAAGTTACTATATTTTCTTAAACCATGATCATGAGTGGGACTAGACCTATACTCTAATGTGTGTGGACTAAAGAAAATGGTAATGTGCCTGATCTTCTTTACTCCAATGACTACTTCTATGGATGTGAAATCACACTGAAACTACAGAATATAAGCAAACTCTGCTGGAGATGGACTCATTAATAGAAACCAGTCATTTACTTGAGAACAACTAAAAATAGATAAAATATTAAGAAGAAATCTTTAATGCATCAAATGTCCTATAAGTCATAAAGAATCACCAGGCTGAGATCCAGGAGAGGATAAGAACTCACAAAACAAAATCCAGCACACAAGGCTACTTTTGTACTCCGACTACTTAGGAAATGAAAAGAAAGAGCTAGGTTAGCAAGCTGTAGTTTAACAGCCTTACAGAGATAACAGCCTTACAGAGATAGCAATACAAAACCTGGAGATAAGGCCCTAAAATGTTAGCCTACACTGGGCTTGGAAGTACTTCCCATACTACCATGCCAAAGGACTGCTCCCTTGGAGTATGGATGAACCAGAAATAAGCCAGTCTATATATATGATATATGTGTGTATATACACACACACATATGTATATACAGCTCAGCTGTGTATTATCAAGGGCCCAGAAAAAGTTGAGTCTTGAAATTGAATTAAGGGAATCTAGGATTTCTAGTGCCTTTAGCTATCTGGCAAAAAAGCAAAACGAAATTTCTGTATAATATTATTCTGGGCTTCAAAATTTTCTATGATGTTTTTTCAAATATAATGCCTATTGCACAGTCAAAAATAACTACGCACTCAAAAGACACAATTTACAAAATGCAGCAGAAATAAACCCATAGATAATTCAAATATTGGAATTATCAGACTTTCATTGTAAAATAACCATGCTTAGAATTTTCACAAAGATAAAAGTGAAGTTGGAAAAATGCAAGTTATTTTAAAGTGATATAACATTTTTAAAAGAGGCAAATAAAAAGCATACTACTGAAAATTATAACTAAATCAATACATTTATGAAAAGACTAGTCCCAGATGAATAAACTATTTGTGAATTGGAAGACAGATAAGAAGGAACCATCAAGAAGGAGGCACAGAAAGACAAAAGTGTTAAATTATGAGAGAAAAGAATTTATACTTAAGGATATAGTAAAACAAAAAAATCTAACATACATTTAATTGGAGCCTCAATAAGAGAATGAGACACAAGTAATATGTGGATATTTTCTAGGATTGAAAAAGATACCATCCCACAAATTTAAAATGTAATGAAACCCAAGCAGAATAAGGATTAAGAGCAGACACATCATAGTGAAACTCAGAAAAACCATAAAGAAGAAATCAGAGAGAGAGAGGTGAGAGATGAGAGAGAGAGAGAGAGAAAAGATAAATTACTTCCCAAGGATTAATGGCTGACTTCTTAACTGGAAACCAGAAAACAGAATGGTTTTTCAATGTACTGAAACAAGTGAAGTTTCAACTGATGATTTTAGTTGTAACAAAAAAGTCTTTAAGAATGAAGGTGAAAAAAAAGGGGCTATTCAAACAAAAAACTCAGAGTCAAAAAAAACACATTTCAAACCAAAACTAAAAGACTGCACAATGAACAGATGTATACTAAATGAAATTCTGAATGATATACTTCAGTCATAAGTAAAGCAACCCCAAATGGAAGCTTAGAGAGGAAAGGAAAAAGGAAGCACATGGAAAGGAATGGAAAGGTGAAAAAAGTCAAACACTAACCCTATAAAACAATAAAAGATGTTATTTATGTAATTTATAGAAATATGTGGAATTAAAATATTCCTACCTCAGACTCTACAGAGCAATCAGTTCCAGACTAATTATACTCCAGGGTCATTATACCCATGAGTTTAAAAGACAAAAAAAAAAAGAAAATGAAGACTCTAATAGATATAGGAGGATATCAACGAGACCTCAGAGTAAGAAAAAGCTTCTTAAATAGTACATAAAACACTATTAATTATTGATCAACTTGATTATGTTAAAATTGAGAAATTATATTTGCCAGACATCTTTTTTTTTTTTTTTTGTCTTTTTGCCTTTATGTAGAGCCGCACCCGCGGCATATGGAGGTTCCCAGGCTAGGGGACTAACAGGAGCTGTAGCTGCTGGCCTTTGCCACAGCCACAGCAACGCAGGATCCGAGCCGCGTCTGCAGCCTACACCACAGCTCGCGGCAACGACGGATCCTTAACCCACTAAGCAAGGCCAGGGATCGAACCCGCAACCTCATGGTTCTTAGTTGGATTCGTTAACAACTGAGCCACGATGGGAACTCCTGCCAGGCACATCTTTTACAAAGTGAAAAGGCAAGTCCACAAAAAGAAATTATATGAAGGAGTTCCCCTTGTGGCTCAGTGATAATGAACCCGACTAGTATCCATGAGGATGCAAGTTCGATCCCTGGCCTTGTTCAGTGGGTTAAGGATCCAGCATTGCTGTGAGCTGTGTTGTAGATCTCAGACAGGACTCAGATCTGTCATTGCTAAGGCTGTGGCGTAGGTCGGCAGCTACAGCTCTGATTTGGCCCCTAGCCTGGGAACTTCCATATGCCTTGGGTGCAGCTCAAAAAGACAAAAAAGAAAAAGATATGTGAGCTTGTAATACATATGACTAACAAGTGCTCATATCTGGAATGATACATAGTTATAAGCTATACCATAAACTTCTACATATCGATAAGGAAAAGTCAGGCAATCTAATTTTGTAAGAAAGGGCAGAAGATTTGAATAGGCATTTTACAGACATGATATCCAAATAGTTACTAAGCATCCTAAAAGATACTCATCTTCACCAATAATGAAAGAAATACTAATTAAAAACCACAAGATACTACACCCACCAACACAACACATTGGCTAACATGCAAAACAGGAAGTCTCATACACAAATAGTTAAGCATTATCTAATAAATAAGATCACTTGAACAGCATTTCCACTCCTACTCCTAGGTAAAAAACCCCCAAAATTACATGCATATGTGGAACAAGAGGCTTATTAAAACAACATTATTTTAACTAGACATTAACTAAAATATGCATGAATAGTACAACTGACTCACATTGTATACCTAAGAGCCATGAAAATGAACTAATTACTGTTACATGCAGGAATATACATGATTTTCCCAAACATGGTATTGAAGGAAATAAGCCTGGCACAAAAGAAACTTGGAAAACAGGCAAAATTAACTTTTGTTTCTAGAAGTAAGGATAGTTGGTTACCTTTGGGGTTCAAATTGAAGGCAGAGGTAAGGACTGATGAGGAACTAAGGAGGACTTCTGAGGTATGTCTATTTCTCTGCTTTTTTTTTAATTTGTTTTTGTGTTTTTTTATTTTTGTTTGTTTTTTAACAAGATAATTATAACATGAGCATGTTCACTTGTGATAATTCAATGATCTGTACATAAATGGTGTGTTTTTATTGACTCTCACTAGTCAATAAGTATCATACACACATAACACAAACATACAGGCACATGCACACACACACACACACACACACACATATACTTATAGTGAAATAAAAGGTTAAAACGCATGGCAGCAATTGCTCAAAGAATGGTCCAGAACTTACTGGACTCTTCAATGAGTTCCAACAAATATTTAAAGAGTAAATATTTCCATAATTATATAAAGTCTGTTAGAGATTAGATAAGAAGAGCATATTCTACATCTCATTTTGTAAGTTTTGAATACCTTGATACCAAAAATGAGAAAATGTGAAAATAAAAATTAGGTCACTCTCATTTTTGAATATAGATGCAAAAACGCTCAGTTTTTCAAAACTTCCACAAGCCAAAACCAGCAATGCATAATGTGCAAAATTAACCATGACCAAGTTGGGTCTATCTCAGGTATATAATGCTGGCCTACACTGGAAAATAAATCAATACAATTTTCCACATTAACACTTTAAAGGGAATAACTACATGACTAGCTTATTTGATATAGAAAAAAAAAGTCTACTAAAATCCAACATCTCTTCATGGTTTAAAAAATCAACTTTTAACAAATTAGAAACAAAAGTTACATACTCCGATTTAACAAAGGCTATCTACAAAATAAAAATTTCCAGGAACATCATATTTAACACTAAAACTACAAGAGTAAGCACAAAATAAAGAGCCATTATCACCATTTGTATGTCAATATAGACAGCTGTCAACATTTGCAGATAATCTTTTTACATGGAAAATGAGAATAATCTACAAATTAATGGGATTAATGACAGTGTAGCAAAGTCATTGTCTTAAAAATTAGCATCCTAAAAACTTTTATTTTTAAACATCATTCATTTAAATATTTTTAAAAAGCTTAAAAAATATTAGGCAATAAGGAATAAATCTGAGAAGTTATGCAATAAATCTGTGAAGCATATGATAAAGCGTTATTGAGAGAAATTAAGGATAACCTATATAAATGGAAAGATATATCATGTGCATGGGTTGAAGACTCATAAATCTGTCAACTTTTTATACAAATTGAGCTATAGATTCAATGTATAACCAACTACATTGTAAAACTATACTCAACTACATGACTGAATCTAATATGGAAATAGAAACTTAAAACTCCATGAATAAGCAAATATCCTTTCTGAAAATAAAACAGAAGAGAACTTGATCAATTGATCTTAAAACTTACTATAAAGTGTATTTATATCAAGACACGGTGATATTAGGTCTAGGTAGAACATAAAAATCAACAGAAAACAGAACTGATGCATATGTGGATCCTTTGTTTAGTCCTGAAAACAGACTGATGCATATGTGGACCCTTTATTTAGCTGCCCTTCAGAGTAATAGAGAAGGGCTGTCTTCTCAAAGTATATTGCTGGGACATATTTTAATGCTTAAGCTAATACTTCAAGGCATTTGCTTGTTTCTTAATAAAAAATGGTCTTTACAGAATCTCCTTAGCAAATGCTAGTATTTCAATTACATTCATTTTTCTAAAACAGCTCTCTTACTATGTTAAAATTAGCTAAATATTCCAACTTATAATAGCATTGTCAACAAAAAAATCAGTTACATTATTTATGGAGGAGAAACTCATCATGATACTATTTCATATAGATTGCTGCTATAAAAGCATTTATTGCTATAAAGGTACTTTACAAGTGCAGCCTAAAAACTGTTCAATGAATGGAAAACTATTTCAAAAATGATTATATCTTTTATCCACTGCTTAGATTCCTATCAAAAAGAGCTGTTTTTAAAAATTAGATGCTGCATTCCTCTTTCCAATACCTACTAGCCATTATAAGACAATATAAAATAATGTCTCAATGTTACACTTTAATGCTTTGCTATAAAATTTCATAATGAGAATCTTTGAAATTATTAACAGTATTATTAGTTTTCATTAAGGATAAAATACACTGAGCATTAACATGGACATGTAAGTATTAAATGCAGATACATTTTAGAGAATTGTGTTTCCATTTTATATTAATTTGCACATTTGGTGACTCAAAAACTAACTGTTTCAAGTGGAATATACATATATATTTTTCAACTATATAATATATATACTATATATAAAATCGATAGTGCATAAATAAAATTTTTATTTCAACATCAATTGTTTCTTTATATTGTCATATCAAAATGTTCAAAATTTAGCAACCTTTGCAAACATATAGAAGAAGCAAACTTGTTTTATATGAACTAAAACAGAATGCAGACTTTTACTTTTTAATATACACGCTGTATATTTTTAACAATATAGATAAATTCTACTTTTATATTTTCCAAACAAAACAACCTATAAACTTGATTATAAGCTTTAATTTTCAGATATTTAATTATTAACTAAAGTCTATTAATTAAACTATACTGTAAGGTAATAATTCTACTGAAAAATATTGGAAATTTTTCAGTCAGATATTATTTGAATTAAACAAAAACTTTGTTATGGAGTTGATGTTAGAAGTGGCCATTGCAAATATAATGCCCTACTTTTAGGAAAGAAATACTGTTAGAGCTCTCTTCACATTACAGAATTAGCACAGAAATCTGTTTCCAATTAAAAGAACTGTGGGAGAACCCAGCTGTATTTGGGACTTGGCAAACATATTAAACTGTGCTCCAAATGCTTTGGTTTCAGAAAAGCCTATAAAGTATTTTCTCATGTTTTTTCCTCCTTAACCTCAAAACACATGTACAGGGCATGGATCTGTAGCCCCTCTCTCCCTCCAGTTACAATTATTAGAAAAAAGTTTAATATTCAATGCCTTTAATATTTTAAAATCTCTAATACACAAAGGCTGAAAAAGAATATTCATGAGGTCACCTGTGTAAACTAAAGGATTTATATCTTGGTTGTCAGAGTGTTTAAAAAATGATTCACTTCTGCATAGAAACAAGAAGCTCAGTTTTGCCAAAGGCTCATGGCACTCAGGCTTGGAGTGGTTTGGATTTAGTTAGAAAAGCCAAGCAAGCAAAGAGGTTGTTTCAGGATAGTTTTAAAGTTCCCACAACTATTTCTCATGTTCTGTGCACTAACATTTTCAAAACTAGGGTTGTAAAGCAATTTTATTATAAGGAGAAAATTGTCTGTGGATCTTAAATCAAAGTTAGAGGTTAGAGAAATTAGCAGGGTTTGTGGAATAAGAACGACTAGAATGGATATAGTATAGAAAATCACTGAATTTCTCCAGAGGATTTAAAAAAAAATCTTAGCATCATAGCCAGATTCCAAGGTTATAATGTCTATTTACCCTTTAAAAATAAAATATATTAGCATGTTTCTCTCATTATCTCACTCAGTAACAGTTCCCCCATGTTCAATTGTTAGTCATAGAAACTTCTAGAAGGACAACATGAAAACAAAAGTACAAATACACTTCAGACTTTCAAATGTCACACCTCCTTCTAGATTTAAAAGATTATCCGTGAAAGGAAATGATGTCTTTTCTTTTTTGAGATAGAGGGGTAAAATAATGCAATTAGCAATGACTGACTTATTCTGTGCCAGGCACTGCTCAAAACCTACGTACATTTATGAATTTAATCCTTTCAACAACTCTATGAGACTAGATACTACAATTATCAACATTTTACACACAGAGAACATGAGACAGAGAAATTAAGTAGAAATTAAGTATTTCTTTGCATATCTAGGATTCAAACCCAAGGAGGAAGCCTTGATAAACAGTGCACTTAACCACTACCCTATATGCTACCACCGTACACAACAAAATCAGACATAATTTAAAAGCTAAGATTTTCATTTATTAAATTCTGGGACCTCTAGGATGTGATCTGTTTTAATTCTAGTCTTCTCATATGTATAGTAACAACTGTGGCATAGAATTATTCTAATTTTAAAATGATATAATTTCCTGACACATGTTAAATACACAATACATGTCAGTTCCCAGTGATAAAAATTGTTCACCTGCTTATTATTCACAGCTCAGTTATAAAAAAAAAAAAATGCAAGGTTTCTGCTTAAACCTGAAGCAGAGAACATTTTTATTTTTCTCCTCTCCCTTTAAAAATTTCATGACAATTTCCATGAAGCAGTTAAACAACAACAACAACAAAGAGGAAGCCTTGCCCAAGAGGACACAAAACTAAAGAAAAGAAAGAAGCATATAGGAGATTTCAACAACACAAGGAAACTGAAAAGGTGAGCACATGGTGGAAGGCAACATATAGGAGAAATTGAAAACTTAGTATCTCAAAGAATAAGAAGCCAAAGCAAACCATGATGCACTAGGTATAAGGAAAAGGCTCAAAAATATCAGGCACCACAAACCCTGCAGACAGAGAGTAGGCAAGATAAAAAAATAGCTGGGTTTGTGGAAAGTCTGTGTGAGAAGCCATGATTCCTAGAAATATCTCCTGGATCCACACAGTCAAGTGATGAGCTTTCCTTTACTTTCCTCAAAGAATGGAAGTCTGCTCTACAGCAAGGCTGAGTCAGAAGGAGATTAGACTCAGAGACACCACACACAGGGGAAGGCCTGGGTGTCATCTGAAAACAGAGATCAATCATAATTTACCTGCTGAATGGTGAGACATGTCCTTTACTTTATCGTGACCAAACTCACTCCTTACTGGGCTTTGAGAAATGCAGTACCCTTTTTTATACCACCAGGAAAAAGAAAAGGTAAGGATTCATCTCTTAAAACATTGGCACTCAAGAAAAGGTATAAAGTTTCTCATGGCTAACTCTCAACAAAACTGATATATCTTTGGCTAGGTATTCTAAATTAAAACTCTTAGCAAATATTGCCAGCTGAAAAGCTAACTACTTGGTAAAAATTAGAATGCAAACTATGATAGCTTTAGAGTAGTGGTAATAGAACTTTTATATAGATGTAGAAAATGGCAGAAAATGTCTGCATTTGCACTGTTTAATGCAATGGCAATTAGCCTTGAGTGACTAAGGAGCATCTAAAGTGTAGCTACTGCAACTGAGGTATGGAATATTAAGTTTTGTTTAATTCTTATTAATTTACATTTAAGCAAATACATATAGTTTGTTGCTACCTCATTAGACAGTGCAACTCTAGAGAAATTTATTAGGAAAAGTCAAAAGATCTGTTCCTTGACATTTTAAAAGAGGCCTAAGAGAAATAACCTTAGTACTGAAGAGAATACAGCTTTGCTAAAAGAGCGTCACTTTGAGTTGATCACCTTCAAATTATATTGGCTGAAGATAAATTAATTTGGGCCTCACTTAGTTCAGAAAAGCTAACCAGCTCTTGTATTTCAAACAGCAGGAAAAGGGGTCCTCATGCCTCTTTCAGTCACATTCAGAATGTGTTCTGGGCAAGAAAGATCAATTAAAAAGTTTCTTCCTTTGTTCTTTCAGGTGGCTTCAGAGTACCTTTCATTAAGCTGATCAAATGAATGTGTTACACACCTCTCTCATACGCTTGTTTCATTTTCCTTTTTTTTCTTTCCATGCTTTTGTTTGGGTATTTTCTATTGACCTGTCTTCTAGTTTACTATTCTCTCATTTTCTCTAATCTGCTGCTAAAACTATTCATTGATATTTTAATTTCAAACACTAATATTTTTAAATGAATTTTACTGGAGTAGAGTTGACTTACAAATTTGTATTACTTTCAGGTGTACAGCAGAGTAAATCAGTTATACATAAACATATATCCATTCCTTTTCAGATTCTTTTCCCATATATAGTATTGAGCAGATTACCCTGGGCCATACAGTAGGCCCCATTACCTATATATTCTTATACATAGTAGGGTGTATATGTCAATCCCAACGACTAATTTATCCCTCCCCACCTACATTTTTCCTTTGGTAACCATAAATTTAGTTTCAAAATCTTTGTTTTTTTTTTCATTTTGTAAGTTCTTTTGTATAATTTTTATTAGATTCCACATTTAAGTGATATTGTAAGATATTTGTCTTTATCTGACTTATTTTACTTAGTATGATAATTTCTAGGTCCATCCATCTTGCTGCAAATGGCATTATTTCATTCTTTTTTATAACTGAGCAATACTCATTGTGTCTATGTAGCACATCTTCTTTATCCAATCCTCTGTTGATGGACATTTATGTTGCTTCCATGATTTGGCTATTGTAAATAGTACTGCATTGAACATTGGGGTGCATGTGTATTTTCAAATTATGGTTTTCCCTGAGTAAATGCCCAGGAGTGGGATTGCTGGATCATACAGTAGTTCCATATTTAGTTTTTTAAAGAATGACCATAGTGTTCTCCATAGTGGTTGCACCAGCTTCCATTCCCACCAGCAGTGTAGGAGGGTTCCCTTTCCTCCACACCCTCTCCAGCACTTATTGTTTGTAGACGTTTTGATGATGGCTGCAAATAATGATATTTTAATTGCATTTTTCTGCTCTAGAATGTCCATTTGAATATTTTCATAGACAGCAGTCCGTCTTGAAATTCTACTTCTTTACATTTTATTTCTAACTTTTCCTCAGTTTTCAGTAACTTTTTAAATACCGTTAATTTAAATTTACTGCCAATATCTAGATTATCCGTGCATCTACTTGGATTATCTATTTTTTCTCTTGATTATCAGTTTATTTTTGTGCCTCATTATGTGTCTAATAATGTCTATGTTGAAAATTGTGGAAAAAGAACTACAGTGTGTCCAAATGATGTTACTGTTCAACTGAAAGGATTTCTCCCCTTTTCTTGTTAGTCATATTTAATGAGGGACTGATGATCTCAACTAATCAGAGATTGAATTATTTCAGGGTTGGGTTGAAGGCTTGGTAAGACTCAGTACACATCTTGGTTGATTCCAGCTCCTCAGGCACTGACCTCCCTGTGTTTTATGACAAAAAGTCTGGCGATTCTCTCTTCAACACGGAAAGACCTGGGGGATCAAGCTGTGCTATCACAGGTTCCAAGATCAGTTCTTAGCCACCTGACCTTCAAATTCTGGCACTTCTGTTCATTGGGAGATTAACTGTGATTTGAGTAAACTGCCATTTATCTCTATGTTCAGTGATTTCTTTTTTCTTTCTTTCCTTTTATATTTTATTATTTTTTTATTTTTAGGGCCACACCCGTGGCATATGGAAATTTCCAGGACAGGTGTCGAATCAGAGTTGAAGCCACCAGACTACACCACAGCTACAGCAATGCCAGATCCGAGCTACGTCTGCAACTTACACTGCAGCTCATGGCAACACCAGATCCTTAACCTAACGAGCAAGGCCAGGGATTGAACCTGTGTCCTCATGGATACTAGTCAGGTTTTTTTCACTGAGCCACAAAGAGAACTCCTGTTTTTTCTTAATTTCCACAAATTTGCAGGAAATTTCACTTTGCCTTTTGACCTAGGTCCTCCTGCTCTTGAGTAGCACCAAAATTCAGCCATATGCTTAATTCTCTCAAGTTTACAGTTTGTCACCCTTGCTTTCCATGACAACCACCACTTTTGTTGATTGCTTTTTCCTGGTAGTAGCTCTCTGCTTGGACCTAGCTGATTCTTTGCCCTGATGCAGAATTGGCCAGGGCCCTTACAGAGTTAAAAACAGCTGGTGATCTGGAGATCACTTTAGAATGATTCCACCTGCTCTGACATCTTGTCCTTATTATACCCTTCCAAACATTATTTTTGCAATTTATCTTGCTTTTCTGGTAGCTGTTATGTCAGCTCTGGGTAAATGGATAGGAGATTTCAGGCTTAATTTCTATGGTGAGATGAAATCTTGGCTTGTGCTTATGAGCACATGGAACTGACTGAAACCATTACATTTTTATGTAAGTTGTCTTTTCAAAGGAACCACTAGGGAGATTCACAAAAAGTCTGTGAATTTCCAGCTGAAAAAGCAACCTCCAGATCTCTGAATCAATACTAGCAGGGAATAGACTATGAAATCCGTATTTTTTCAAAGAAGGGCATACATTCCAATACTCACTGAAAATTTGACTGGGGGGATAATGGAAAAAATTAAACAAAAACTCACCAGGTAGAAAATCCAGGAGCCCTGGAGGACAATAGAAAAAAAGCAGTTACCACAGAAAAGAGCATAGTGGCAACAATTTAGGGAGATCTAGTGATTCTTGTCTTACCAATATTTGATAACCCTAGTGAACCAGTGACTTTAGTTTGTATAATATTCTTGGCTTTTCTGGAAAAGGAAGTTTTATTGTGGCATTCTGACCCACTGTATCAGAGTTTGTATGTGGAGTCAGGAAAGAAGAGATTAATAACTCCTTCTTTAGTTACAGGTTGCCAGATTACAATTAACTTTATCTGACCCAAAGGAGAGAACTATACAGCCTTTCAGCTGTATTCAGTAACTAAAAAAAAATTTTGAACATATGTGGGAAGGGGCAAAGCATGTTTTAGACGTACCAAAAAATTTAAAAACATAGTTCAGAGGTATATGGGCGAACAGGCTACAAGAGAGTCTGTCAATAAATACCTAGTCTCTCATTCTACTCTTTCAGTAATGAATCCCCAAAGATTCCACTGAAAGCATGACAGCTAGGAGAAACCATGTGAAGAAGAAATAGGCTCTTGGATATGAGCAGAAGTGGTGTGAAATGTGAGCAGAAAAGGACACAGCCTTGAAAGAAAGCTCTTTGTCTTCAACTTCTTCTTCCTTCATTTCCTTGGGCCAGAGTGTATGTAGAGGTGAGTCAGTTTTGACTATGCAGACAAGGAACACACTCAAAGGGATGATAAGGTAAAAATGTGAAAGGAACCTGGGACTCCAGATGATCTCCAAGGGCAGAGCTTCTGTCTCCACCCATCCCTTCAGCCCTCTTCCCCACTCCCATCCCCTCCCTTGCATCTGCAACAGATTGTCATCTTGGACTTTTTACATGAGAAAGATGTAAATAAATGTTCTGTCTTGTTTAAGTCATTGTCCATTTGGTTTCTGTGAAACCAATATCCTACTGAATGTATAAGCCTCGTTAAAATCATATGCCTCTTTAAAATGATGTCCAATTTATTACTTTGATAAAAGCTAAAATTCTGGGGATTTTTTTGTTTGTTTTGCTTTGTAGGGCCACACCTGCGTCATATGGGAGTTCCCAGGCTAGGGGTCAAATCAGAGCTACAGCTGCCAGCCTCAGGCACAGCAACGCTAGATCTGAGTTATGTCTGTGAACTACACCACAGCTCATAGCAATGCTGGATCCTTAACCCACTGAGCAAGGCCAAGGATCAAACCCACATCCTCATGGATACTAGTTGGGTTCATTACCGCTGAGCCACAATAGGAACTCCTAAAATTATATTTTATAAAAAAAAGAAATGCTGGCCTGAAATAATTTTGAACACACTATGTACTTCTAAACTACATATAATTACATTAATGTTATTTTGCTAAACTAAATAACATTATTACATTTCATCGTTAGAGAAATAAGTCATAAAGCCCTTTCACATATGCCTACTTTAATGTACATGGTATCATTTACTAAGAATTACAGTATTCGTGGCCATATTCAAAACTGATAAGAGAATTCCTTATTGCAGAATAACTAGGATTCAATTGCCTTCAAAGGTAATATGATGTTAGCGGAAAGAGCAAAAGATTTGGGAGTCAAAAGAACAGAGTAAGTCCTTGCTCTACTCATCCCACTCCCAACAGCAGTTTGCCCAAAGGCAAGTCATAGACCTGCTTTGAACTTCAGTCTCTTTATCTATATATTGAAGATAATAATCTCCTTATCTTTTGAACAGGATGAAGTCAGTCAGTCTCAAATGAAATAATACATATAAAGTTAATTTGCAAAGTGTTGTAAATCAAACCTATAAAGCCTTTGAAAAGAAAGGGATAGTAACTCAACAGATTATGACTCTAATTTTCAGGACAAGTTGCTTCAAGAGTAGAAATGAGAGATGGTATTTGGCAGAACTAGAACAAGCAGTCAATAAAGCCAGCGCTAAGAGTGAAAAGTAGACAGTGTCTAAATTTAGATAAAAGAATAAACATTTTAAAAATATATCTTTCTAAATAACATTAGCTATACGGTATTAAGTAGCTCTTGTTTCTCAAAATAACATGCATAAGACATTTTAATCAATTTCATTGAATAACAAACAAATACTCCAGGATTTGGAACTTGCTGGGAAAACACTGCTACTTCCCTGAAATTCCTTGCTCTAAGACTTAGAGGAAAGTTTTTTTCCCCAGCAGTTCCTTTCCCCTCTTGATAAAGAATGGACACTTTCCTGAACTGCTTCTGATCCCACAAATAATCAAGGCCTTGATGCTAACTCAAGTCTCCCCGCCCAGGAGCTGCCAGTGTTTATTTACCCTGCTTCTTCTCCCTCTCTTATCTCACAGTTGGATTCTACTGTGTTAGCCTTCCTCATGGTCTTTAAAGTTCTTTTTAAATGGACAAACAAGCAACCCTTTAACCGCTGACTCAGTTCTAACATTCTCCTAACATTCTCAACTTAGTGAGAGACTGCCCCAGTGCTTGCTACGGAAAGGCTAAGTCCAAAATGGCTGGTGCACTTTTCTTCTTAAAGGGTATTGCATAATGATCCGAAGAGAAATCTCAGTTACTTTTAGAAGGCAGATGAAAGAGGGACCAGAATTGGTTTTTACTTCCTTGCTTCTCCAGTTCTTTTCTCAGCATTTATTTTCAGTTTTGGAGGGGAGCTCTAATAGTACTTGACAGCATGTTAAAAGTAACTAAGAAAGAAGACTCTATCAGGAAACAGATTCTGCAGATAAAAATGTTGCTGCATTTAATTAGCCAAGATAACTCTGAGTTAGAGACCTAGTTAATTCCAACAGATTTTTTTCCTCAGTATGACATAAGAGAAATATAATGAAACTAACAAAAAAGCATATGAACGTGAAGAGAAGAATATAGCTTTAGAATGCTGACAACTATTATAAAAATCATGTGATATTGTAACCACATAATACTCTTAATATAAAAAAACAATCACAGTGATCACTGGAGATAAGAGAACAAAAGCAGTTAAGACAATATATGGTTCCTTGTTAAAGTGAAATGTAACTTGCATTTAAAAACACAATGTGAGTTGAATAAACAGATGAAAATGGCTGTCTCCTAAAAATCACCACAAGATATTATCTAACAAAAACATGTTTTTATTACTTTAAAACGCAAATCCAGATAATGAAATTGAACACTTTTAATGTCAGAACTAAAATCAACAGACAGTACTTTTCAAAGCTCATTTTCTAAATTATGGAATTATCGTTGATTTTTTTAAACCTTAAAAACAATAAGCCTTAATCCATATGCAAAGAAGGTCTTTCATTTATATTACACACTTTATTTATATTTATAAATCCATATTTATTTTGAATGTTTTTGTTCCCCCCAAACAGATTTAATATCCAATAACTAACTGGCTTTTTGGTAATTTTAGTTATGGATAAAGTAAATACAGCAGTAAGTTTTAAGACCCATTCTGTACTCACTCAGTCCTGAATTTGACTACATTTTGGAGGAGTTCCCACTGTGGCACAGTTGAAACGAATCCAACTAGTATCCATGAGGATGTGGGTTTAATCCCTGGTCTTACTTGGTAGCTTAAGGATCCAGTGTTGCTGTGAGCTGTGGTGTAAATTGCAGATGCAGCTCGGATCCTACATTGCTGTGGCTGTGGTGTAGGCTGGCAGCTACAGCTCCAATTTGATCCCTAGCCTGGGAACTTCCATATGCCATGGATGTAGCCCTTAAAAAAAAGCAAAATAAATAAATAAATAAAGTTTGGCCAGTTAAGTTTGATTTATTTTTAATAGAGAACCATGTAAAACAATATTGATAAAAAAATAAGAAATCATTTTCCCCTGTAAATATTTTTGACTCTACAAAGCTAAGTTTTCATGATCAAATTCAAAAAAAAATCAGGTCCTGAACAATGACATTCTGCATTATCACAAACAACAGTATCATATCTCCTAAAAAATATCATGTTTTACTGATTCCATGGGGAATATTTCGATGGTATAGAATGGTCACTTTTTCCTCACATCATAAGATTTTAGGGTTTTTTTTTTGCTAAAAAATGGCATAACACTTGAATAGAACAAAATAGAGGAACATTCACCCTTGAATGTAAACTTCTATCTTCCTCTGATAAGCCCTATCTAATTCTCTAACAATTCATCTTAACTCTGCCTTTAAAATATACTCCCAACTCAACATGTCTCACATAGCCCAAGCTACACCATAGAGAACATAGCTATTCCAAGCTACTAATGTAATTTTGCCTGAGGTATAGAGTATTAATCTGCCAGGACTGCTATAGCAACCTATGACAGACTACACAGCTTAAACAACAGAGATATATTTCCTCACAGTTCTGGCAGGGTTGCGTTCTTTGGAGACCTGTTCCACTTGGTTGCAGATGGCCAATCTCTTGCCACGTTTTTGCCCACGGTCATTCCTCCATGCATGTGCCTCTCTGGTATCTTCTGTGTGTGTCCAAATTTGACAGGTATCCTTCTGTTCTTGGAAGGACACCCTAATGGCCTTAGTTTAACTTAATTTCCTCTTTAAAGGAAATACAGTCCAAATACAGTCACATACTGAGATACTAGGGGGCTAGAGCTTCAACACATAAATTGTGAAGGGACACAATTCAGTCTGTAACATACACATGGACACACAATACTCAAACACACAGAGTATGCAGAGTTGATTCTCATTTTTGTGATAGTTATGTAAAAAAAATTCCATTAAACATTGAATTAGCAAATATGAAACCACTGGTCCTAGAGAAAACACAGAATTATGTTCCCGCGAGCCTCTGTTTTTGTCAATTGATCAATACATACTTCTGTTTTATGTGTGTTTCTATGTAAAGACAACTTAGTTAACATATAAATTATTAATTGTATTGTTTTGAATGTATTAAAGCTGGGAGCTTTGAAGGATGTTTATGTTATTACAGGTCTGTTTGCCAATGTCATTGTAAAACAAGCCAGCCTTATCAGCACCAAAACCCTACTCTTTTCCACATAATCTTTTTCCTGTATAACACTTAGCAGGTATTTTTAAAATTCCTGGGTGTTCCCATTGTGGCTCAGCAATAGTGAACCTGACTAGTATCCATGAGGATGCGGGTTTGATTCCTGGCCTTGCTTAGTGGGTCAAGGATCTGCCATTGCTGTGAGCTATGGCATAGGCCGGCAGCTGCAGCTCCAATTCAGCCCATAGTCTGCAAACTTCCATATGCCTCATGTGTGGCTCTAAAAAAAAAAAAAAAAAAAAATTCCTAAGCCTCCTGATCTGCAGAACTTGCCTTGCCTGAAAGTTTAATATTTTTTATACCACACTGCCTTTTGAAATGTGTATGCCAGCCAGCACTAGCTGAGAAGGGTTTAACATTTTCCTGACTCTTGATAACATGACTGTAAATATATGTAGCCTTCAGCCTCACAACAATTCTGTCCACTATGGCTTTTTTATTGCTGTCATCTCATGAATCCACAAATTTAGTCACTTTTCCATAGCATCATCATACACTACAGACATTACTTTTGTGCTTTCAAGAGCAGTCTCCTGTACAGATTGCAAATGTCCTCTTTTTTTTCTTTCCTGTATATATCATTATTGCTGATTCATTATCACTGAGCTTGTGACCAGCAGCACCATAACTCATGCCTGAATGAAGCCGATCTAAGGCACGTCACAGCCTTCTTGTGCTTAGGAACCATGGACAGCACTTCCGTACTATGCATCCGGGTCATTTTAAACAATAAAATTGCTAACAAAAAGCACAACAATGCAAAACTGTAGTACTAAACAGACACCAAGAAGACACTTGTTTACTGTATAAGAGCGGAAGTGAGAAAGCAGAACTTTCCTTTGTTTGATCTTAGGTGGGAATGTGACTTTTGAGCATTTCAAATTTTTCCCGACTCTGAACTTGTACATATCTGTGTGGAGATTTGGGGCTTAAAAATAAATTTTATCAAGTAGGCAAATTTACAAATATGAAACATGCAAATAATGAGGATCAGTTTTTTTATACACACACACAATTATACCCAAACCTCTGTCGCTGTCATTTATATTCAGCACAACAGACAGAGTGGTTTTTCTAAAATATAAGTAGATAATATCACTCTTCAAAACCCACAGAATGAAAGGCAGTGCTCTGCCAATGGCCTGCAGGATCCTCTGAGACTGGACCCTGCTTATTGCTTTGAACCTATTTTAGGGGCTCTTCTCTGTCATCATGCTGGCCTCCTGATGATACCTAAACTTGCCAGGCACTCTTTGGTGTCAGATCCTGTTCTTGCTCTTCCCTGAATCTGCCAAGTCTCTTTTCCCATGACTCTCTCGACTCTGTTAAGTCTCTTCTCAATCCCTTCCAAACTACCATGTTTGAAATAGCCCCTCATCCCACCCCCTTTCCTTCTTTCCTGCTTTTTCTCCAAATTATTTATTTGCATCGGATTCATTATATGTCCTGGCTGTACAAGTGGAGATCACAGCTCTTCCTCCCTTTTGCTCTGTGAGGACAAAGAGTTTCCTTATTTGTATTCCCAGTGCTTAGAACAGCGTCCGACATATTGTGGGTGCTTAAGAGATATTTATTGAATAAATGACTGAAAGAATAAGATGGATTTAATTAAGTTAGTTTAAAGTGTAGATGAAAGAAAAAAATACATAGTTGTGGAAATATGCAAGCTCTCATAAATTTTTGTCTAAATTCACTTTGTATTTTAAGTTTTGTTTAGACCAAAATCAAATTCCTTTCTGGTTAAGATGGAAATTCTAAAAGTCAAAAAAAATGGGCCATAAATATTTTTACTGAGTTGTTGGAAAGATTTTGCTTTGAGTTTCAAATCTAACAGAGTCCAGGGTTTACATGAGTACCATACATTCCTTACTTTTGCCTCCTTTTTTTTATTTTTAAGAGAATAACTCCTTTTTTTTTGTCTTTTGTCATTTTAGGGTCACACCTGCGGCAAGGGGTGGTTCCCAGGCTTGGGGGCTAATTGGAGCTACAGCTGCCGGCCTACTTCACAGCCACAGCAATGCAGGATCCGAGCCGCATCTGCAACCTACACCACAGCTCATGGAAGTGCCAGATCCTTAACCCAATGAGTGAGGCCAGGGATCGAACCTGCAACCTCATGGTTCCTAGTTAGATTCATTTTCACTGAGCCACGATGGGAACTCCTTAAGAGGATAACTCCTTCTGATGGAGTTGTTCTTATAACCAGTAAGTCAAGCAAGGAGTCTCCCAGTTTGTATTCGTAATTTTGTTTTTTTTCTAATTTTTATTTTATATGGAGTGTAGTTGATTTAATGTTGCATCAGTTTCAGGTGCACTTCAAAGTGATTCAATTATGCACATACATATATAGCTTCTTTTTCATATTCTTTCCCATATAAGGTTATTACAGAATATTGAGCAGAGTTCTCTATGCTATATAGTAAGTCCTTGTTGATTATTTATTTTATATATAGTTGTATATATTCATAATTAATAAACATCATTTCTATTTCTAACTCCTCCAAACACAAATACAGTTAAGGCTTTAGACTTTTGAAAAACATATTTTTCAGGAATTGTATCTAGAGAGAGATACCCTGTACAGTTTATTGTGACATAATTTCTAAAACTATTTTGTTAAACAACCCAACTGTAGCTCCCATTCAATTAAATTGATAACTATATCTCAGCTAGTTTCTCTTCAGTTTGATTCCTGCTTTCTTTATTTCTAGTCCTGAAAGAATCAGGCAATCTATTTTCCTGAGTTCTATTTAAAAACAACAAACAAAAAAATGAGGTTCTACTTTATACATTTATAATAAAAAAAGTAGTCAGGAGACAACATGCTTCATGCAGAAAGAGTGCATAGTCAAAAGTTCTTACTTATATGTTTGTAGGACTTGCTCTGAAAACTAATGTATGTGTCTGACATTGTATCACCAAGCATTGTAGACTGACATGTTGTTCTCATTACATTTTTCTGCTACTAGTGAATTTTTATCTTACTTTTATTAGTAGAAGGGTCTATAGCAAGAGGGAGATTTATTTTAATTGCATGACTTACTGTTTATGTACTCATTTTTCGAGAAAAATTAAAAATAATAAAACAAAGCTCTGAGATTAGGTACTTGCAATTCTTTTTCATTTGATAATCAACTAGTTTGTACTGAGAAAGTAAGTAAATGTTTTAAAGGAAAATAAATGGAATATTTAAAATGTTTTTCCTCATACCATAGAAATAAAATGTCAAAGATTACCTTTTTTTTTTTTGGTCTTTTTAGGGCCGCACCCGCGGCATATGGAGGTTCCCAGGCTAGGGGTCGAATTGGAGCTACAGATGCCAGCCTACGCCAGAGCCACAGCAACGCCAGACCCGAGCCGTGTCTGCGACCTACACCACAGCTCATGGCAATGCCAGATCATTAACCCACTGAGCGATGCATGGATCGAACCTGCAACCTCGTGGTTCCTAGTCGGATTCGTTTCCACTGAGCCACGTCGGGAACTCCAATATCTCAAAGATTAAAAAAGTATGCAATAAAAAATTTACAGTTCTACCCTTACCTTTGTTTCAGAAGTCACTAAACTGTGGAATGAGGGAAAAAACCAAGTCACGATGAAGAAAATGATGTGTTAACTTTGCCACTTACCTAAACTGAGTGTTTAATGAAAACAATTGGACACTGTGACAGCACTGGCCTCTACATTATAGAATGAGAATGATTAAAGAAAGTGGGGGAAGTGATGGCCCAAGTTTTTACTTGTAACCTGATTTTGACCACATTTTAGCTCATGAAATAAAAGAAATATGAGTTTTTGGATAAAGCTATTATTTCATCTTAGGTTTTATGTTATTCATGAAAGGAATGTTGTTCATTCATTTTGTAATTATGATTCACCACTCTGTCATAAAATAAAGGAATTGAAGGCAATTTTAATTCTGAGCATATGCCAAGGATTGTGCTCCTTTCTTTTAGAAGACCGCTATTCTAACCCCACCATTGGTATGGAAATTCAGGTTGAGTGCCTAGTGTAGAGGAACAGAAACAGAACTTCAACCTCAGAGACAAGGTCTATATCTTAGAGCATCCTGCATCCACTGCTTCTGTGTATCAGTATTACCCCTAACATCAAGAACAGAAGGATGGTTGCTTTAAAATCCTGACCTCAAAACCTCACAGTTTGATAAGGAATATTGTAGTCACTGTTATCTAAATTTCAGGAGGATATTTAATCATTATATTCTTTTATTTTCTCTTTTTGCCTTATCTAGGGCTGCACCCGTGGAATATGGAGGTTCCCAGGCTAGAGGTCTAACAGGAGCTGTAGCTGCCTGCCTTAGCCACAGCCACAGCAATGTGGGATCCGAGCTGCATCTACAACCTACACCACAGCTCATGGCAACGCTGGGTCCTTAATCCACTGAGCAAGGCCAGGGATCGAACCCGCAACCTCATGGCTCCTAGTTGGATTTGTTAACCACTGAGCTACAACGGGAACTCCTAATCATTATATTCTTGTGGACACGATTGGCAGGGTCAGCTTAATAAGAAAATAGGAAGGCAAAGAGAAATGATGAGAACTTAAGTTCATACAATGCTTCCTATACACCAGCATTTTACTAACAGATTGGATCCTAATAGTAGCGTTTCACACTTCAGGAGATGACTCTCCTTTAAAACCAAAACAAAAGCTGAAGAGCTACAGATAATACACACAGTGAAGCACATGGAAGTTCATTAACTCAGTGGACCCACTGCTTTTTATAACAGCAAATTTGTAAATGACCAGATGACTATTCCCACAAACGCAGAGCTAACGGTCACTTAGTGAGACATTGCTTATAGTATACTGTCAGACTTCTTCTGTTTTGGTACATTGAAGGATTCATTAGTCCCATGAAGTAGGACTGAAAAAGAGCTTTAAAGACGGTAAAGAGGGAGATACAAAACTTGCTTATTTAATGAGTCAGAGTGTACCTAGATTCAATAGTCAGAACAATGATTCAATCTAACAAAATAAAATTTAACAGGAAAAAATATAAAATTCAGCTCTAGGAATTTAAAAAACAAAATGGAAGGATTTAGAAGAGCACAGTAGAGTGAGCACAAATGACAGCATTCTTGGTTTCAAGTTCTGGGGTGGTCAATAATATGATGGGTGACAAATTTTAGCTAGAGTGGCCAGAACAGGAAAGCGCGCACACACACACACACACAGGAAGTCATGAAGGAACATTTGTTCAATATGTGGCATTTTGGCAAACTGGCTTGATCTTTGCTGTTATAGAAGAGGTTTGTGCATTCTGAGGTTTCATGAAACTCACAATTGTGTGAAATCCTTATCCTGTGGAAAATTCTCTTTTGTTATACTCACCAAAATTAAAAATGTTCCTTCTATGACTCTAACTTAATGGTCTATAAGTAATTCCTTGATCAGTTTCAACCCACTCTTCAATCTCTCTGGATTTAAATGAGATACAAGGGAGGAAAATCTTACCACCTGATGATCAGTGCAGGTCAATTTAAGGAAAAGACTTGTGTTATAGGCCTATCTATCAGTTATCATCTGAGGAAGATGAATGTTGACACTTGACAAAGATTGCAAGATGATTTTTTCTTTAATGGTATATTTAAAAAAGGCTCATTATAAGTGAAGGGTCAAAGAGAAGTTAGTTTCATCTTTAATCTTGTACGGTAAAACAATATTTAAAAAAATAGACATTTTCTTCAAGTCTTTGCTCAGATATCACACACCCTGATCACCCTATTTAATGCCACAAATGCCCGCTCCAATTCTTTTTTCTTAGGTCTTATCACCTTCTGACATGATAGGTTTATTGATTACTTCTGTTTATCAATTATTGTCTTCCTCATTTCACTAACATGTAAATTCCATGACTGCATGCTTTTTGTCTGTTTGTTTACAAGTGACTCTATAGCACATCTGACTGAATGCATTTATAATGTCACCAAACACATTTTGAGTGCTTACTATGCAACAAGCAGTGCATTTGCTATCAGTTCCACTGCAGGGAACAGAATCTACACTTTGCATTTTGAGCTCCAAATGATTTATTACAGGGTATAAAAAAAAAAAACAACAACTCTAGGTTGGGATTTCCTGTCGTGGAGCAGTGGAAACAAATCTGACTAGGAACCATGAGGTTGCAAGTTTGATCCCTGGCCTCCCTCAGAGGGTTAAGGATCTGGCATTGCCATAAGCTGTGGTGTAGGTCACAGACATGGCTCAGATCTAGCATTGCTGTGGTTACGGTGTAGGCCAGCAACTGTAGCTCCAATTAGACCCCTAGCCTTGGATCTCCATATACCATGGGTGCGGCCCTAAAGAAAAAGCAAAAAAAAAAAAAAAAAACCACCACAAAAAACTCTAGGTTGACCTTTCAGGAAGAATTCCTGGGCTAGGCTATGGTAAAAAGTAATGCTGCTTCTAATGCAAGAAGCTGCCCAGCTAATTGGGAAGCTTCCAGTATAGCAGCTAGCCTCAGAACCACATACATCATCACTGACATAATGTGTTAGCCACCAAGATTTATAAACTGTCAAGATGATGATCATTACCAACAGGAAACCACATCTACTGCTGCTGGATTCAAGGCCATGTCTTATTTGCTACGTTATCCACATCACAACCAGTGACTCATTCCTTCTTTCTGAATTTTTAATATTATTCATTTCTTCTCCTTTCTACTCATCTGCTCTATGTTCCTCTTTGCTGCAGGATTTTTCTATCTCCAATCCACCTATATGAAATTATAGTTTTATATAAGGAATACATATAACTCAACATCAAAAAAATCCTAAGCAACCAACTTAAAAATGAGCAGAGTATCTGAACAGACATTTCTCTAAAGAGGACATACAGATAGTCAACAGGCACATGAAAAGATGTTCAACATCACTAATCATCAGAGAAATGAAAATCAAATCTACAGTGACCTCATACCTGTCAGAATGGCTGTCATTGAAAAGAGAGCAAATGACAAGTATTGGGGAGGATGTGGAGAAAAGGGAACCCTTGAGTACTATCAGTGGGATTGATTGTAAACTGGTGCAGACACTAGGGAAAAGAGTATGGAGATGCCTCAAAAAATTAAAAATAGTACTACCACATGATCCAGCAACTTCACTCATAGCTATTTACATGAAGAAAACAAAAGCTCTAATTTGGAAATATATTCACATCACTATGTTCACTGCAGCATAATTTACAAAGCCAAGATATGGAAGCAACTTAACTGTCCATCAATAGATTAATGGATAAAGAACACACACACACACACACACACACACACATACATGATGGAATATTATTCAGCTATTAAAAATGCAACATTTGTGACAAATATTGATGAAACAGAGGGCATTATTAGGCTAAATAAGTCAGAGAAAAACAAATATTGTTTGATTGCACTTATATGTTGAATAAAAAAAACATAACAAAAAAGAAACAAAGTCATAAATATAGAAAACAATCATATAGTTGCCAGAGATGACAGGTTTGGGGGAGGAAAGAAATAGGTGAGGGAGATTAAGAGGTACAGACTTCTAGTTGAAAATTAAATGAGTCACGGGTATGAAAGGTACAAGGTAAGGAATACAACCAATATTTATACAATATCTTTGTTTTGTGTTATTTCTTTTTTTGCCACCCCGTGGCATATGGGGTTCCCGAGCCAGGGATCAGATCCAAGTTGAAATTGTGACCTAAGTCACAGTTGCCACAACACCAGATCCTAAACCCACTGTGCCAGGCAAAGGATTGAACTTGTGTTCTAGTGTTCCCTAGATGCCACCAATCCTGTTGCACTACAGCCGGCCCTCGAATTTTGTAACATTTTTGTATGTGGACAGATGGTAACTGGATTCACCATGATCATTTTGGAATGTATAAAAATATCAAATCACTGTTTTGTGTGACAGGAAATTACATAGTGTTGTAGGTCAATTAAACTTCAGAAAAAAAAATTCCAACAAGGAGTTCCTGTTGTGGCTCTATGCTTAACGAATCCGACTAGGAACCATTCGGTTGCGGGTTCGATCCCTGGCCTTGCTCAGTGGGTTAAGGATCCGGCATTGCCATGAGCTGTGGTGTAGGCTGCAGACGCGGCTCGGATCCCATGTTGCTGTGGCTGTGGCGAAGGCTGGTGGCTACAGCTCCTGTTAGACCCCTAGCCTGGGAACTTCCATATGCCGCAGGTGCAGCCCTAGATAAGGCAAAAAGACAAAAAAAAAACAAAGTCATAGAAAAAGAGATCAGGTTCATAGTTGCCAGAGGTGCGGGTGGGGAAGGGAGATTTGGATGAAGGCAGTCAAAAAGCACAAACTTCTAGCTATAAGATAAATAAGTACTAGGGATGTAATGTATAACATGATCAATAAAATTAATACTGCTCTATCTTATAAAAGTTTTTAAGAGAGTAAATCCTAAGAGCTCTTACTACAATAAAAAATATTGTTCTTTAATTTTGTATCTATATGAGATGATGGCTGTTCCCTAAATTTATTGTGGTGATCATTTCCTGATGTGTGTAAGTCAAACATTATGCTGTACGCTTTAAACTCATACAGTGCCATGTGTCAATTACATCTTAATACAACCCGAAGAAATAAAAAGTAAGAAAATCATAGCTTTGACAGCTCCTAAACTTTATATGACCCAACCCAGGCACTTAGAAAAAGTTGAGCTGGCACACAATTCCAATTTGAAAATGGAGAAGGATCTTGATTGTGTAAGATTCTCACTGCTACATTAACAGAGGCCATATAGTGAGCTTCATTATACTTTACCAAAATGCCAACATGAACAGAGAGGAGTATGAGGGGGAACATCAAGGTCAAGAAGGTACATTGGTAGATGCAGTAAATATGTGTGTGTACTGTGATGATATTTGGCCCAAACTGCCCAATCCTGATTACTGAAGTCACTGGCTGCAGATATACTCTAGTGTACCTTCAAATATAATACCTGAGCTTTCAGATCCCTTTTTTTCTTTAAGATATAAATCGGCTTACCTTTTCTCTAAATTTCCACCCAAGCTAGCCACATTAAGTGGCCAAGACTCTTACATGGTTCCAAGGATAACACTAGCAATACAATCTAGCTCAACAGAGAGTTATAAATACAAGAAATATGACTGGAAAAAACTGTCATCCCTATACCTTCCTGAGAAAGGAAGATTAAAATGATCACTGTGAAATAGAAGTTTAGTCTGGGCAAGAAATAAAAAAGCCAGCAATAAATTATTTCAATTTACATAGAAAATTTTTAAAATACTTTTTTCAAGAATCCTTTCAAAATTTCATAATTATTTTAAAATTCCACTGCAACTCAGTCAATATATAATGATTGTAAGAAGAACACATTATCCATATTATACATGAATACAAGGGCTGAATAGCAAAATGTAAGAACTACACTCCAACCATTTTTTTGGGGTTTGCTTTCCCTCTCCATCTTTTTTTTCACTACAAAAACACTAAGAAATAACCCTGTTTTCCTCTTAAATGATTTTAGAAGAGACAATAACCACAGTTGATATCAAGAAATGCAATAGATTGTGTGTGATTGGCCCAGTGGGCATGGAAGCGTGACTTTGCATGTCACGGGATGGGCTCAGTGTCACCCATCTTTCAAGTGTGTTCTCAGCCTCCACTGCATCACATTTGCTCTCTAACGCAAGCGTGGCCTCTGTGTTGCAGAGCTCCAGTCAAGAAGTGGGGTAAGTAAGGAGGTCTTTGCACCAAGAATCCTTCAAAACTAACCGCAAAAGGACCTGTGGCAAAGCAAGGAGGAAGCAACTGGCTACAAAAGCTGCTTGTGAGAGCGCGCCCTCTATTGGAGGGGTGAAGAAACCTCATTATTACAGGCCTGATACCGTGGCACTCTGTGAAACTAGACCCTTTCAGGAAATTCTCAGGCAAAATATATTTGAATATGGAAAAATATAGCCATCTTTCAGAGAAAATAGTTCCTTTCTTTTTAAAAAAAAATTTGAACTCACTATTCACGGTCTGGGGCAACCTAAAAGTAATTTACTTCAAATTATATTGTAAATTATAAATAATATGTCTTATGGACTGATGTTTCCAAAGTCTACATAGTTTGTACTGTTTAATAAAATAATAATAATAATGGTAGCTGACATTTATTGAGGATGAATTATGTGCCAGGCACTAACTGTTCTAAGTGTTTTTTATGTATTAAGTCAATTGGCTCTCAAAAAAATCCTAGAGAGTAGATCTTTTTATATCTCCTTTTTATAAATGGAAATGTGCAGGTACAATGTAAAGAGGGAGAGAATAAGCTTGAGATCCCTTTTTATGGTGGGGAATCAGGTAATGGAGAGTGGAGTATGAGATGAGTCAACAAGTAAAGAGGCCAAGTCATAAAGATGTACAAACATTTTTAATGACTTTGGGCTTCACCTTGATGGAGTCATTGAAAGGTTTTAAGCAGAGGGAATTCATGACCATAATTGCACTTTAGAAATACAATTTTGGGAGTTCCCATCATGGCTCAGTGGTTAACGAATCTGACTAGGAACCATGAGTTTGCGGGTTCAATCCCTGGCCTTGCTCAGTGGGTTAGTGATCCAGCGTTGCCGTGAGCTGTAGTGTAGGTTATAGATGCAGCTCGGATCCTGCGTTGCTGTGGCTTTGGCGAAGGCCGGCTACAGCTCCTGTTAGACCCCTTGCCTGGGAACCTCCATATGCCACGGGTGCGGCCCTAGATAAGGCAAAAAGACAAAAAAAAAAAAAGAAATACAATTTTTGTTGTTATAGGTATACAGCTTGGAGGGAAGAAACATGGAAACAGAAACCTTGGTTAGGCGGATGTACCAATTATAAGGCATCACTCCTAAAACATAATATGGACAACAGTTTAGGAGTCTACAGTTTATATAATGCTTTTACAGGACTTTTATTTCTGACCAAGATAATAAGAACTTAATTTGCCTTCCCAAACTAAACAACTGGAAATCCAGAAAAAATATATACAATGTAATGGTTTTCATATGTTGTACAAGAGATAGTATGCTACATGAAAGAAGGGAAATATTTAAGATAAGACCTAAAGATTGTTGCAGCTTACTGCTTGGAGGCAGTGTCCTGGATGCAGAGCAAAGATCAACCAAAAAAGAGCCTAGCAGGCTCTCTGAGTTGAGGAGTCAGGAACTGAAATTGAAGAGGTCACAGAGGTTATAATTTGTGCAAGGAGTTACATAGAGAGAGATCTGGAGATGTGTACAGGTGATCCCCTTAAGTCTTTGGCCAAGTACTGATGTATACATGCATGAGAGGAAACTTTGAGAGACTGGAAAAGTACCACCACAAAGGATTAGGTGGATCAATTTCTGCAGCTCAAGAGGGTTGGGCATAAATTATGCTCCCAGAAGCCAGAGTAAAAATTCATTATAATACATTATGAACTGGGCAGAATCTTTAGAATAACATTTAATGGTGATACATATTGGTCTGGAAATAAAGTATACAACACAACTTTAAAAATACCTAGATATGATCCAACTGTTCTAAGCAACTTAATTCTATGCAATAATAAAAATTTACACTATTTAAAGACTTGTAACAAAATCAAGTCACAAACAGCATAAAAAGAACAGAATTTAATAAATGCTATGCAATGCATTATGTCCTCCCAAAATTCATATGTTGATGCTCCAACACCCAGTGAGACTGTATTTGGAGATAGGGTCTTCATGGAGATAATTAAGATTAATTGAAGTCATAAGAATGGGAGCCTGATCCAATAGGATTAATGTCTAAAAAAGGAGATATGAAATCACACTCTGTCTGCATAGAAAGATGTTACATGATTACACACAAGAAGGTGGTTGTCTGCAAGCTGGGAACAGAGCTCTCATCAGAAACAGAACTTAATGGACCTTAAACTGGGATCTTCAACTTCCAGAACTGTGAGAAAGAGAAGAGATAGAGGGAATAGAAAAAAAGAGACAGAGGGAATAGAAAATATTCTTTGAAGAAATAAAGGACAAAACCTTTCTGATTTTTCTAACATTTACAAAACCAAAGGTGCAGAAAGCTTGATTAATTCCAAGCAGAATAAAAATAAAGAAAAGTACCATTAATATAACTAAACTTAGTCACTGCAAATCACTGACAAAATGAAACTCTTAAAATCAGCCACAGAAAAAATATACATCACACACCAAGTAAACAGACTTCTCCTCAAAAATTACTTACAACAGACTTCTCCTCAAAAGAATTACCACAGACTTCTCAAAAGTTACTTACACCAAACACAATGGAGAGAATATTTAAAGTACTGAATGAGAAAAAGAAACTGCTCACCCACAACTCTTTACCCAAAGAATTCAAAATTGAGCTAAAATTAAGACTTTATCAGAGGAAACAACTACCAAGGGAGTTATTCATCAGCAGAACTATAATTCACAAAATGTCAAAGAATGACCTTTAAGGAGAAGGAAAATCATGTCAGAAAAAAGAAAATATTTAACTGCACAAAGGAATGAAAAGTAATGACAATGGCAATCAGGTAGGTAAATATAGACTTTTTATATTTCAACTAATTTTAATTACTATAAAAAGTAATTCAATGCTTTAAAAATCCATTGTATTATTTATAGTATATGGAGAAAAAGAATGTTTAACACAAATAGCGCAAAAGACAGAGTTAAGGAATAGAAATGTACTGTTGTAAGGTTCTTTCTAGGCACATAAACTGGTATAAGATTATTTGAAAGTGTGTTATTTTAAGATAAAGATATATATTATAACCCCTAGAGAATCCAATAAAAATAAAATAATAAATAAAATTAATAGTGTAAATAAAAATGATTCTCAACAATTACTTAACACAAAAGAAGGAAGAGGAAAAGGAAAAAAGGAACAAAGAATTGATGTGACAAGTAGAAAAATAAATAGCAACATCATGTATAAGCCCAACTATATTAAAATTATATTAAATGTAAATTATCTGAACACTTAAAAGTAATGAAAAAGAAGATTGTGTTAAATTGAATCAAAAACCAAGACTGAACTGTAGTATTGTCTAGCATAAATATACTTTAAATATAAAGACATCTTGTGTTAAAGAAAAAGGATTAAAATAAGCAAGGAAAATATTTTAAAGAAGTTATAGTGGCTATATTCATATCAGACAAAGCAGAGTTTATAATAAGGTTTCTCATTCATAATGATAAAGGAATCAATTTATCAGCATATATAAAAGTCTAAATATGGATAGACTAATAACAGAACTAAACTACATAAAGAAAAACAGATAGAAATGAAAGGGAAAATAAGCAGTTCCAAAATTATAATTAGAAATATAACACATCTACCTCAGTAACTAATAGAAAAAGCAGGCAGAAAATCAGTCAGAGTACAAAAAACCTGAATAACAGATTAAGGAGTCTCAATAAATGTAAGAAAACTGAAATCATACAAAGTTCTCTGACCATGAAGAAACTAATTTAGAAATAAATAATATTTAAAAATCCTCATAATTAAATAACACATCACTTAATAAGCCCTAGGTAAAGAATAAATTAGATAAATTTTAAATAAAAATATTTAAAAATCTGTGAGATGCAGCTAAAGTGGGGCTTAGAGGGAAATATATGATGATAAGAAAGCTCTAAAATCAATTATCTAAGTTGCCACTGTACAAAACAAAATATAGTAGGCAAAATAAACCCTAAGTAAGTAGAAGGAAGAAAAATAAAAGTATGTGAAAAATCAACAGAAAGAGAGAAAATCATACAAGAAATCAGTGAACCCCAAATCTGGTTCTTTGAAAAGAGAAAAAAAATATAAAGCGTTAATCATAATAATAAGGAAATGAGAAAATATGCAAATAACCATATCAATAATGAAAATATAGACATAACATATAGGTCCTGCAGACATTAAAATAACAGTTTATGAACAAACGATATGCTATTGACATTTTGGGTGAAACAGAATAATTCTTTGAAAGATACAAACAACCAAAGCCTCCTCAACATGGAATAGGCAACTGGATAGCCTTATAACTATTAAAAAATTGAGGTCATAATTAAAATCCTTCTCACAAAGAAAGCTCTACACCTAGATGATGTCATTGATAAATTTGCCCAATAAATTCCTCTTTAAATATGAAATATTACCAATTTTACACAAAATCTTTCAGGAAATAGAAGAGGAGAGAACACTCTCTAACTCATTTTATGATTCCAAAATTATCTGGTATGAAAACCAAAGACGATTTTTAAATAAACAAATACATGCATACATATATAGAGAGAACATATCAATAAGCTTCCTGAACACAGATGCAAAAACCTGTAACAAAATATTAGTAAGCAAAATCTAACAATGCATGAAAAAAATAGAACATTTTCCCTATGCTGCTACAGCAGATTTAATGTCAGTAATCAATATAATTTACCATATTATTAAACAATAGATAAAATACCATATACTTATCTCAACATATGTGTAATAGAGTAATTGAATAATTCAAAATCCAATCATAATAAAAATTATCTGCAAACCATAAGTGGAAGTTATCCCATTATCAGTCAGATAAAAATACCCACTAAAACCTTACAACAAGGATCATTCTTATGAGTAGTTCCTATCATGGTGCAGCAGAAACGAATCCGACTAGGAACTATGAGGTTGTGGGTTCGATCTCTGACCTTACTCAGTGGGTTAAGGATCCGGCGTTGCTATGAGCTGTGGTGTAGGTCACAGACGTGGCTTGGATCTGCCATTGCTGTGGCGGGGCTGTGGCCGACAGCTGTGGCTCCGAATGGACACCTAGCCTGGGACCCTTCATATGCTGTGAGTGAGGCCCTAAAATGCAAAAAAAAAAAAAAAAGATAATTCTTATGAAAGATTGAATGCTTTCCTCTAAGACTAGGAGCAAGGAAAAAGATGACTGTTCTTGCTTTTGTTCAGCTTTGTGCAAACATTGCATTATCACTACAGTGCAATAAAGCAAAAATAGTGCAACTAGTAATAAAATAAATAGTAAATTTACAAATGCCGGGAGTTCCTGTTGTGTCTCAGTGGGATACAAAACCGACTAGTATCTGTGAGGATGAAGGTTCCATCCCTCACCTCGCTAAGTGGGTCAAGGATCTGTCATTGCAGTGAGCTGTGGTGTAGGTCTCAGACACAGTTCAGATCCTGCATTGCTGTAACTGTGGTGTAGGCTGGCAGCTGCAGCTCCAATTCAACCCTTAGCCTGGGTGCTTCCATATGCCACAGGTGTGGCCCTAAAAAAAAAAAAAGCGAAATGAAAATTAAAATTAAAATAAAAATGCCATATATATTGGAAAGGAAAAAACATGAAACTTTTTATGTACAGATGACATGACTATTTATTGTAGACAATCCAATGAAATCTACAAAAAAATACTACTGGAACTAGAAGTAGTTTAATAGAGGCACTAGATTCGATATAAATACACCAAAAAAATCAGTTACATATTTCTATATATTAGTAATAAACAACTAAATATAAAATTAAAATGTTTTCAGCGTAGCACCAACGAACATGAAATTTACCAAAAAGCATGCTGGATCTGTATCTTGAAATCTCCAAAATATTTCTGAGTGGAATTAAAAGACAGCTAAAAAATGAGGGGAAGAGATGCCACGTTCATGAATAAAAGTACATAATACTACATATGTTTTAATTTTCTCCATATATATCTATGGCATTATGAAATCCCAATGAAAAACTCAGCAGGTAGTTATGTAGAACTTGACAAGGTGATTCCAAAATTAAATAGCAAGGCATAAAACCCTAAAACCCTAATTTTAAGAGAGGACAGTATTGGAAATATATACTACTTCATTTCAAGAATTACTGTAAAGCTACTATTATCCAAAAACTACGGTGTTGGTATTAAAATTGATGCATAAATCAATTCAGCAGAAAATAAGGTGCCCATAGATATAATCAATTAATTTTTGACAAAAGTGCCTAGGTCAATCAACAGGAAAATATAGCCTCAACAAGTGTTTCTGGAAAAATAAATACATCTGTGCAAAAACTGAACCTTGACCTTGATTTAACACCATACACAAAAATTAACTTGAAATGGTACACAGCACTAAATAAAATGGCTAAAATTATTCAACTTTTAGTAGAAAATATATGTGAAGGTCTTGATGATATTGGGTTAGGCAAAAAACTGTTAAAAATACAAACTATAAAAATAAATTGTTTTTTGGTTTTCATCAACATGAAAAACTTTTATTCTTCAAACAACATTTGAGGAAACAAAAAGACAAGCCTCGGACAGGGAGCAACATTTATAAACATATACATGATAAAGATTATATCATGTATATCTAAAGAATTCTGACATCTCAATAAGAAGGAAGGATGTAATATAAATGCGCAATGACTTTAACAGACACACGGAAGTAGATAAACGGACAATAAACACAAGGAAATATGCTAAAAATATTAGTTCTTTTGAGTAGTGCAATTAAAGCCACTATGATATAGTATTATATATACTTGAAGGGCTAAAATTTTTAAATGACTGACAATACCAAGTGTAAGAATACATATTCACTATTGGAGGGATTGCAAATGGAATAGCCACCTTAAAGAGGAAACATTTTTGAGTTACTTTAAAAGTTAATCATTGACTTACCATACAACCCAGCAATCTCATTTCTATACATTTACCTATGATAAACAAAAACTATGTCCACAAAAAGATTTGTAAGTGAACATTCACAGGAGCTTTATTCCTAATTGTCCCAAACTGGAAACAATCCAAAAGTCCATGAAAAGTGATGGTATATTCATTTAATACAAAATGACTACCTAGCAATAAATAAGAATGGATTATTGATACCCTTGACAAAGTGGATAAATCTCAAAAGCATGCTGAGTGAAAAAAAAGCCAGACTTAAATTTCTACATCCCATATAATCCCATTTATATAGAATTTCAGAAAATGCAAAACTGTAATGACAGACTGCAAATCAGTGGTGGACAGAAGCTGAAGGTGAATGGAAGGGACTGACTGTAAGGGACCATAAGGGAATTTTGGAGGTGAAGGAAATATTCTTTATCATGATTATGGTGTTAGTTACATGAATGTATGGATTTGTCAAAACAACAAATTGTATACTTGAAATTTAGTATTATTGTGTATATAAACACAAAAATTGGTGTGACTTTCAAAAAATCTCTTTAGCTAGATGATCCCATTTAATCCTTATGTACCTTATGTACATATTAATATTATATAATTAGGAAAACAAGGTTTGACCTTGGTTATATGGAAACATAGCTATTTCCTTTAATGTGCTGCTTGCATCTGGATTGAACTCTAAATCAAATGCTTAAATTAAATTCCATCTACACTCTGTTGACTCGAGGCCAAAAAAAAAGGAAAACTAGTAATCCCATTAAGATGAACTCTATTTCCAGTACCTCTCCAAATAAGCAACACTTCTTATCATCAATTATTTCATATCATTTACATATAAACAAAAACACATATATGAGTCAAGGAAATTAACACAACATATAAATAATCTATCACAGCTAGCCAAATTTCTCTAATTTTACGAGAATGTAATCTACACCAAACAAATTCCATTCTTTTTTCTTCAAATTACATATTTAATAAATACATTTTTAAAAAAATATTGGTTTGGCTTTCTCTTTTTAAACAAATCAGAGATATAGTTTAATTGCATTCCAAAATATGAAACAGACAAGGAATAATTTTCCTTTCCTATAAATCCTGCAAAGTACATTAAAAGATTATGCAGGAATAATTTAGCACAAAGAAAATCAGATGTGTTTACAACATGTGCATACACCCTAGTCTCAATAAATCGGCCAATAAAAGGCATTTTTCAGTCTTCCTAACATTAGCTCCGTAAATTCCATTTATTAGGATTACCTTTCTTGAAGTTAACCTGTCAAGCTAAGGTATTCACCTCTTCTTTGAAGAGCTGGACTGCTCAGTTCGCTGGAAACCTGAGTTATACTGTTATCTGAAGTGTCAGAGCAGAGAACTTCAAAGGGAGACAGCTGCAGAACACATCTTCACAGCTCCTTGATCTCCGGATTGGAGTGTGTACACATACTTCTAAATTGTCTAAAGGGAAATTTAGCGTTTACTTTTGGAATGTTTAAAGGTACTTTGTTCTGATAAAGGTGAAATGGGGAGACTGTTACTCCAAGAGATAGTATCCACTTAATGTGGTGACATATTAATCTTTGAACCAAACCTATTTTGACAAACATTTGTTATACATATACTAGTATATTAAAATCACGTAATACTACGTTTGTCAAAGAATACTTATCATTTGGAGATAAATGTTGAAATGTGTCAGGATAAAATGATATGATGTCTGGATTTACTTCAAAATAAAATCGGAGGAAAGAATTAGAGGGGGGTATGGATAGGCTAGAACTGGCCATTTGTTGGTGGTTGTTTGAACTGGGGTAACAGCTGCATGGTGACTTAATATATTACTTCTTACTTTTGGCATCCTCAAAATTTTCCATCATAAAAATATAATACTGCTAATAATGAAAGCTGGATATAAAAACCACTGTCTACAGCCAAATGAAAAAAAAGTAGCTATGTTCTAAATGCCTTAATAAGTTGGTTATTGGAAACCAGACCACATTTTTCATTAGATGCAATGTTTTATATACATGATTAGGAGCCTGAGCCAATCCACGAAAAGCTATACATTTTTATTTTACATTTACTAATCACTATGGCTTAGCTCAGTTATGAATTTAAAATCTTTTGTGGGTTGGCCTGGGCATCTAACAACACCATATGATATTATTTTCATGCAGTGTTATGTTCCACAGAACTAAAAAAGAAGAAAATTTAGCTGTAGCAGATACTTTTTCCAAACTGTCACTGATGCGTCTGGCCCCACAGACATGTAATACAATATATCATCCAATTCGGCACAATCTTGAATGAAAGGGATGCTATTATGAATTACCAGACTGCACACATAAACTGAGACTGGCCAAGCAAAGTAGGACAGAGTTGCATATCTCTAAATTGAATGTGTATATATTCTTATGCTGAACAAGTTAATGTGTTTTAGGGAACAATTATTTTCCTTGTTCTACAACACTTTATAAGTAAAAAATGAGAACTATAGAATCACAAGTTGATCTTTTAACCCACAAACAATAGAATGTTACAGATTTTTCCTTCTCTTCTTACACAGATTTTTCTACAGATTACATTCGGTGGCTAAAATAATCCTACAGGTTCTGGATAATTTCCCATAGTTTCATCAAATGAGTAATTACTTATCTGGGAATCTAATTTTGTGTCTTTTTACTTTGAAGAAATAACCTATCTCAATACTTGCTTGAAAGAATCTCTGTTATGGGAAAGACTAAGTCAGAAATAAAAATTAAATTGTAAAACTAAACTTGGTATAATCCCTATGCTAGTCAAGAAAGACCAGGTTACACTACAGTAACAAACTTGAAATTTCAGTGACTTATGACATAAAGTTATTTCTTTTTCATTTTAGTATTTAGACTATTTCACCTCACTATCCTTCACTGCTGTATAGCTCTGTAAGCAGAGTCTTGGAAATCCAGGCTGTTTCTCCCGGGGTGGGGGCTCCGCCATCTCAGTACATGGCCCCACTGCCACTATTACTAGAAAAAAAAATGGACAGCTGGCTCCTCAGGGCTCTTCCAGGAAGTGACTGATGACTTCTAATCACATCTTATTGGCCCAAACTTCTCACAGGGTGCAGCCAAACATCCAGGAGTTAAGGAATCTACTCTTTCTTTGTACTCAAGAGGAAGAAAATGAAATGGGATAATCTGGTGAACAGAAGTAAGTCTTTCAGAAAGACAGGAGATTTTCAACCAAACAAGTAGCTATTTCTATGATTAATCTACTCAAAGTAATACAGTAACATTTGTGAGGCCCTTATGTTCACTGCCCTTCAACTCGACACGATGCTGTCCAAAATGCCACAAGTGAAATAAATGATTTTCAGAGAAAAGACATTGCACAAATGTCTTTAGTGGCCTATTCAGGAAAACAAGGATTCCTAAGTTTATTCCATTTTTTATTATTATTATTATTTTCTTTTTAGGGCCACACCTATGGCATATGGAAGTTCGTAGGCTAGGGATGGAATTGGAGCTGCAACTGCCGGCCTACAACATAGCCACAGCAATGCTGGATCCAAGCCACATCTGTGAACTACACCACAGTTCACAGCAACGCTGGATCCTTAGCTCACTTAGCAAGGATACTAGTCAGGCTCTTAACCCACTGAGCCACAGCGGGAACTCCCTTGAAGTTATCCTAAACGAAATGCCTCAAGTTATCATTTAATCTCTCTTTCTGATGTTTTCAACCGAGCTAGGCAAAAAGTTCATTAAACATCTTGAAAAAATAACTCTTTACATTTGAAAAACAATACCCTCCAGTCTCTTCAGGTGAAACATTTCAAACAGCCCCTTAACTTTTATTCATTATAAACCTGTTCTGAAGGCAGAAATAGATTTTGCAATATGATTTGCTATATTAAATCTATTCAATTAAAATGATAGAGGACTAATGTGAAGGGAAAAGTATTTAAAGATCTAAAGATACGATTATTAAAGAGAATTTTGGGTAATGACTTAGATGGAAAGATAACTACTTCCCATACATTTAATGGTGATGTGAATTATCATAACGAGTGATAATTAAAAGTCTCAGTCTATCATTTATACATAAGAGATTGCGAATCCACCATCTTGGAGTCCTAATTTTGGAATTTTCTCTGATATTTATAATGTAATACAGGCAAACCCACTTAAATTCTCTTCTAGCTTTGTAATTTGTCTTATTAAAGAAAATCATATTCTCATTTCCACAATGCATTAGAAAAAGACTGTGCTAGCAGATAAAATTGAACTAATGAGGTAGAAACTTGAATTTAAAGTTAACTTTCTTCTTCAAATTCTCTTTTCCTTTATTCTACGACTACACAATTGGTAGTCCATGCAACTCTATAGGCCTGTTTCCTTCACCTCCTTCCTAAGTAGGTAGCCTTAGGCAGTGCTTTTCACCTTATCCAAGTCTAATGCCATAGGACCCTTGCCTGAAGAGCAGGAATTAACTCTGGGCAAAGAAGACTATGTATTCAGGTAATTATATAATTTATTATCCTAACTGGGACAATCCTGAGATTCAAATGGGGAGCTACTACTAATTTCACCTAAAAAACAGACCAAAACTTTGATATTTTACTTTGACCTTTCTATATATAAGCTGCATGTAGTAGAATACAATCAGCTTTAAGGAAACTTAGAGACTGTATACAAGGGGTGCTCTATTGTCAAGTTGTAAAATGAAAATAATTAAGTAACTAGTTTAATGTCCTTTATTCAAGGGGGAAAAAAAGATACATGGATTTAGAAGTACAATGCCTCACAAGCAGTTAAGCCCTGTTCCTGAGGGATTTAGGGCAAGAGCAAGTGTTACAGGTTTTATAGAGGAATAGAAGAGGCAATAAAGAAACACGGTGTGATCAGCTAGGAGGGTCCTTATAAGAACGGGTTCCTTGTAAGGCTAGCAGGTCCTATTTCCTAGGGTAAGCTGAGCTAATGAAAGCTGAGCTGGAGGATTGTGATTGGTGTATGTTAGGTTTTCTTGACAGTTGTTTCTCATAATTGCAGGTTGACTTACATTTACATTTGTGATGTGGGCTGGGCCATTGGGACAGCTTCCATTCTGTGGGCCCCAATATATAAATTAACCTTATCACTATGGAGGATTATACCCTATTGACTCAACCAGTTCTCTCTTGGAGGGTATAAATAAATGATTCCAAAAAAGAGGAGTAGGTAGCAACTTCTGGGGTGGGGGTCAGTGTTGGCAAGAAGTTACCAGAACTGTTGGGTCCTAGAAAACCTGCTGAATCCTGAAGGAAACAGTTGCTGCTCTGTTTCTCTATGTGGCTTTGGTACTTTATATTTTTAATTTATTTTTTATTTTATTTTTTGTCTTTTTAGGGCTGCACACAAGGCATATGGAAGTTCCCGAGCTAGGGGTTGAATCAGAGCCACAGCTGCCAGCCTACACCTCAGCAACACAAGATCTGAGTCACGTCTGCGACCTACACCACATCTCACAGCAACGCTGGATCCTTAACCCCTGGGTGAGTCTAAAGTTCTCACGGATACCAGTTGGTTTCCTTACGACTGACTCACAATGGAACTCTGATGTTTCGGTATTTTAAATGTTGGAAGCACCTAGTAGCTTCCAGCGCTAACTTGCCTGGTTATCCTTATCATGAACTCCCATCACCTAGTATAAGCTGAAAGCATCTTCTCTACACAAAATTAATACACAGCACAACACAGACTGCCATTATAATGGGAATCTCAGTATTGTGCAAGGAATTTGGTGGCATGAGAGAGGAAAAATGAGCGACCAGATCTCCATTTTCTTTGGGATAATGATCAGCCTTCTAGCAAAGCTGGAAAATCAAGAGGGTTTTACAAATAAATTTAAATACTCATGTACATGTATTCAGTTGAATATTATGCAATTAAAATAAAATTCACATGATCAGAGCAAGTAATATTTCACTAGTCGCAAACACTAAACTAATCAGTAATTCCACAATGTCTTGAAAATTGGAGACCAAGTGAAAATAAACTGAGAAGCTGAGGATAAATTTCAAAGTATAACTTATGACAAAATGGAATTCTTTTGAAAGTGTTGTAAGTAATCCAAATATGTGCTTAAATATTGGAATGAAGATTGTCAACTGAAACTATCAGAACAAAGATTTGATCTACTGCCATCTAGTGGATATTTTATTTACATTTATATATTAGCAGCTGACAAAAGCAAAAACAAAAATGAAAATAGGCGTTCCCTTTGTGGCTCAGCAGGTTATGAACCTGACTAGTATCCATGAAGATGCAGGTTCAGTCCCGGGCCTTCCTCAGTGGGTTAGGGATCCGGCATTGCCGCAAGTTGCAGTGTAGGTCCCAGAAGTGATTTGGAACCTGAGTTGCTATGGCTGTGGTGAAGGCTGGGAGCTGAAGCTCTGATTCAACCCATAGCCTGAGAACTTCCATATGCCATAAGTGCGGCCCTAAAAAAAAGCAAAAAGAAAAAGAAAATATACTGACAGTTTAATTTCAAACTCTAGGGAACCTGCATGACTACCTACTCCAGTGGCTCTTGCCTTATGGAGCTCTGAGGTTGTCACTAGAGCACCTTGGGTAACACCTTGGGGCAAAGCTTTTGGCCCCGAGATCCCACCTCTAGTCCAACCAGATTGCAGTTTTACCTGTTCTATGTTTTGAGTTTCTGACTCGGTTTCATCTGAAGAAAGGATTCACTTTTGAAAAGAAAAAGTAATGTTGAAAGACCTTATCTGGTCTCATGTCCATCAGTGTATAAATGGATATGCCATTGTTTTTCTAATGTCACACAAATGGCTTGAGGAACAGCCAGCAGTATAGCCATGGCAACGCCAGATCTGAGCCACATCTGCGACCTACACCACAGCTCACGGCAATGCCGGATAGTTAACCCACTGAGCAAGGCCAGGGATTGAACCCACAACCTCATGGTTCCTAGTCAGATTCATTAACTGCTGCGCCATGACGGGAACTCCAAACCGAGCTGTTTTGATTCCTATTCTCATTCAAATAATTTTGGGTTAACTTCAAGTCCAATAGACCTCAGGTCCAGTGTTCTTTCTCAGTAGCACAAAAAGCTTATTTCATTTAAACATAGAGTATTTCCTTGATCCTTATTTAAAATAACTTGAGGGGTTACCTGGTGGCATAGGAGGTTAAGGATCTGGCTTGATGCTGCTATGGCTCAGACCACTATTCTGGCGCAGGGTCGGTGCCTGGCTCAGGAACCTCCACATGCCAAGGCATGGCCAAAAATTTAAAATAAAATAAACTAACTTGACTCTTTCTCCCTTGCATCATTAGAAACCTGAAACATAATCTCAAAATAAATCAATGTATATGAAATCATGGCTATAAATGTAGTTATCAGATTTATCCCATCAGGAGTTCCCGTCGTGGCTCAGTGGTTAACGAATCCGACTAAGAACCATGAGGTTGCGGGTTCGATCCCTGGCCTTGCTCAGTGGGTTAAGGATCTGGCGTTGCTGTGAGCTCTGATGTAGGTCTCAGACGCGGCTCGGATCCCGCGTTGCTGTGGCTGCGGCGAAGGCTGGCAGCTACAGCTCCTGTTAGACCCCTAGCCTGGGAACCTCCATATGCCGTGGGTGCGGCTCTAGATAAAGGCAAAAAGACAAAAATATATATATATATATTTATCCCATCAAATATTGATTTCATTTTAAAAGTTTTTTAAACTACTGTATAACCTTTTAATGATACCAGTTTAATCTTACAAATCTAGGCAACTAATGATATTTAATTCATTTATTCTGTATTTTCCTTCCTTACTGATTGGATTTGTCAGGAAAATAAATGTCCTAAGACATATGTAAAAGTGCATGAAAATACTTATTTTGATTTTTTCAAACCATGATACCCTAAAATAACCAGAAGATAGATCCCTAATCAGTGACATTCTGTACAGAAACTTAACACACAGTCCACGTGTCTAATGAATCAGATAATTGACACCTGTGGATTTCCTTATAGCATTCTCCATTATGTTCGGGGAGGGAAAAATAGATTCTAGTCAGAAGACCTGGGTTAGAACCTCTGAGCCTCACTTTTCTGATAATAAAATGGGGATAATTATAATGACTAAATGGTTCTGATTTTGGTGTATGATTACTCTCATTTTGAATAAGTATGTGTTATATAAATTTCTGATTATTTCTTTTATGTCCATAAGGCAATGAAATTTTAAAATATTCATGGACTTTATGAAGAACCAAATAACAAGCAAAGGTGCTTTTTCCAGAGAGAAATCATTTTAAAAGCTCAAGGATTCACTTTAAAACATGAATTATATGCATGTTGGTAGAAAATGACAATAACCTCTCCTTCTCAGGAAGGAAAAGTGAAAATTTTCAAAGACAAGTGGAGTAGTAAATTATCCATGTACATTTAAATGTTGGCTAGAACACAGAAGATATCAAGACTGCTAGGAATTTGATTTTCTGTGCTTCTTCTGTATTAAATTGTGACATAAAAACCATAGGCAACTGGCACCATAAACTCCTAAGGTCCTGAGATGTCAGATTAAGCTATTGACTAAGAGAAAAACAAATGTACCCAGTAGGAATTCATGGTATAAAGTTGGCCTACGTAATGAAGTAGTTTTATTAAGAACAGACTGGTTTTAAAATAAAGGCTTCCTTTTATCAAAGCAGTTTGTATAAGAGAGCAATATAACTTATATTAACACCCAGTAGAGGACCCTGAGAATGAAAGCTTCATGAGAGCATGGGACTATGTCTATTTGCTTTTCTACTGTGTCCTTCAGTGCTTGTAGCAGATTGGCAGAAGGATAGTACTTAAGCAATATTTGTCAAAAGAATTACTGTTGCAGGACTCCTTCCTGCTATTAATGTCGACCAGAGTATTAATGAAATCTGATGTTCAAAATGAAAGAGTTTAATTCAGCAATTACTCATTGAGTGTCTAACATGTGTCAACACAATTATCTATCACTACTGCAACTATACTTTCAAAACCAAAACTCATGATCTGCAAAGTACAAATAACCTTATGAATGCAGCAGAATATATTGTTGACAATACAAATTTGGCAAAAAATTCAGGAGTTAACATATTACAGAGGGGCTACATAATTTCTAATCTAAAATGGATCATTATGGAAAATGAATATCCATGTCTTTAGTAATTACCCCAGGATATCAAGAATTAACTTGAAACGTCCCTAAGGAAACAGTACCTATGGTCTCTAGAACTGACTCCGTGCTAAAGTCTATACCTAGTGAAAGGCAATGTTTCTACAGTGGTAAAGACCCAGTCAGTCAATTCCAGAAAATTGAGTATTAAATTAAAAAGGTAAAAAATAATTAATGAAAGTTTTAGAAATCTGAGACCATTGCTGCTGGAGAGGTAATGGAAACATTTAATTCCATAGCAACACGAATAGCTTTTAAGAACTAAAATGCCAAATAGATCCTAATGCACAAAGACACTGACATCCAAGACTACTGTTGGTGATGTTAATAGGATGTTAGCTAACTGCTGTTTAGAAGAAAAATGAGGACAGGGATTATTAAAAGAAAATATTACCTAAGTTACCCTAAGCAATGTGCGATTTCTTTGCTTTTCTTACACTCACAGTTTAATCAATACCTATACCTATGAGCTATCATGACAAAATTCATTCAATCAACATCATCATTATTGATACCATGAAAAAGTATGCACAGAGCTTGAAGGAGGTAGTAACAAACCTTAATATATGAGATGAAATTATAAAACATCATAAAGTTGTCACATAGAAGTTCAAATATGATATTAAGTATAACATATCATTTCTGCACCTTAATGATACTCCCAACAGTTAGTTGCATCTCAAAATCTGTATGACTGAATATCTTTCTGCCTCAATCATCAGAAACCGTCCCTGATTCTCTTGCCTACTCAGATATGTTAAGTCTTTGGGAGTGGGGAGGAAGAGAATAGTTCTTGAACCTCTTTTAAAACTACAACTATTTTTTAGGAGTTCCCAGGTGGCCTTGCAGTTAAGGATTTGGCATTGTCACTGCTATAGCTTGAGGTTGATCCCTGGTCTGAGAACTTTTTCATACTGAAGGCACAGCTAACAAAAAAAAAAAAAATGCAACTATTTTTAGTCTATCATTCTCAAGTTAAGATTTTTAAAAATCTGATTTAATTAACCTGCACACACAATTCCCTCAAATTAGCCAAATTAATGGGAATTTTGATTTGAAGTGCAAATAAAAGCAATCTTATTCTCTATCCTATAAAATGCATAGTACTAGAGTTCTCCTCAGCAGCTGAAATTTATTGAAATTGTATTGCTCTTATTGACTTTTAAATACACACTTGAACAGGGCTTACAATGCCTACAGAAGAGAGAAAACCTAGCATTATTGCACAGGTCTTCTTATTTCACCCACTACCTTTTTTTGTTAGTCATCATTACTATCCCTATTTTATAATAAGAAAAGTGAGGTTTAGAGAATTTACCTAGGGTTCTAACCCAGGTCTTCTGAGTAGAATATATTTTTCCTTTCCTGAGCATAACTGAGATTGCTCTTGGAAAGTCCATGGGTATCAATTATATGATACATTAGACACTTGGACTGTAGGTCAAGTTTCTGTACAGAATGTCAAGATTAGGGACCTATTCACTGGTGATTCCAGGGTATCATGGTCTGAGGAAAAAATTGAAATTAGTGTTCTTATGCATTTTTACATACATCTTAGGAAATCTTTTCCCTAACTAATCAAACCAGTAGGAAAGGAAAAAGTACAATAAATGAATGAAGTATTATTAGTTGCCTGGATTTATAAAATTATACCAGTATCATTAAGAGATTATATGGTAATTTTAAACTTTTTTAAAGTGAAGTCAGTATTTGATGGGATAAAACTGATTATAATAATAGTTTGATAACTTGCTCAGATAAAAATAAAAGCTGATTGATTAAGTGGAGTAGAATCAAACAAAAAGTATTTACATAAGTAAGGACACGTCTCTGTTATAGCACTGAACTATACTGTATTACTATTTTTTTAATTTATTTTTGCTTTTTAGGGCCACACTTGCGGCATATGGAAGTTCCCAAGCTGGAGGTCGAACTGGAGCTACAGCTACCAGCCTACGCCACAGCCACAGCAATCCCAGATCTGAGCTGTGTCTGCAACCTACACCACAGATCATGGTAATGCCTGATCTCCAACCCCCTGAGACAGGCCAGGGATTGAATCCACATCCTAATGAATACTAGTAGGGTTCATTTCCACTGTGCCACAATGAGAACTCCATATACTGTATTACTATTTATTTAAATACACACACACACACACACACACACACATACACACTTAATCACATTCCCCAAATGTATTCTGCACTTTGAAAAACAGAAACCATGAATTTATCCATCTTTATACAACCATGCTTTGCAAATGTGAACAGGGTTATAATAATATCTTATAATCTGGATATTATTATACAAATGAGAAAACAGAGGCACAAAGAAGTTACATATTGTGCCCAAGGTTATGGATCTAGTAACTACTGGAGTCTAGTTTCAGACACAGGCATTTGACCAGAGATTCCTGTACCCCTAACCACTTCTAAACTGTCCAACAGAGTTAAGTGATCATTAAGTAGTAATTGGCATAGTTTTCCTTATTATGAGCTATGCTTTTCATTGTGTAAAAATAAACACTCTGAAAAGAAACACCTTAAATACTCTTAAATACTTTTCTAGTGATGTACTTTCTGGGCAGGTTCAGAAAGCGATGAGAGAAAATACTACATTGACCTTCATTCTTGCCTACAAATAGAAAAGTGTTAGTACCATGAAAGTAAAGAAACCTTGGGAGGAAAAAAATAATTGTCGAGCTCTAACTGTAGGGGAGGATAATGCAGGGCACAGGGAATCACAGTGTGACCCTGAAAACTGCTAATGAGCCTTTAGACCACATCAATGAGCCTAGTGTCTTCAGAGCACAGATTTACTCCTGCTTCTGCCTACATTCATTAGAGCTCGCAAGGAGTATTCTCTTGAGTTTTAGGTGTCAGGATTATAGAACTACAGATAAAGTGAATAAATTCAAATGAGAATCTTGGGGCTAAAAGTTTTGCTTTTCTAAGGTGGGCTTTTTTCTTTTCCTTTTTTTTTTTTTGTCTTTTTAGGGCCACACTTGTGACATATGGAAGATCTCAGGCTAGGGGTCGAATGACAGCTGTAGCTGCCAGCCACAACCACAGCAACGTGGGTTCTGAGCTACATCTGTGACCTATACCACAGCTCACAGCATCGCCAGATCCTTAACCCCCAGAACAAAGCCAGGGATCGAACCTTCATCCTCATGGATGTTAGTAGGGTTTGTTACTGCTGAGTTACAATGGAAACTCTGCTTTTCTAGAGTTTTTGAGGAAATGTGATCATACCTTATGCATAAGACTAAACACTTAAACTCTTATTGCATACTAATATATATTAATATGTAGTGTTTCCATCATGAACATCAATAACAATATTGCACTAGAGTTCAACAGGCTAGGGTATTGACTGCACAGTTTCTAGCAGATGGTAAGTGCACAGCATGTTTGAGAAAGAAACGGTAAGAAGATTGAGGAAGAAACCAGACAATGATTTATCCTGAAAGGGAAGAAATGAACAGTACTTCTGTTTTCTCCTTTGCCTTCCCCAAATTAAACTGATTCCGTAAATTCAATAACTTTTTGACTATGTCCCTTAGCCCTGACCACTAAGTAAAAGCTAGAATATCTAGCATTAGGCACAGGATTTATTAACAAATACTAGCTGCAAAATTCTTCTCTTCTAGGATCCCAGGGATTGCAGTGGGTTGTAAACAGGAGATGTGTAACCAGGACTGAGAAAGCTGAAATGTTTTAATTGCCTAGTCAAGATCTAGTGAGACTGTTAAATGACATTCTGCAATTGCCGAATCAATAAGCATTAATTTTCTCATAAAATAGGTAACCTATTTAATAAGTAATATATCTAGAGGAAATGGAAACATTAGTCCAATAATAATTTTTAGTGATTCACACTTACAAAAGCATTTTAATAATGTCATGACCTTACATTCATCTAGTACTTTACTGTTTCAAAATTAGTTTTACATGTATTACATTAAGTGATCTGAAGTGTTGCATAAATAGAAAAACATAGGGAAAATATTAATCTAGTTATTACAGCTGGGTCAATAGCTTTCAAACTGATTTATAAAATACTAAGGTAAAACTATATCTGCATTTCTAAAAAAAAAAGGGGGGAACCAGATAAACTATTTATGGACATAATAGGTAGAAAAACATTCCATTTCTACAGCCAAACAATAAAATCCCACAGTAATTTGGGCACAGTGAATAAGAACATGGGCTCTCAACTCAGAATCTTTAGATTGAATCCCAGTTTTCCTGCTTCTTAGTCATGTGACTTTGATAATATGAAGATAATAATACCAAAGGACTGATTTGAGGATCAAATGAAATAAAGCCTGCATAGTACATAGGGTAGCACATGGCATATGTCACCCCCAGTAAGTATTAGCCATTAATCCACATCATTTTGTTCCTCATCTTGTATCAGTAACCATTATAGAGCCATGTCATTGCTCATTAACAGTAAGACATGTTATCATCAATGTTACAAAAATATTCATTAGGTTCCTAAATGTACTTGATATAGCTCTTGATACTAAGCATGTTTTAAGAGTTAAGTTAAAAAAAAAGCTAGACTATGCAAACATTTTGTGTCAGTCATCTATTCCTTTGCCATTTACAAATAAGTGATTCTCAATCATAACATCATAGCTTTATTGTATAAGCATAAGTCTCAATATTTAGCCCCACTTTGCTAAGAGTTAATTGTGAAACAAGAATCATACGATTACAATATTAAAAATCATCAGCATGAAGAGGAATGCTTCATTGCTTGCATCTACTTGATCATTATTTTAGTAAGTTTAGAAAAGATAGAAATATTATGCAAATGGCTTTCAGTTACCATGTCTTGAATCACGATGCAAAGTAATATATTTTCTTTAATTAATATATTCCACATTTACTCAATCCCTCTCTGAGATCTTAAACATTGTTTTCTGAACAGAAGCAGCTGGACAGAACCCTACTATTTTGACAGTATTTGAGAAACATTTGCTCCCTAAGTGGGCATAATTGATCTCTCAGTGTTTATAAAATTCAGAAATCTATTTTTAAATATTGGGTTTGAAGAAAATACTATCATTGAGAGAACTGGAGACTTTATCAAGAAAAAAAAGGTCAGTTATAACAGCACAATTCATTGGTTAAAAAAACAATTTCAAACTGGCCCCACCCAAATCAATGTAACCAATCCTGTAATTTAAGATACAGTATTTGTGTTACTTGAATTCAAAGCCATTGCAATGTGAACTCAGATATCGGGTTTCTAGTTTTTCTTCATCAAAACTAGAATTGTTTTAAAGAATACTAATATACATGATGATTTATTAGTAGTTGATTATATCCTTATAAGGTAGTGGAAAAAATACACCTCAGTAAGTTCAGTCTCCTGGTTTTCAACCATGAAATAGGAATCCTAGGTACACACAGTATTGGATCACGTAAGTGAATGTAATTTATGTTAGTGCTGTAAAATTGTATAATCCTATCTGATTGATTTTAAAAGAACAGATTATTTGATGGAATGGAAAGCATATTGAACCGGTCTTTCTGAATTCTGGATACCAGTCTTAGCTGTCTCAGGAAACAGAGCATACTCTTGGGTAAGATATTTTTTCCCCTCTAAGACTTTTATTAAACATGAACTAGAGACTAGCTGATTTCCAATACTAAAATTTCTATTTTCCTAATTATAAAAAGCAAAGATGTATATATTTTCTAGTTATTTCATTCCTCTCTCATAACATGTACTGGGCAAATAGTTTGAAATACAACTTTTAAAATATAAACACAACTTGCAAACATATTAATGTCATTGTTTGCAAAGAAATTAATTTCCACTTAGCAGTAAGTACAGTAGCCAAAAGTATAAACTTAAATAGATATGTAGCATAAAATGAACCATATTTGGACATAGTGTGATCACATTATACTAAAAAACACACAGAAATATACCCTTAATAGATGGCTATACTATTTTATGGATTAAAAATACATATCTTAATTTTAACACTAAGACACAGGATTCCATACCTCCTGATTTATTAGGCTTTATAGAGCATTTTAACATTCAACACTAATTGCTTACCTCTTCTAAGTAATTAATTCTTTCATATCATTAACAGTGAATCTTGATACTGTAATTTGCTTATACTGGCTGCTTTACAACAATTCCATTTATTTTCAAGTTTTAAAACACCAAGCTAAGTTGGCTTAATTCCACACTTGACAAATAAAAGGATTTACAATCCCCTACAACTGGTTATTCAAGAAAAATAATGCAAACATTTACAGTCAGTATTACAGTGATGGGCTAGTGAAATGAGAGACATAAGACTGATAAGGCAAAACCGATATCAACTGGTCCACAGTGGTAAGAGCTGACAACCACTACACTAATCCCTGGAATTTGTAAACCCTCCCTCTACAATTTACAATGTACCTTTATCTCATGAATTAGAACATTGTTGTAACACTTTGGAGCATAATATTATTCTTAAAACTAGAGGTGGAGGTGAATTCAACAAGGTCTCTGTCCCCAGGGGGCTTTCAATCTAGTGGCTAAGATATGGCACACATGTGACCCTACAGCAATGTTGACTGCCACTCATGCAATAATGGGAGCATGAAGAAAATGATGGAAAAGCAAGATGTCCTAGCCACAATGATTTGAAAAGATTTCACAGAAGAGCAAACATTTAACCTGGTCCTTGGAGCAAAGAAGGATTTCGATTTTTTTTTTTTTTTTTAAAGGAGGTGGGAGAGGGAGAATGAGATGAGTATTCCACACAGCTCTGTGCTGGCAGTGTATTGAATTTTCACAGATAAGGAAAAACAGAGAAATTACGTGATCTGATCAAGATCAGAACGAAAGAATCAGAGCCACTCCTTGAACTTTTCAACCCCTGGGTCAGGTAGTTCCTGCTCTATCACACTGCTTCCTTCCTGAGGAGAGATGAGGTTTCTCTGCCTTCGCAGCCATCTCCACCCTCCATTTATTCTCCCGTGTCGCCACACCCTTTGCAGGACTTTGCTAGGATATCCAGAGAAAGGCTCAGAAGCAGCCATGTCTTCATAAAACACATTACATTTCAGCTTGTGTCTCAAAATCGAACGGACACATCTAGGTCTGTTTGGGAGCGCCCTTTCCTCACCATTCTCCAACATTTCAAAGGAATGGGAGCCGTGATTTTGCCACATGGCAGTCTCAATAAAACCGCCATCCATTCCTCTAAGCCTTCCATTTTTCTCCTTCGGTTTTGTCAAGTGTTCCCAATTCCAAGAAATCGTAACTCAGAATGTGGGGGTGGTTGCAGATTTTTGGCTCAGGAGGTTGTGCAGATGTTATTCCTGAAGGAAGACAATCATGATTGCCTATGTGAGTAATGGCTGTGAGTCGGCTAGGAGCCAAAAGTTCTCTTATAGCAGAATGTATAAACCATTCTCCTACTGAAAGAAGGCCCCCAGTAGGATAATATATTATTACACATGATTCAAATTACAGGATCTGCAGCAGGGGAGCTCATGACTGATTCAGGACAGTCGCTCCCTGAATACTGATGATGGGATGATGGAATGCCTCATGAATTAAAAGGGCCATGGTTTAGTGTCTAAATCCTTCATATGCTTTAAAAAGTTTCTATGCCTATCACTGGACTCTTTAAGCTTCTTAAATGAATCATGCACTGTTATGAAACTCTTGTCGATATTTTAAAAATTCCGTGTCTTTGAATAATTATATTCAAAATATTCTTATAAAAGAAGACAATGAAACTACCTTCCCTGCTAGAAAATCACATCCCTTTAATGCCAATAGGCAATAAAGATATGGCTTAAGAGAAATCGCATTTAAGTGTGACCCAGTTTCTGCTCTTTGGGATTCTCTAAAGCAACTGAAAATCTTCACATACCACATGTTCCAGCCTTTTTAAGTTATCTATAGAACAAATGAGTTTATCTTTGACGAACTCAATACAAATGTACAAGACAAAAATTGTGTTTCCAAAGGTTTTCTGCTGATTAAATGAACTCATTCCTGAACGTTATTTCACTTGGTCTATTTTGGTTACATAACAAAGCAATAAATTTGCTAAAGGTATTACATTGGGAAGGGAAATCAGGCATTTTTGTAGAAACACTAAGGCAGATGTTAAATATCATGCATTCTGTAAAAAAAAAATTGCTATGATGTATTCTGAAATAATATGTAAACTGGTCCCTTAACTTCTTTTCAAACTGGGTTTTGCATTCAGTTTTTCTAGTAAATGGATGCAAATCAGGTACATTGTACTGAAATGGGAAGAGAGAGATTCGTCCAGAAATGACCTCAGTTCTATTCATTAATAAAATGACATGTTGGCAGAGAGCAGTGAAGAATGAAATATAACAAGAGTGAACTTTCCTCCTTATAACAGATGTACATAAGCACTTTTTGGATAAAACACTGTATGTAAAATGGCCACTGCAGCATAAAATCTGGAAACATTAAAGGAAGCTCTTAGATGCAGATTGCTTAGAAAAAACTGCAACTTCCATGGAAATTCACCCTCTTATTTTCAATTACCTTGCACAATTCTGAATCCCAACTTGCCAAAAGCATGCTATTCCTAAGGGGGTAATGGGGTCAGATAGAATAAAAGAAGATTTTTGTCTAAGATTTTTTTTTAGAAGAAAATAATTTTGCAAAGTCAAAACAAAATAGAATTGTACCCAGAATCACTTTCAGTGACAGCAGACACCAATGAGGGGGAAAAGGTAGAGGCTACTAGAGAGAATATAGCCACATTTTTGCATAGCGGTTTAAATTATGCCAGCGGAATAATTAATGGAAGGACCTAAAATGGGGAGGGGGGCAACAGGAAAGGGGGGAGGCTATGTTAAACAAAGTTCATTACTGCATGATGTAAATGAGTTTCTCACCAGTGATGTCACTGATTGGCTGAGCTGCAGAGCTGGCTTCGAGCATGGCCGGATTGGCTGCTAGCTCTTCTGGTGCCTGCCTGCCTGGGCAGCGGTTGAACCAGATACTTTCTGTCTCTCTTGTTGTCGTTTGAAGCAAATCTTGTTCAGCCCAGCTGTGTCTCCATAGTAGTGGCACCCTAAGAGTCTCCCTCCTGCTTCCCACAGCCCGTCTGTGAGGCGGTCGCTGCTGTGAAATACCAGCACTTGGCACCAAGCCCAGACGGCGTTCTCAGATCCATCTATAACACACACATACAAAAAGAAAAATAAAAAAAGCAGTTCTTTCATCTGAATGGCATCCTAAGAAGGATTAAGAAGGCTTCTATTGCCACTGACTTGTGTCCTTTCAATCTGATGGCTAAAATAGTTTCTGAAATACAGTAACCTCTCTTCTGCAAGTAGATCACCATTGGTTCAAATTAATTTTTTTTTAAAAAATAGAGGGAACCCTCCCTCCCATGTTTACCTTGATTACAGAAAAATAATTCTTCATTTCCTCCCTAAGCCGTAACTGATATTTTTGGTCCCCTCCCAGAATTTTAAACTCTCACCAGATTTCTAATTATATCCGAGTCATTATATTCAGGTTAAGACAAGGGATCTTAATTAGCATTCTCTTTTAGCTATGCGAAATGAGACAGGGCATGAAACAGAAACGATCTATGGAGAGGCAGAGAGAGAGAGAAAGAAAAAAAATCTGTGCAGCTTTTACAGTTGAACTGACACCCCCGCCTTCCCCGCTCTCCCTCCACCACCCCCCCTTGCAAAAAAGAATGCAGTCGTATGAACTTTACCAGACAATGGAGTACCTACAGGCTCTCCCCTAGACAAGTCCTTTATAACCAGCCAGTGCTATGTGCTGCAGACAGTGGCCAATCGGCAGGCTCCTTTCTGCAGCAGGGACACAATAGGTGCATTGGCCACACTGTCCTCCTAGCCCCTGACAGCAGTTCAGGTTCATTTATTGCACACTGGAAGGCACATATGTCTTTAATATTCACTGTGAAATTATCAGTGAGGCTGTCTTTATTTCACCATAATTACATCAACCCAATTACCGGGTGCGAGCTGCAGTTGCACTCTTTGCACAGAGTGGCGCATGGGTATGCGAGCTGTAAAAATATGCATGAACATGCTTCCTTATTTCAATAATAAAATCCCCCAATTATTTCTTTCCCAGAACTTAATGCTTCCTCCGGAACACTGGCGGATGTAGTCATCACTTCTCCCTTTCAAAAGAAAAAAGTGTGCATAGATAATCATGTGTGTGTGTGTATGTGTATACACATGTGTATAATTTAAGGACTGTTTTAGCCCTTTATTGGGGTGCGGTATGGGAGTGGAACCTAGTCAGCCAGTAAAAGGTTATCCAGGATCTAAGGCATTTCCTCAACACCAGGCATTAGAGTGAAGTAATGAGTGAATCTGCACGCATCACCACAGCCAGGCATTGATGCTGGTTTATTAGGAGTCCAACTGTCAGGAGGATCTGTATATGTCTCATTTATGTATTTCCATGTTACATAACCACAGCATTTTTGGCTGTGGTTGATTTTGATTCAGAATGCTTAAAAAATTAAATCTTTGCTTTTCATTTATTAGTCAGAGTCGGATACAGTCTGAAGTGGGAAGTGCCTGCTAATTTTTTTTCATATTATGCATGTTTTATTTACATATTCATGAACAGAATAGCTGTTATAACTGCTGATTTTGCAGCAGGGGATGAAAAGGCAGGATTCAGAACACAGAGTATATCAATTTCTAGGGGCAGACTGGAAACATACGACGACCAGGAAAAGAAGATGCTTGGGGTTTCATTTGGGGTTACCTCATTGTATAATAAAGGATCTGGGTATACAAGTTATCAAAAATGTGTAAGTATAAGGAACCTGGAAAGTAAAACCAGTTTGCATTGTTCATGGTAATTCAGCTACAATGTAAAGAAATAAGCATTTTGAAATGAGGATTTCTGGCTTGGGTCTTTGCAGGTAAATAACACTGCATTTTGTTTCCTGGCTAATTAGAATACTATTAAAATGGGGTGTGCTCATCAGCTCAGTATTTTCTCATTTTATAATTTACATATTTCTTGTTCCAAATCAAAATGCTAAGCTGATTATTTACTAAGCACTGATTACTTACTACGATGGAATTTACCAATTTTTATCTACATATAGGTATATATACATATACATAGATAGATAGATTTTGATTTTTAGCTCATGACTCTCTATCAGGAATGAAATTTATCATTACAGTGGGCATATTATGAGAAACAGTAATTCATCTATAGCCATTCAGATATATGTACATAGCACATAATTCACCCACACTAGAGAGAATCTCAGTAATGCTATTTGTTATCGACTTATATTTTATTGTTCTCTTTTTAATTAATGTTTGCAAGATTTGTATTATAAATTTATTCAAGTCAATTTTACATTTTATAAGCATTTTTTTTAATGCACAGCTTTTCTCTCTATACTTTCCCCAAATCAAGTTTTGATAGGAGGGATTAGTGAGGCAAATTCTTAACTAGACTAGTAAGATACCACAAGGTCCAGTCATAAAAAACACAAATGAGACAGAGTTTATGCTGTGGTGCAAGAGGTTAAGGATCCGGTATTTCTCTGCAGTGGTTCAGGTCACTGAGAGGTGTGAGTTCAATCCCCACTGGCTCAATGCAGTAGGATCCAGTATTGCCACAGCTGCAGTGCAGGTCACAGCTGCAGCTCAGATTCTATCCCTGGCCTCAGGAACTTCCATATGTCTAGGGTATGGTAAAAAATAAAATAAAATAAAAATAATAAAAAACAAATAGTATAAAAAAATCACATCTATAATTCTGAACTGCTACACACATTAAAATCAAAACACCTGAAATAAAAGCTATAATTTGGTTAATTGATATATAAAGTAAGATGTTTCTGCTCTAAGTGATTGCAGAAAAACTCAAGAAGCCACCAGCCTCACCTTGTCGATGGTTTTCCTATCAAAGACCAGGCTTTCTCAGTCTTTAAGTAGATCATGAAAAGTTTACTGGTAATTAAATTAAGATATGGAGACCACATCTCCATCTCTCTCTCTCTTCCCCTTCTCCGCTCCCTCTCTCTTTCACACACACACACACACACACACACACAGAATTACATATTTATAATCACTACTGTCTTTTATTGTAAGAATTCACAGTTCTTCCAACTAATTATCTCAGTTTTCAATCTGTTACTGTGCAAAAAACTTACAAAAAGGTAAAGCTTAATTGATAGTTATCCATTTTGCTTAGTAAAAATCAAAACAGAGTAGAAATTCATATACATTTAGATTCCACTAACACATGGAATGCACTTGGAAATTTACAAAGGATTTTGGTGACCACATTAATTTTATTAACCAGGTTGGTGGATGGTCCATAAATGACCTCCTTAAACAAATAGGTATTTACAAACAATGAACACTAAAAATAAAAGAGGTCTTCATCACGTACTTTAAATCAGGCAAGGCTTCCTAACCCTACTATAGCTTTCTGTCATAGCTTGAGTCACTAGGTATATTTGAAAACATTGCATTTTTATAATATTTTAATATTAGACTTCAGTATTCTTCTCACATCTCAAATACAAAATGCAACTGTGAGATTTTAACATACTACCCAAAACAAAGTAATTTTGCCATAAAATCTTATTTGGAATCATTGTACTAAAGCACTTAGACCTAAGCTGTATTTTTGGTTTGAATCCATTAATTTTAGACACTATATATAAAGGAAATTAGTAACTAGCTAGTGTATTTTCACCCATCACAGTGCCATCCTATATTAAAAATACGTTTCTGATCTGCTGTCAGGATATTCTTAATTAGCTGAGTTTGGCCAAAACAAGGAATTTGTGGTCCCCTCCCATAAGATCAAAGACATGCATTTATAAGATAACATATGAAGAATATGATAGCCATCTGTGTTCCCACGATGGAATTAAGCAAACTTCTTTATAAAGATCAAAACCATAACCTTAGACATATAATCACGATGACCTCACCAAAATAGTCAACTCAGCACAAACTGGCTGTAAGAATGCAGAATATCAGCCAATCACATTAACCTTATAAATAATACAGGACATTCTATATGCAGACCTAACGTAGAGATGCAAAAAATAATATATTAAGAAAATAGCTTAACGGTCTCTTGATGTGACTAATTCCTTTTAAAAAATTAAGGCATTTTAACGAGTGGAAAATATTCACAGTGTAATCACTGTCAAGAAACCACTGTTTATGTATCTGTCTACACAATGACAAGCATCCAGATGACAAAACAATATGTAATTAATCATCAGAATAATTCTGAATATATGGCTGCTTTTTTTGCCCACAAACTCACTGCTTAAAATGTCATTGTCTATATTTTGGATTCAAAATGAGTATTCTTGAATTATTTAATAATAGTCATCTTCACGGGATATGAGAAACACGACTTTTAAAGGTGCCACTTTTGGATCACATGGTGCATAAATCTGTTCCTAAATAATACTTTTCAGAGCATGGTTATGATTAATGTAATTAATCTCCTTTATACTGACCTCAAAAAGGTTAGCAGTGCATTCCCTATGAAATAAAACAACTTTCTTAAATACCTCAGTTTTTAAAAACCCTTTCTCCTGCAAAGTTTCCAGTTGTTTTAATTATGATTGTTTATTAAAGGTTGCACTTCATAAAAAAAATAACAAATTATGACATCTAAATACCCCAAAGAGAAGAAAAACCTCAAGCAGATTAATTGCCTATAGAAAAATATTCTATTAATGAAAAAGCATCCACAGGTTTCAGCAAACTGTTAGCATGGTGCCCTATAATTATTATTCTTTGTTCTCCTATGTACAAAGAATAGCAGAAGACCTGGAAAGAGAAATGAAAAACTTCAACTTGAGAAGTTGTCACCAAGCATGGAGAATTATTTCCCAGTGTTGGATAATGATTTTCTTCTAAGTAAAAATTGTTTTTAACATCCAGGATGGATATGAAAGAGAGGTTCTACTCAAGCCATGAGATATATCCAAAATTATACAGTGGTTTCTAAATCTGTCATTAATTTTTAAAGTTAGCAAATTGTATCTCATAATATAAATAAGTGAAGTATAAAATTTATTTGTACTATAGCACAAGTGCCCAAAGAAACCATAGCTTTTCCTTTTTAAAAGTGACTGAATTTTTATCATTTTTGTCATCCCATTAGGTTGTTAGGCATGAGGAGGGAAAATTATTTTCCAATTAATTTATTTCATTTTTTTATGGTTTCAGTACCCTCTTCTGAATTATTTCCTCTGTGATAGACATAATAATGACCCTCCAAAAATGTCTACATCCTAATCCCCAGGATATGTGAATACACCACATTACATAACAAAGGTGAATTAAAGATACTGATGGAATTAAGGTTGTTAATCAGCTGATGCTAAAATAGGGAAATTATCCTAGGTTTTTTGCATGAGCCCAAATTAACCTCAAGGGTCCTTAAAAGTGGAAGAAGGACGCAGAAGAGGAGAGTTAGAGAGAGACATGTAACTATGGCAGAATGGTCAGAGATGCAACAATGCTGACTTTTAAGGTGGAAGAAGAGGGCAAGGAAAGCAGGCAGTCTCCAGAAGTTGGAAAACGAAAGGAAAATGCATTCTCCCTTAGAATCTCTAGAAACAAACACAGCTCTACCAATACCTTGATTTTAGCTTGGTGATGCCCATTTTGTACTTCTATCCTCAAAAATAGTAAAATAATATATTTATATTGTTTTAAGCCCCTAAATGTGTAGTAATTTGTTACAGCAGCAATAGAAACCAATAAATGCTACCTTTTGAAAAAGATAAGATTTTAGGTGTAATCTCCCTCTCCTCTAAAATGACAGGGAAGGGATGAACTTACAGAAACCTAGCGGTTTTGGGAAAATGTAGAGCTGTCTTTGATCATACTATCTTTAAATATGTGTCTTGTCTGGTCTCTGGACTCCTGTGTGGGGTCCACTGAGGTAGGGCAGCTGATCCTACTAGTCCTGTTGAAGCACTGTATTGGTTCCCCAAACTGAAATTCACACACGTCACCACTTTTCGCTGTCTCAATATCATCATGCTGTGTAGCCACTTTATTCCAGCTTCAGGTTTTGTTGGAAAATCGAGCCTTTCAACCTCACTGCATTTATGCACTAGGGCACATGAAAACACTGTATAAACTGTGTGATCAAAATGAACACAGTTCCAGATTCTCTCCAGGTCTTCCTTTCTAGACACTTCACTCAGGGACTGCTAATCTCCATGTTATTCTGGCATAAATTTGGACATGAATCTGAGCATCCAAACATGATTACAGTTTTTTTCAATTCATGTCAAGTCAGTGGGAAGTATCTCCTTTCTGCTCCCTGCAATGGCATCATGAAATTTATCTAGGGGTTCCCGCTGTGGTGCAGTGGGTTAAGAATCTGACTGCAGAGGCTGCTCCAGTTGCCAGAGAGTCACAGGTTTGATCCCTAGCCCTGGAACAGTGGGTTAAAAGATCCACCTGTAGCATAGGTCACAGCTGCAGTTCATATTCAATCCCTGGCGTGGGAATCTCCATAAACCATGCATATGGCCATAAAAAAAATGTATCTACTTGGGTATTTAATAAAAAGCCTCCCTTGGGACTTTGGCCCAGAGAAAGAAGAGCAAGGATGCACATATGTCCCATCACTTGCTTTTTCTTCTGTTTGTTTCCTCCCACTCTTACCTAGCTTAGCAGAGTTAGTATTTTTTGTTCCAGTATAACAGAAATTTCTTTTCATATCTAGCCTCTTCCCTCATCATGTGGCATGCATAAATTCTTCTTTCACTGAGGCCAAATGGCAGGCTGACTGTAACAGAGGAAGATGGCAAATGTGATTTGGTGTGTTAAAACATATTAATTTATTATTTTCAAAATATTACCCCCATAGACTTCTGGTTAACATTGCAGATTTGACCTCAAAATCCTACTATCACCACAGAAAAGAAAATGTAGTCTTTGTGTCTTTATGGCAATAGCAGAAAGAACAAAGAAAGGAACAAAACCAAATTTTGAAAAGTGTAACAAAATTCTGGAAAGTGGATAACTGCTGACTGACCTACAAGACCTGAGAATACTAGATTTAAAACCAGCAGGAGATAAAGCCAAAAGGCCTCCCAATAATGTTTAAATATTCCGAAGCACCAGATGCTTTGAAAAATGGGGATAGAGAGGGGTAGAGTTTTAAAAAACGGGTAGATTATGTTTATGAAGAACTTAAGCCTCTATAACTCTTCCTTATACCATGTTTGTGAGTAAATTCCCCTTTCTCTTTAGAGCATAAGACTGAAAGCTTATTGTCTAAAGAAGGTGAAACAAAGCTGACAAACTGGAGGATGGATTCCCATGCTCTAAGGGGGAGATTTAAGTCAATGTGTACATTCTAGGTACTGAGAATCTTTCCTAACTATTTTGGGTCTCAAAACGCTAGGTTCTACAACTTCTCTTCTGAGCAATCTGACTTAGCATGGAAAAATAAAACAAAATATACACACAATGTGGAAGTGATAATTGGGTATGGTATGTAATAAACTTATGATCTGTTTTCATAGCACAGATTTGTCCTTGGGAAGGGACTGCCCAGCCAGAGCCATATTTCCCATCACTTTATAAATTATATGCAAAGCAATGGTAAAGAAATATGAGTGGAACTAATGTCCATCTCTTCTAGGCCCGGAAGGTCCATAAAACCTTTTCATATAGCTTTCCTCCATGTTCCATTCTCTTTTGACCTTGGTTTGAAATATAAATGATCTCCAAGGTGACCTTGAAAATCATGTATTAGAGATGGCAAAGCCTCTGTTGGTCTAGGCCACTAAATAATTGTGTGCAGAAGGGGGTCTTCACAAACATAATTCCTTGTTCAATACTATTACATGAGCAAGAAATAATTTTTATGTATATTTTAGTCATTAAAAACTGGCTTTACTAAGAACAGCAGAGAACATACCTAAGTAATTTATACAACCATTGTATCCGCCATATTACGTATAGTGAAAATCACAGTTAATATACCTCATTCATGTGCTTGGAACTTCTGCTAGCTCTACAGTCACTACATCTTAATCTTAAGCACAAAAAAATATACAGGACACTGAAAACATAGCATAGCGAACAGAAGTAAAGTGAGTAACAAGAAAAGAGGCAACATTGAGGAAGTAAGGCTATATTAGAAGAATAAAACTTTTTAAGGGACTATCACTAATATTGTCAGAAAAAATAACAAACTATTACATGCATGAGACAGTAACAAGATACTACAAAAAGAACATCTAATCAAAAAGCTACTGAAAATTAAGACCATGATAATAAAAATAAAAAGCTAAAAAAAACTGGAAGTTAAACTTGAGAAAACTACTTCATGAAGCAGAGAAAAATAAAAATAAGTGTATAATAACAGAGAAACTATGAGAAAGAAGAACAATTCAGGAAATGTAAAACTCAAACAATTGGAGTCCAAGAAAAGAGAAGTAAAGAAGATTAAGAAGGAAACTTACCAATGATATAATTCAAGGAACTATTCTGGAACTAAACAACATGAGACTCCAGAAAGAGTTTTCTAAGGAATCTATGTGTATGGATTCACACCACAGCATGTTAGTGCAGAATTTCCAAACACTTGAGATAGGAACTTTTAGCTCTGATCATGGATGCAGTAGCTACCACTGAATTATGCTCTTTATGGAAACAATTATAAAAGTGGATATAATACAAAAAATAACTATTTGAAAGCACTGGGTTACAACTAACATATGTAGGAATTAAGGGGCTATGATCCTTGCAAAAACAGAAACATATACTAGGGGGCCTCCATACTCACTGCAACTTTTTCTCTAAGTATATTTCCCATTGTGTGGTGCAAGAAATTAGAGCCTAGGAAGAAAACAGCACTCTTACTGGCTAAGAAAGTACAATTCAAGGTTAGAGTTGATAGAGTGGCCGAAACTTAAGGGGCATGCTCGTAGAGAGGAGAAAATGACAGATAAAATATTTTCAAAATCCATGTGCAAATGGCCCTCAAGTCACTGAATGAGCTGTAGGTTGTGTGTGGACATGGGTGAAGTGATAACTCAAGAAACCCAGCAGAAAATAGCAGATAGGAAACTAAAAAACTAAATGGATTTTCAGCCAACAAGTGATGTTGGCAAGACAGAGATAAGAGATAACTACAATAAGAAATAGGATTTTCTCAGCTGTCTGTTTATTCCTCTGAAGTTTAATTCCCTAAGGGTTATGATCTCATCCTAGGGTTATAAGCCATGATCCAGAACTAAGGGTTTTCCACTAGGGCTAAAACATAAAAGCCATAACAACCCTAAAACTAACATTTGACAAGACCGTGGTGATCCACTGTTCTATTTTTCACTCCAAATGTCCTGCATCCAATTAAAAAAATTATAAGAAATATTTTAATTGAATTAAAGGACACAATTAAAAGCACAGAGTATTAAAGTATAGTTGATTTACAATACTGTGTTAGTTTCAAGTGTACAGCAAGGTATTCTGATATAATGATATACATATATGTCTTTTTCAGATTCTTTACCATTACAGATTATGACAAGATATTGAATATAGCTCTCTATGATACACAATAAATCCACTTTGCTTATCTATTTTATGTATGGTAGTATGCATCTATTAATCCCACACTGCTAATTTATCCCTCCCTTCTTTCTCTTTTGGTAACCATAATTCTGTTTTCAATGTCTGTGGGAAAAAATGTTTTAAAAAATACAGGACATAGTTACTGAGAAACTAAAGGAAAGAAACAGAAAAGAGAAACATATCCACAGTTGACTCAGGTGCAGAATTAACAGGTAAGTCTTCTAAATTAACTATAACTGATATCTTCATGAAATTAGAGGAAAACGTGGAGAATACCCCCAAAGGCAGTCATATAAAAAAAAAAAAAGATTAAAATGGAAACTCTAGAACTGAAAAAAAAAAAAAACAGAAGAACTGAGATAGAGAATAAATTTGTATTAATTTGTATTAACAAAATATTAGAAACAATAGATCAGAAGATCAGTGAACCAGAAGACAGGTCAAAAGATGGAAAGAATGAAGATAATAAGGGACACAGGAGACACTAAAAGAGTTAAGATACGTATAAGAGGAGTTTCAAAAAATAAGGAGAATAAGAATGGGACAGAGGATTATTTGAAGACATTTCAGCTAAGTATTTCTTAAACTAATGAAATAAATCAACTCACAAATTCAAAAGCCTCTACCAAAACTAAGCAGGAAAAACATACACAGACACATCATAGTTTAACCATTTAAAATCAAAAGTAGAGAGCAAATGCTTTTGGTGTAGTACTAATAAGAATTATCGCTGATTCATTTGCAAATATTTTCTCCCATTCTGTGGGCTGTCTTTTCATTTTGTTTAGTGTTTCCTTTGTTGTGCAGAAACTTTTAAGTTTAAGTCCCATTTGTTTATTTTTATTGTCATTACTCTGACACATGGATCTGAGAAGATGTTACCATTATTTATGTCAGAGAGTGTTTGGCCTATGCTTTCCTCTAAGAGTTTTATAGCATCTGGTTTTATACCTAGATCTTTAATCCATTTTGAGTTTATTTTTGTGCATGGTGTTAGGAAGTGTTCTAGTTTAATTTTTTTACATGTGGCTGTCCAGTTTTCCTAGCACCACTTATTGAAGAGACTGTCTTTTCTCCAATGTATATTCTTGCCTTCTTTGTCATAAATTAGTTGACTACAGATGCATGGGTTTAATTCTGTGCTTTCTATCCTGTTCCACTGATCTATATTTCTGTCTTTGTGCCTGTACCATACAGTTTTGATGACTGTAGCTTTGTAGTAGAGTCTGAAGTAAGGGAGCCTGATTCCTCCAGCTCCATTTTTCTTTTTCAGGATGTCTTTGTCTATTCTGGGTTTTTTGTGTTTCCAAACAAACTTTAAAATATGTTGTTCTAGTTCTGTGAAAAATCCCCTTAGTAATTTGATAGGGTTTGTATTGAATGTGTAGATTGCCTTGGGTACTATAGTTATTTTGATAATATTGACTCTTCCAATCCAAGAGCATGGTATGTCTTTCCATCTGTTCATGTCATCCTTGATTTCTTTCATCAGAGTCTTATAGTTTTCAGAGTACAGGTCTTTTGTCTCTTTAGGTAGGTTTATTCCTAAGTATTTGATTCCTTTTGATGGGATGGTAAACAGGATAGCTTCCCTAATTTCTCTTTCTAACTTTTCATTGCTAGTATATAGAAATGCAGTTGATTCCTGTATATTAATTTCATATCCTGTGACTTTGCCAAATTCATTGATGAGCTCTAACAGTTTTCTGGTAGAGTTTTAGGATTCTCTAGGTATAGTATAATATCATCTGCAAATAGTGATAGTTTGACTTCTTCCTTTCCAATTTGGATTCCTTTTATTTCTTTTACTTCTCTGATTGGTGTGGCTAGGACTTCCAAAATTATGTTGAATAGTAGTGATGAGAGTGGACATCCCTGTCTTGTTCCTGATCTCAGTGGGAATTCTTTCAGCTTTTCACCATTGAGAATGATGTGAGCTCTGGGTTTGTCAGGGGATTAATCTCTAAAATTTACAAACACCTCCAACAGCTCAATACAAAAAAACAAACAACCCCATAGAAAAATGGTGAGAAGATCTAAATAGACATTTCTCCAAGGAAGATATACAGATGGCCAAAAAACTCATGAAAAGATGTTCAACATCTCTCGTTATTAGGGAAATGCAAATCAAAACCACTATGAGGTACTACCTTACGCCAGCCAGAATGGCCATCATCAACAAGTCTACAAACAATAAGTGCTGGAGAGGGTATGGAGAAAAAGGATCTCTATTACACTGTTGGTGGGAATGCACATTGGTGAAAACACTGTGGAAAACAGTATGGAGATGCCTCAGAAAACTCAAAACAGAATTACCATTTGATCCAGCAATCCCACTCCTGGACATCTATCCAGAGGAAACCAGGACTCGAAAAGACACATGTACTCCAGTGTTCATTGCAGCACTCTATACAATAGCCAAGTCATGGAAACAACCTAAATGCCCAACAACAGAGGATTGGATAGGGAAGTTATGGTACATACACACAATGGAATATTACTCATCCATTAAAAGGAATCAAATAACAACATTTATAGCAACATGGATGGACCTAGAAATTATATGAAGTGAAACCAGTCAGACAATGAGACAGCAACATCCAAAGCTACCGCTTACATGTGGAAACTAAAAAAAAGGACACAATGGACTTCTTTGCAGAAGAGATAATGACTCACAGACTTTGGAAAACCTATGGTTTCCAAATGAGACAGGCTGGGAGGTGGGGGGGGTGCTCTGAGGGTTGGGGATGGAAATGCTATCAAATTGAGTTGTGATGATTTTTGTACACTTATAATTGTAATAAAATTCATTAAGTAAAGGGAAAAAAAAGAATTACAGCTACTTTTCAACTGAAATAATGAAGACCGAAAGACAATGGATCCATATTTAAAGTCCTGAAAGAAAAAGTGGAAAAACTGACAAACTAGAATTCTATATCTGGTGAATATGTCTCTCAAAAAGTGAAGGCAAATTAGACTCTGTTTTAGACATACAAAAGACACTGACACTAGGAAATGTATACAAGTAGAAATACTTTAACCAAAGGAAAACAATCACTGATGAAAACATCAGTAACAGTAATATGCAAGTACATTATAAAAGATTATTAACTGTTAAAAACACCAATAAAAACAGTGGTTTATGAGATTTAAAACATTTGTTTTAAGAATGTATTTAAAATATATGGCAACAATAGCACAAAAGACAGGAAGGCAAAATAGAATCAGCTGTGATAAGATTTTTACTTTAGTGAGGGAAGTAACACTACTAAATTCATGTAGATTGTAATAATTAAGAGATAATGTGACATGTAGGATAATATCTAATACATTAATAATATGAAAATACATAACTGAAAAGCTTGTCAAAAGATAATTGAAGTAAACAATCCAAAGAAAGACAAAAAAAGGAATAATAAATGAAACAATTAGAAGACCACTGTGATATTATTGATCAAAAACCAGTAATAAGAGAGATAGGTTAATTCAATAGGAAAGTATAACAAATCTAAATTTATATTACTCTAATATCACAATTTTATAACATTCATAGAAAAAAATGGACAGAATTAAAAGAAATGGATGAATGCAAAATCAAGTTGATATTTTAATACATTTTTCTCAGAAGGATTTGAGCTTTCATTCAAAGAAGCTAGAAAAATAAAAGCAAATCAACTCAATGAAAGTAGAGGCAATAATACATACATACACAATAAATAAAACACAGTCATGAAATAGAGAACTCAACAAAGAAAACATTTGATTCTTTGAAAATATTTTTAAATTGATAAAGCCCTAGTAACACTTAACATGAAGAAAAAGTAATATAATACCACAATCAACACTGAAGAAAGGAACATAGCTACAGATACCAAGGACATTAAAAAAGTTCTGAAGGGGATATCAGAAAAATATTATGTCAGTAAACTGGGAAACTTACATACAATACAGAAAAAGAGGTCATATTCAAAATGTACAGAGAAACTCTCCAAATAAGAAAAAAATATATGTAGTACAATTAAAGATGGAAAACGGAGTAGAATAGGCAATTCATAGAAAAGGCTATCCAGGTAGCATTCAAAAACATATGAAAATTTCAGAGTCCCCATGTGGCTCAACAGAAAGGAATCCAACTAGTAACCACGAGGTTGTGTGTTAAATCCCTGGCCTCACTCAGTGGGTTAAGGATCTGGTATTGCTGTGAGCTGTGGTGTAGGCCCGCAGCTGTAACAGATTGGAACCCTGACCTGGGAACCTCCATATGCCGTGGATGTGGCCCTAAAAAGCGAAAATAAATAAATAAATAAATAAATAAATAATTAAAACATATAAAAATTGCTCAGCATCATTTATTATCAAGGATATGATAATTAAAACCACAATAAGATACTACTACACATCTACAGAATGCCAAAACTAAGACTAAAAACAAGGAGTGTTTTCAAGGATGTAGAAACTACTATACTACTATACTTTGCTGGCTGGGGTATAAATTGCTACATCCACTTCGAAGAACTGTGTTGAAGATCTAGTAAATCTAAACATATATTATCCAGTGATCCAGTAACTCTACCTCAAGATATACTTAAGTGAAATAGAACTGTACATCTCCCAGAAGCTATGTACAAGAATATTTGGGAAATAACCTTAAAGGTTAATGGACTGAATGCCCCAGCCAAAAGACATAGATTAGCCAAATGGATACAAAAACAAGACCCATATATATGCTGTCTTCAAGAGACCCACTTCACTTCTAGAGATACATACAAATTGAAAGTGAGAGGATGGAAGGAAATATTCCATGCAAACGGGCATCAAAAGAAAGCTGGAGTAGCAATACTCCTATCAGACAAAATAGACTTTAAGATGAACATTCTAAGAACAAGGAAAGGAACTACATAATGGTCAAATGATCAATCCAAGGAGAAGATATAACAATTTTAAATATCTATGCACCCAACATAGGATCACCACAATATATAGGGCAACCGCTAACAACCTTAAAAGGAGAAATCAACAAGAATACCATCATAGTGGGGGACTTTAACACCCCACTTACAGCAATGGACAGGTCATCCAGATAGAAAATCAATAAGGAAACACAGGCCCTGAATGACGCATTAGACCAGATGGACTTAATAGACATTTATAGGACATTCCAGCCAAAAGCAACAGAATACACATTCTTCTCAAGTGTGCATGGAACATTCTCTAAGATTGATCACATCCTGGGCTACGAATCAAGCCTAAGTAACTAAGAAAACTGAAATCATATCAAGCATCTTCTCTGAACACAACGCTATACAACTGGAAATCAACAACAAGAAAAAAATAGCAAAAAATACAAACACGCGGCGACTAAACAACATGCTACTAAACAACCAATGGGTCACTGAAGAAATCAAAAAGGAAATTAAAAAATACCTAGAAGCAAATGACAACAAAGATACGATACTGCAAAAGCTCTGGGATGCAGCAAAAACAGTTCTAAGAGGAAAGTTTATAGAAATACAAGCCTACCTCAAGAAAGAAGAAAAAAACTCAAATAAACAACCTAACTTTACATCTAAAGCAGCTAGAGAGGGAAGAAGCCAGGTCGTGGAAACAACCTAAATGCCCATCGACAGAGGAATGGATAGGGAAGATATGGTACATACACACAATGGAATATTACTCAGCCATTAAAAGGAACGAACTAACAACATTTATAGCAACATGGATGGACCTAGAAATTATCATGCGAAGTGAAACCAGTCAGACAATTAGACAGCAACACCCACTGCTACCGCTTACATGTGAAAACTAAAGAGACACAATGAACTTCTTTGAAGAACAGACAATGACTCACAGATTTTGAAAAACCTTGGTTTTTCAAATAAGACAATCTGGGGTGTGGCGGGATGCACTGTGGGTTTGGGACTCAAAATCTATCAGTTTGACTTGTGATGATCTTTGTACACCTATAATTGAAATAAAATTCATTGTTATAAATAAATAAATAAATAAATAAATAAATAAATAAATAAATAAAAATAAAATGAATGAACCACTGCCATGTTCAACAATGTAGATAAAATATTGATCTGAAGTCTTCAGCCACAGAAATATTCATACTGTATAGTTCCATTCATATGACGTTCAAGCACAAACACAACTCATCTATAGTGATAGAGGTCAGAATGGTATTTATCTTTGATGGGAGAGGATATTAACTAAACAGAACACAAATGAGACTTCCAGGTTCAGGAAATGTTTTATATCTATATCTGGGTGGTAATTACACAGATATACATGTGTGAAATTTTAACAAGATGTAAACAAGATCTCAGCAGCTGACTCTATGTGCTACACCCCAGTAGAATTTTTTAAAATATAGTCAAAGATAAGCTTCAACAAAATGTAAGAGAAAACAAAACAAAACAAAAAAAAAGAAAATATAAGATGCTAAAATCAGGGAACCCAAAATAGAAGACAGATAAAGAAAATCTCCCAGAGTAGGTAAAGGGAGATCCCAGTGTGACAGCTGTATTCAAGACACCGAGAGGCAACATGCCAGATTCAAGCAGTGCAACTCAACAGGTAGAGAAGTTGAGGGTTATCATCCCAGAGATCCTTTCCACCATTGCCTTATTTACTTAAGAAATAATGTCAGGTTGCACCTTGCCTTGATGAAAATTCTGCTCTTCCTTTTATATGTCCTGTTGCTTTATAAGCTGAATGTCCTTATTTCACCCCACAACAGACAGTCTCCTAAGAACTAGAGTTAGCCTTTTGAGCTTAGAAGATAATTCCTTTACTTGCTCCTTTAGTTCATCTTTCTGAAAGGTATTCATTCAGTAGCTGCTCATAAGTGGCTTCTTATAAAATGAGAAAAAAAATCTCAATTTTTATATTCACAATTGACTGTTAAATAAAACAAAATCCTTACACATGTGATCTTTTTTTCCCTTATTTGGCCACACCCGCAGCATAAGGAAGTTCCCCTGGCCAGGGAGTGAATCTGGGCCAGAGCTGTGCCATATGCCCTAACAGGATCCTTAATCCACTGAGTCATGCCAGATATTGAACCTCCACCTCCGCAGAGACAAACTGGATCATTAACCCATTGCACCACAACAGGAACTCCTACACACATTATTTCAAAACTAGCCAATGTCGGGTTCCTGTTGTGGCTCAGTGGAAATGAATCTGACTAGCATCCATGAAGATGCAGGTTGCATCTCTAGTTTTGCTCAGTGAGTTAAGGATCTGACCTTGCCATAATGTAGGTTGCAGATGTGGCTCCGACTGGCATTGCTGTGGCTGTGGTGTAGGCCAGTGGCTACAGCTCCTGTTCAACCCCTAGCCTGGGAAATTCCATATGCTACGAGTGCAGCCCTAAAAAGACAAAAAAAAAAAGATAGTAGCCAACAAAAATTTGCCAAAAATAAACACCATATACAATACCACTTTTAGTAAAAACTGTAATTCATAAATGAATATGGACATGAAATATAAAATACATCATATATACTTTATTTTTACTTAAGGTTTTCTATAAAATAGATTTTGAGCATATTAATGATTTATTCACAATATTTACACAATTGTACCATCTTGAAGGCTAAGTGACATATCACAAACACCACCATTCAAATTCTGAAAGGAAGTAAGGTAATTAACTATGTGAAAACAATATCAACAAAAAAACAAGTGTAAATCATAAGCAGACCATGGAATTAAATATAATTCCACTGGTGTGTGTGCACACTATATTTATAAGCATAATTTTAAAACTATTTGGAAAGACGTCCACCAATGTGTTGAATAGATACTCCTAGATAAGGGAGTTGGGAAAGGGATTGGGGACTTTTTCTTTCTTCATTGTATTTTTTTTTTCCTTTTTTGGCCACACCCACGGTATATGGCAGTTCCCAGGGCAGGGATCCAATCTGAGCTGCAGCAAAGCTGGATCCCTAACCCATTGCTCCAGGCCACTAATCGAACTGGCAACACTACAGAAAAAACCTGGATTATTAACCCCCTGCACCAAAGTGGGAACTCCTACACATGTAATCTTAATACTAGCCAATAAAAACTTGCTAAAAATAAACATGATATACAGAACCATCGTTAGTAACATTGTAATTCATAGGTGAATGTGGACAAGAAATATAAAATACATCACATATACTTTATTTTTACTTAACATTTTCTGTAAAATAGAAATTTTGAGCTCATTGATGCTTTTGTCACAGTATTTATACAATTATACCATCTTGAACACTGACACATCAGAATCAAACAGCACCATTCAAATACTGAAAGGAAGTAAGGTAGTTAACTGTGTGGGGGAAAAGAATCAACAAAAAATCCTTAAGTGCAAATCATAAGCATAAAATAGAATTAAACATAATTCCATGGGTGTGTGTATGCATTATATTTAGAAGCATAATTTTTAAAATATCTGGAAGGATGTCCACCAATGTGTTCAGTAGATATCCCTTGATAAGGAAGTTGGGAAAGGGAATGTGGACTTTTTATTTTTTCAGTGTATTTTTTTTTCCTTTTTCAGTCATACGCACAGCACATGTAAGTTCTCAGGCCAGGGATCGAATCTGAGCTGCAGCAATAGTGAATCCCTAACCCACTGTTCCAGGCCAGGTATCGACCTGGCAACACTACAGAGACAAACTGGATGATTAACCCACTGCGCTACAGCAGGAACTCTGCTTCACTGTATTTTTAATAACAGCAGAACCAAGCAAAGTGCCAAAAAAATAAATGACACCAAGCATAACCATATGTATTATTTAATTAGATGATGCCAAATGTATAGGTATTCGGAAACATTTGGCTTCTTCACCTTTTTTTTCACATTATTCCAGATGGTTAAGGTCATGTAGACATTTCCTCAGCTAATATTTAAGAAATATTAAAATTCATAGCATCCTTTTTTAATATGGAGGTATAGAGATTAAAGAATTTACCCACATTTATTTCTCCCTAGGATAATTGGCAGTATTTCTGAGGTGGACATTAAGTAAAATAAACAGTAAAGTAATACAATGGGGAAAGCATAGCCATGGGAAGGAAGCACAGGTTTGATTCTTGGCTTTGAGGTGGAACATTCACCCATAAAAGAGAAAATAAACCTATTTTATAATGTTATTGTGATAAATAAAACAACATGTGTAAGTATCTTCCCTGGTGTTCAGCTCCAAATATGTATTTGATGTATGTCATTTCCTTCAGTCTGCCTGATAATCAATAATCTAATCCAAACAGCTCTTTAGAATAATTGTTTCTATTTATATAATTCAGAAATTTGAAAATAAATATACCAGGGTGGGAAGAAAGTATGAAAAAAAGGTGAGAAAATTTTAAAATCCTTTGCAGAGTTAAAAGAAGAGGTGAATTGGTCCCTTCCATGAAATCTTCCAAGGCAGGAAAATGATGCGGTCTGGCTCTTACACTGAGAACATCCTGCCAATATTGGATAAAACATGATTCTCACCTGAATCAACAAAGTAGAATGTGGACAAAGATGATCTTACAACATCTTAAAACATTGAATTTTGTAACTTCTAAGGATTTGTTTTGTTTGTTTAACTGCTTATCTTCATAAGAGGTCACTGACGTAACAGCCATCCAAGTGTCTAAATCCAAAGCCACCACTATGTAAGTAAACTTTTGTTTTTTTAGGTCTTCAGGCTGTGGCCTAGAGTAGAGAAAGCCTATAGAACTATCTATCAAAGCATATACATTTATAGCTTTGTTTGGTCTACTGAGACTTGCTGCTAAAAGCTTGGTTTCTAGTCTTTGCACACAGAAAAGGAGCCACAGCTGTGGGCAACATTCTCACTCCCTACAAGTGCTGCTCAGGCTACTTTTCCAGAAGTGATGAGGAATGGTACCCTTGCACTTTCTCATCACTGAGCCCTTACTTTTCTTCCTCAGTGGGATTTGCCAAGAACAGTAGGTATCCACATTTATTAAGCCTGTTCTCTGTCTGAAAGATTTCTTTTCCAAAGAGAAAAACACCTGACTTACTCTCCTTAACCAGAACATTGATTTTTCATCAGCTGAATCAACACTTCTGTCAGCTACTCTAAGAGGTATCACCACATTAAGTAAGGTTTTCAAAAAAGCAAGTCTTAAAAATGTTAATCTTGGGGCCTCTCTTAGATGCTTCATGAGTAACAGAGACTTTACTCCCTTAAGACCCAATGAGAAAAGTTTCTTTTTATCTTTTCCTAAACTGTGGTCTTCAGTGAATAGTCTTCACTGAATGGTCTTCACTGAATGGTCTTCAGTGGTCCTTGGTGTCTTCTAAGCAAGATCACTTCAATAAATCCAGTACTAGCACGGTCCAAGGAAAAATGTTACATCTTCAAGTATATTTAGATTCTGTCTTCGGAACATAAAAACTGTGTAACCAAAATGTTTCTCTTTTTGCCTTTGATGTCAGAAATAGTGAAGCAAAATCTGTTTTATGAGTTTTATAGTCTGTGCTTGCTCTGCTCCCCTCAGTAGGATCTTTGTACCTTTAAAGGTCTTCTTTTGTTCAGTGCTTTAACCTCTAACTGAGTCTTTTCTCAAATACATGGGCTGATGTATGCATTTCCTTTTGCTGCTGTCACAAATTACTGCAAATTTAGTTAGTGGCTTAAAACAACCCAAATTTATCATCTTACAGTTCTGGAGGACAGAAGTTCAAAATGGGACTCAGAGAGCAAAAATCAAGATATTGGCTGTGTTTTTTCTCTCAGAGGCTCTTGGGGAGAATCTGGCTTTTGTTTTTATCTTTTCCAGCTTCTAGAGGCTACTTACCCACATTCCCTGCCTCATGGCCTCTTCCTCCATTTTCAATGCCAGAAAACAACATTGCATCTCTCTGACCATTCTTCCCTAGTCACATCTCCCTTAGACTCTGAAAGCTTCTGCTTCCCTCTTTGACTTTTAAGGACCTTTGTGATTACACTGGGCCCACGCAGATAATCCAGGATAATCTCGCCATCTGTTGATTAGCGTCCTTAATTCCATTTGCAATCATAATTTCTCTTTGTGATGTAATGTAACACATTTCCAGGTTCTGGGAATTGAGACATCGACCCCTTTGGGTATCCATTATTCTGCCTACCATATGGAACAAGTCTTATATTAACCATGGAAAATTAACACTCACCAAATATATAAAACCTGAGTTGTGGAATACTCTAAGGTCAAGAATAACAAGCAAACTCCCCCTTGGATTCAGAGAGATCCAAGGACCAAAAAAGAGGGAGTAGCAGCACTTCCCAGGTTATCTAATGGTTAAGATTCATGTTTTCATTTCTGTAGCCCAAGCTGGGTTCATTCCCTGGTCTGGGAATCTGTGAACTGAGACCTTACATCAAGCCAATGCACTCACACACATACACACAAAAGTAGCATTTGAGGTGAAATTACCAGACAGAAATCATCAGCCTGGAGTGGACATGGGAAAGAAAGTTTCACTTGGACCCCAGGACATCAAACTCCAGGCCACTCTCCAGTCCTCATCCTTCACCAGTTACAAGTTTTTTGTCTTTCACTGGCAGCAACTCTCTCACTGGCCTTCCCTCTAGGTCTCATATTTTATTGGCCAATGCTGGGATTAAGGCCTGTGAAGGCAGATATTCAACAGAGCGCCTCAGGGAGGTCCTTACCCACAGCACTAGTGGCTGCATTAACTGGTGTACTTAATTACTTACCAAGTGTTCAATTTGAATCTAAATAGTCAGACTACCATATTAGAATATTTATGCATGTACCAATGACACAGACTGCTGAATCCAGATATAGAAAGGATTCAGAGAGATCCAAGGACCAAAAATATGTACATGCCACTGAACATGAATGGCAGATTCTTATGGGCCTAACATCCATACCCCTTTTCCTTAATAAGCATGATAGTTTCCTTCTGCTGCTGTAAAACTTTAACACAAACTTGGTGGTATAAAACAATACAAATTTATTCTTTTATGGTTCTGGAGGTCAGAAGTTGAAATGAATTTTAAGGGGATTATAGTATTGAAGGGACTGGTTCCTTCTGGAGACTCCAGGGGAATTCTATTCCCTTATCTTCTCCAGCTTCTATAGTCCACCTGCACTCTTTTGGTCCTCATCCCTTCCTCCATTTTCAAATGCTTCACTCCAACCTCTGCTTCCTTTATCCATTTTCTTCTCTGAACCTGTATGGTGCTTTCAAGGACCACTGTAATTATATTGGATCCACCTGGATAACCCCTGGATAATCTCTTGAGATTCTTAATCGTATCAGCAAAGTCTCTTTTGACATATAAGGCAGCATATTTGCAGACTGTGAGGATTAGACAGTTAATATCTTTGGGGGTAGGGGGCATTATTCTGTCTACCACAGTAAGCTAACCCAGATGTTTAGCTTAGTATGTGGACAAATGTGACAAAAATTATATATCACAGTCTTCCTTGTGATTGGGTATGACTATATGACTAAGTTTTGGCTAATGAGATAAAGCTGAAGTCCTCTGTGAGAATTTCAGGAAGTTTGCCTAAGGGAAATTAGTATGCCTTCTGACTTATTCCTGTCTGAAGACTAGAATGAAAATACAATGGCTGGAACATTGGCAGCCTCCTTGGATCAAAGAGTTAACCTTTGCAATGGAGACATATATAGTGGGAAAACAAGATAGAAAAAGCTAGGGTCTCTACCTGAACACCAAAACAAGCTTGAAGTGACTTCTAGACTTTTAAATATGAGATAAAAAAATATTTCTATCTTGTTTAAGCTATGATTAGAGTTTCCCATTATAGCCAGATTTAGTGCCAATGTATTTTTATGCTAACATAAATAACAAACACATTTTTGTATTGCATAAAATAGTATTAAGCTTTCATCTTTTAAGAAACATAACATTAGCTCTGCGTTCATAAAATATATTTCATAATTAGAGGAATTTTAATCATAATGACAGCTAATATATTTATATGCAAAGAACCAAAAGGAAATCCCTAGATAAAGTTGGATTTAGGAAAATTAAACACCAACTTATTCTTTTCTTTTCCCCTTTTATAGCCACATCTGCAGCATATGTAAGTTCCTGGGCTAGGCATCGAATCAGAGCTGCAGATGCCAACCTACAACACAACCACAGCAATACCAGATCCTCTCCACATCTGTGGCACCTGTAACCTATAGCAATGTGATTTGCAGCAATGCTGGATCCTTAACACACTGAGTGAGGCCAGGGATTGAACCTGCACCCTCACAGACACTGTCAGGTTCTTAAGCCAATTACCCACAATGGGAACTCCTAAACAAATTTATATCATTGTTTCATTTCCTATCACTACACTAAGTACAGCAAAATCTCAACAAATTCATTACTGCAAAGATTGGTCTAAATACTAGCACCAAATATTGCCCAAAGAACAATGCCAAGTGAGAAAAACTCCATTAAGAGCCTTTGCATAGGTCTTCTGTCTTCTTGACAAGTACCAGCCTAATTTATCTTTTTAATCTGTATACTAGAAAAAAAAAAAAAGCTATGATCAAAAATTTAAAAGACAGTGCCCATCATGGCGCAGCGGTTAACAAATCCGACTAGGAACCACAAGGTTGTGGGTTCAATCCCTGGCCTTGCTCAGTGGGTTAATGATCCAACATTGCTGTAAGCTGTGGTGTAGGTCGCAGACGCAGCTTGGATCCCATGTTGCTGTGGCTGTGGCATAGGTCAGCAGCTGTAGCTCCAATTCGACTCCTAGCCTGGGAACCTCCATATGCCGTGGGTGCAGCCCTAAAAAAAAAAAGAAAAATTAAAATAAAAGGCACACCAGGACTGATGCAAATATATACATATATATACGTTTTACCTTCCCTTGGCCGCAGGATCTAGAGTATATACTGACTCCAGCATTTTACACCCAATTTATGAACTTATTAAAAGAAAAATTTTGAATTTGAACATATCAGCTTAGTACACATGCATTCACAGATACAACTTCTCAAGTCATTTATTTCTGTATTCAGTTATAAATATATATTTTTCTATATTCAGTTATATACACACCCATATACATATACATATACATATACATATCACTTTACTGATATATGAATAATCCCTAAATTAAATGCAAAGGCATAATGAAATCCTTTCTGATATATTTATACAGTTTATACTCATTGTAGCATCACTGGAGAGGGAGAAGAGCTGGTTACCACCTTCTTAGTAATGTTAAATTTCTATGTCTGTATATAATAGACATATTTTATACATGTGAATATATATTTACAGTAACAGTATTTGTGAAAGATACACTTCTTCTCTCTACATAAATTCTTCAAATGTTACATCTACATATGAATGAAATTTTAGAGGCAAATAATACGAGATGATATTTAGGAGAAAATATGAAATATCATAATTAACTCAGAGAAGCAAATGGAGTCAGGATGTCAAAAAGCATAAGAAAACTATTAAATGGTACAGGTTGATGAGCATAATCCCTAATATTTGACTATTTTGCATCTGCATAGATTACACCAGAAAAAAAAAAAACACAGAACTTGTAAAATGAATAATAAAGGAACATACACTGAGGGCCTCCAACTTCCAAAGAACTGGTGCTCAAAAATCTGTCTGTAAGTTGATTGCCCAAAACTCAGAGCATATTTTTGTTGCTTTTCCCCAAAACATTTCGTTTCAACAAAGTTATTGCCCCTCACTAGATTCTCTCATTGCATTTACTATATTCACTATATCATGTATCTCAGAATACTTAAATAATTACATTTTCCTTCCAACGGCAGGCTGCTTTCTAAGTCACGTAAATTGAATCAAGCTTACAACATGGCACTAATTTACATTAATTTGTTTAACCTTCTCCAAGATAGAGTTTAAGTGGCGGTGCTGTATTTGTGTAATAGAAAACTGAGAAATGAAAGAAAATAGAAGTAGACCATCCATAATTAGATCACCAAAATTACCATGGTAAATTTTTTAAACACTTCAATTTTGCTTTCCATAGATCTCCACTTTATATATTAGTAATTATATTTAGCAATTTTCATAAGTTTTGTTGTCATTGTAAATGAGCAACAAAGAGCATATCGAAAGCACATCCCAAAATTTACCTAACCGTTACTTAATCATCCACTTGGAATGTAATATTTGCATGGTTTTCAATTCTTGTTATCATAAAAATGCTGCAATGAAGAGCTTTGTGCTTCAAATTTTCTTCCTCATCTATTCTTCCTTAGATTCAAAAGTGGAATTACCATTTCAGTAGAAGAAAAAATTATTTATCTAATTTATATTGTTTTAAAAAACATTTCACTTTTTAATCTGTTAATAAATGTCCATGTTTGATACCTAAGGATAAGAAAGGATGACGACAATTTCCTTATTGTATTTAAGATCTGCCTCTTTCTCATGTCAACTGAAATGTTCTATTTCATATTTCTTTATACTGAGAAGTCTAATAATCCAAAAATATAGTATGTTTTTGAGGCATTCAGTGGACAAAAAGCTGGGGAAATATCTGTTGCTGCAGATGGAGATTGAAAGATAGGAATATGACCACTCTCTTCACTAGAGACCTATTCATATGTCATAGGAGATAAATCAGCTAACCTATTCTAAACTCTAATGCTCTAAGTTTCAATTTGACTAGAGTTTACACTCACACACTATTAAAATCATGGAAAATAAAAATACAGAAAAACCGCAAGTAACTTATGGAAGCTTTTAAGTTGATACTGCAGTGCGAGAGCTGTGTAACAGCGAAAAGAAGTTGAATTAAAAAGGATAGGAAATAAATTATTGAGTGAGAAATAAAAATGAAAAAAAAAGTATCTAGCAAACTTGACGCTCAGAAAAGCAGTAACAACCAAAGGCGGAGAAACATCAATACCTGGCTGAGGTTACACATTCTAAGGTCCTTACACCGTCGTGATCTTTGCCTTCGATTCTATAACAATTTTCTATGGAGGAAAATTGTGTGCAATGGAGGAATATTTCTTCGAACTGTTATTAATAAAAGCATTCTGGATCTTGGATACATTCAACTAGGGATATAATGCAACTTTTGAAAATTCTCTCAGCTGCTTACAATCAGAGAAACAGAAAGCTGATTATATCCTGGCTGACAGGGAAAGATCTCTCAGCCCAGGGTCACACAGGCAGGGCTGGTATAGAATATTACATCATGAAATACTATGTTAAAGTCTGGACATTGGCTATATATGTCTATCCTCAGCCTCAAGACATATCACTAGAATTAAGTCATCACTACTTAAAACCTACATATATTTTTAAACCATTGTATGAATACATCACATTGACAGGCTGTTAATCGCCTTCTCTATGTGCTACATTTTCTCATTCTTAATGGAAATTTTCATCGATTACTTAATCTTGTTATGCTTTTGCTAAGTGAATTAATATTCTTAGGATATTAAATTGAAGGATCCCTGCTCATCTGCTCAAGCTGTGTATTTTCACCAGGTTGACAGATTAATTTCCAAGAGAAAACCATTAGCAATAGTCTCCTCCCTGCTATTAAACATGACAGATGAAATAAAAAATAATCTGAAACAGCTGAAGCAGGATGTTCCAGGGAAATATGTAAGGACTATGCTCAGTGAAACACGAATGCATATTACTATCTTGAAATAAGGTTTGCTATATAGTTTAAAGTTCAACGTAACTTTTGGAGAATTGTCCCATAATCACTAGAATGGAATGTATAGCAATGGAAATGAGTTGCAGCTCCATACTGATCTGAGCCATAAAAAGGAAACTACAAACTCAGGAGATGTGATTAAAAGGCTAAGAAAAAGATATTTCATACTCTTTAATTATGGTTGCCTTTTTTTGCTAGAAATCATTATTTTTCTAAAATCAATTCTATTTTAGTTTTTATATTTGGAAATTGCTAAGGATATAGCTTAAGTCTAAGAAGTATTAGAAATTCATTTTCTAATATTTAAATTATAACAAACCAAAATGAAATTTACAAAGGAAGCGCTGAATCCTTAAATCTAAGAGTTGCATACTGAAATATTTTCAGATAAATTGATATGATACTTAATATTTGTTCATTTTAAATAAACTATTAAGGAGGGGAATTGAGAGCATAGAAAAGATCGAATTACCTATGTGTTGATAATTATGGAAACTAGGGGATGAGTCCAGGAACGTTATTATATTCTTATTTCTATCTCATATTCTCGTCACTGAGAAAATAGGTTTTTGCTTTTTTTTCTTTTTTTTAATTTTTTTTGGGGGGCGGGGCTGCACCAACAGCATATGGAGGTTCCCAGGCTAGGTGTCTAATCGGAGCTACAGCTGCCAACCTAAACTACAGCCATAGCAACGCAGGATTCGAGCCACATCTGCGACCTTCACCACAGCTCATGGCAACGCTGGATCCTTAACCCACTGAGCGAGGCCAGGGATGGATCCCACAACCTCATGGTTAGTAGTCGAACTCGTTTCTGCTGCACCACAATGGGAACTCTGAAAATAGCTGGGTTTTTTTTTAAAGACCTTTCTTAAATCTAAGGAATTCCATGATATTGGAAAAGACAACAATGTTCACTACATAAAAAAATCACTACTAATGGCTATACCACATATTTATTTCAACAAAACAGAGCATATCTGGTTGACACTTCTCTAGTACTTCAGATTACAAAACATACATTCTAAAACAGTTTGCAGCAATAATGAAACCAGAGGAGGGATAGGGTGTACAATAAATAATCTCAGAATAGCAGAAAGGAAATTAGAAATTAGGGATAATCTCATGCTGGAGAAGAAATAACTGAAATTTTGTCTTGCTTGTAGAGTATGGGAACTGATAATTGAATACATTTTTTTTATTTATCCCTCCCTTTTCATTCCTATTCATTCATTTTTACAATTAATAATAATTGCAGAATAGTAATTACAGTAAAGCAAACTGGGTTAAAAGCTAAGAACACAAATGAAATATTTGCAATAATCATCTAGATGTGTCAAGCTACAAAAGTTTCAGAAGGTTGTCTAGGCAACTCATGCAAGGGAGTTCTGGGAAAATCAAATTTAAGGGGTTCCCATGGTGGCACATCAGTAACAAACCCCACTAGTATCCATGAGGATGGGGGTTCAATCCCTGGCCTTGCTTAGTAGGTTAAGGATGCAGCATTGCCGTGAGCTTTGGTGTAGGTCCCAGATGTGGCTCAGATCTGGCATTGCTGTGGCTGTGGCGTAGGCCGGCAGCCGTAGCTCCGATTTGACTCCTAGCCCGAGAATCTCCCTGGGACACAGGTGAGGCCCTAAAAAGACAAAAACTAAGACAATGTTAAGAGCAGTCTGACAAACAACTCTATGCCAAAAATGACTGAAAACACTAAACAAAATCTAAAAGAATGAGAAACTCCTCCAATACTGGACCTAGTGAAGTATTAAAGCCACATGCCACAAACTTAAAGGGAATTTTATCAGCTAGAACACAATCTGGTTCAAACTGACAAAAAAAAAAAATAGTGTAAGCAGACACGACTTGGATCTGGTATGGCTGTAGCTGTGGCGCAGGCCAGCAGCTACAGCTCCGATTTGACACCTAGCCTGGGAACCTCCTTATGCTGCAGGTGTGGCCCTAAAGAGACAAAAAATAAAGGTGAATAAATATATGAAATATGCTGAATACCACCATTCATTGGGAAAAAATAAAACTGCATTTAGCTATTATGATACACCAAAAAAGTGGCTACCATGCAAAAGATCACTGGTGAGGATATAAAGTAAATGGAACTCTTACACTTTGTTGATGGAGACATAATCACTTTGATGGTATAATCACTTTGAAAAGTTTTCTAACATTATATAACCAAAGCTATACCAAAGCTATATATTCAAATAAACTATTCTAGTAGTTTCATCTCTAGAAAGAATACTTGTGCAATGACATCTCAAAAAATGTTCATGGCTTTATTCTTAATAACTTGAAATAACAAAAGTGTCCATTAACAATAGAAAAACAAATTCAAATAATAGATATCACTGAGAACAAACAATAGCTACATTCAAAAATCTCACAAACATAATACTCGGCAACAGTATCTAGACACAAATGAGTACATATTGTATAATTTCTTTTATGTGATGTTCAAAATAGGCAAAATTAATCTATAGCAGTAGAGCTCAAAGTATCGGCCATCTCTATGTGGTGGTTTTACAAGTATCTGCATTTATAAAAATTCATGTAACTCCACACATAAGATCTGAGAACTTTACTGTAATTATGCTATACTTAATTGGGATTGGAATGTGCACACTGTTGTATGTGGAATTGACGGTGAATGAGGAACTGCTGTATAGCACAGGAACTCTACTTAATATTCTGTGATAATCTATGTGGTAAAAGAATCTGAAAAGAAATATGTATATGTATAACTGAATCACTTTGCTGTACACTTGAAACTAACACATCATTGTAAATCAACTATACTCCAATAAAATTTTTAAAAACAAAAAATTAAAAAACAACTTAAGAAAGTAAAAAAAACCAAAACATTGTATCAGAACTGAAAATAGCCACAGAAGTATAAACATGCAGAATCAACATTGCAGAAAATCTAATCCATAAAATAAGGTCCTCTACCACAGAGAGGAGAACAAAAATGGAAAAAAAATGTAATCTATGAGAAGATATCAGTATTGAAGACATATAATAGTGATATAACCTGTGCTTATTATTTTTTTAAATATGTAACAAATGGAATTGGGAAATAGTCAAATATATAACAGATGAAATCTTTAAAATGAAAATGTGAATCTTCAGCTCAAAAGCATTCATCATATAGTACACAAAATAGACAGAATACAAAATCTAGGGAGTCTGGTAAAGCATTCAATTTTAAGAATAAATTAAGGATTCTACAAGCTTCTGCTCATCAGTGTGACTTACCAGAAGTCTACATTCACCCATGCTCTTCCCTGGAAACTTGGCAGAACAAGACACTCATAATAACAAAAAACAAGCAGATGCCAGACTTTCCCATCTAGAATATTAGATGCCAGAAGATAAGAAGGGGAAGCAAAGCAGAAATATAAGTATACTAGTTGTCTAAAATGCCCTAGAGGAAATTAATACTTTTAATTTCTGAAATTGTTAGGTTGCCAAATACAAGTTTGAGCATGTTCCTGAAATCTATAAAAACAGCCTTTTATAGAACAACAAAAATAACATCTAAAGGGATGTATCTTCCATTAATAGATGACACACAGATCTGTAGCAAAAGTTTGTGTTCCAGTTGTGCTCGGTTAGCTAGAAGATAAGACAAGCTATTTCTACACTCCCAAACCCACCTCCTGGGAAAGTGCATGTAAGACTCTGGGGAGCAATACTGAAATCTCAGAAATAATCATTAATCTGACATAACTGGTGAGAATAGAGTCACTTTAACTATAAAAAGAATCAATACTGCTCACAAATCAATATATGTCATTACGTAAAAGGCATGGTATGTGAAATATTTGCTTGTAGTAAACACTCAGGATAGGGAATTGCTTGGAACATCTTCTATCTCCTTGTGACCACTTTTCCCATCAAAACATAAATATAGAGATTACAAACAAAACTCAAAACCCTGAAATCCAGGTCAATGGATTTCAAAGGATTTCAAAGAAAGTTTTCCCCAAGCTCTGCACAAATACATCATTCACTTTCAAAGAAGAAGACGTTCTTCTTTGCAATTTCCTCAGTAAACTACAAAAGAAAAAAGCAGCAGTAGAGTAAAAGAGTGGAGTCCTTGAGTCAAGTGGCCATTAGAGGAGTCCCCTGTATCCCAGGATACCAATTTCGTGTCCCTCTCTTGCTCTGGAAGCAGAGCAAGGAAGCAGCTCATAGGAAGTGTGGCTCTATCAGAAATGTGTGATAGATTTTGCAGGAGCTAGGGTCCTTAGTCAGTTACACTTTCTGTAACTGGAGATTTGTGAATCCATGACCACCAAGCATTTAAGGTTTTGGGGAATAAATAAGTTACATTAATAAAATTTTAGAATGGTATTTCCAAAAGCTTCTTCTGTTAGAAAATTATTTTAAAATAAGAGTTTTAACCCCCCCCCCCTTCTCACACACATACATGTACACAAAGACTCACATACACTATTCTTGGGGTATATCAACCACTGAAAAATTAGCCCCTGAGGAAGAATGGAAAGGAAGTGAATCACTTTCCATAACTTCCCCAACCCTAAAAGGATTATTCTAATACAAACGTGTGGATTGCTTTCCCTCACCCTCAGATTATTTGAATTTAAAGGGGGAAATGAACTGAATATTTTTTCTAGATGGATTACATATGTTATCTAATACCTCCCCATAACACTATTCTGATACATGTATAATTATCTCTATTTTCAGAAATGAGGAACTGGAGCTCCAATGATTTTTAAATTGGCTTAACGCAGTCATTAGGTCTTTTTGGCAGTCTTTAAATTTATTCTACTGTACTCCCTTGGAACATTCTAAATAGTTTTAACTCAGAAGAAATAGAATTCAAATTAAGAAGAAAGGGAAATTTCACTATGCAATATAATTTACATTTCTAAAAGATAAATAAGAAAAATGAAGCATACTGTTATAAAAATTCTCAGAGAATGGAATTCATTACATAAACTATGAAGGGGAAGGAGATGAAATGTAATAGCAACCATCAACTTGTTATTGATCCCAGAACCCTTATTAACCTACGTAAAAAGAAGAATAAAATCTTCACACCACGGGCCTATTAAGAGACTGAATAGATATATGTGCAATGACTTGATGCTAACCACACAGAGTTAGACCAAACTTCACAGATTAGAGACACAATCCTCCACACAAATGTCCTCACTTCAGAAACTAGCCACAAGTCTGGGTTACCAGGCCACATATATTACTGACCAACTAGTTCAACTCTGGGGGATTTCCATTACCCCCTAGGTTCAACAGTTTGCTAGAGTAATCCACAAAATACAGGATTATAGCTTTATTATGGGAAAAAAGGATACAAATCAGAACCTTCACAAAGAAGAGACACATGGGAGAAGTCTGGGAAGGTCCAAGCCCACCAAAAAATGTAAAGTTTCCATTGTCCTCTTCCTGTGGAATCAGGACACATCACTCTCCCAGCACACTGATGAATAACAATATGCAAAGAGTATCATTAACCAGAGAAGCTCATATGAGCTTCAATTTCCAGAGATTTTATTGAACTTTCACTGTGTAAGCATAATGATTGAATTGTGGACCATGAAATTAGACTCAGTCTCCAGTTCTTCCTCCTTTCCCTAGAGGTCAGGCTGATATGATGTAACTCAAAGCCCCAACCCTCAAAACACATTGTTGGTCTTTCTGGAGAGGTCAGAACGTATCCTGAGTCATCTTGTTCACGCAAATTATCTAGGGGCTCTCCACAAGAGTCACCTCATTATGAATAACAAAGACACTCCTATCACTTAGGAACTCCCATGTCTTTAGTGGCTGCTTCTCAAGAACAAAGGCCACTCACTTTTTTTAATTATTATTACGCAACAATATGTATAGCACTTTACCTGGTACCCAGCACATAGTGTAGTTACTGTTACTTCCTTGTTACTGTTGTTAATAGTCACAGGATACTAATTTGAAGGAGAAAGTTTAAAACAGATCTATATTTATCTTCTAGCCTCAGAGACAATTGACATTTTAAAAAATCCTCTTTGCACATAAACTCAAGGAATTATAGGAGAATATCAGACCCAAGATTAATAAGAATCCATCTGAGGTTCCTATTTTCCAGACTATACACTTGAACATCATTGTTGAGATTGTTGACTGAATAACGAGTAAAAGTATTGAGATTACCTGCATTGAAGATTGGGGGCCAGTCATGTTCATCTGAGGAGGATGCCATGTACATCTTCAAGTTATAAAAGCTGAAAAGATGCACAAAACAGACAGCTTTCCTGAATTAGGGTGGTTCATACTTGCCTTATTTTGTCTTATGTGACCATATTCCACTCAACATTGGGGTATGGATATCAGAAGACACACCTAGGAATACCAAAACCTCTGGGTTGTTGTTGCCATTCCTACAGTGCAGCCATGACATATGCTGTCTTAAAGCTAAGAATACTTAGACCCGGATAAAACTTATTTTGACTTGTGAATTTAAGAGTCAGTTGGAAGCCCAGGACACTGTTAAGTGGTCTAGGCATTACCCTAATGTTCTATGAAATGCTGTTTGGGAACTCGAACGTTTTCACAAATGTGAAAATTCTACAGAAATCCTAGACAAGCAAATTCAACAGTGCAATAATACTTTGGTAAGAAACCATCTCAAACTGGCTCACACATGAAAAGAAATTTATTAGCCCACATAAATCAAAAGTCTAGAAGTAGTGTGAACTTCAGGTGGAATTCTATCTGGGTTCTGTCTCAGTTCTCTGATTTAAATTCCTCTTTTTATGTACTGGCTGGTTTTGTCATAGTTTGTACAAAATACTTGCAGTTGTTCCCAGTATAACATCTTCTCATAAAAACATCCAGGGAAGAGTCTACATCTCTTGAGTCAAAAATATCAAACGAAATCCTTGGTCTTCACTCTATAGATACTTAGATGCTGCCGACTCTGTGAATAGTCACAAATCAAAAGAGTGCTATGCACTAACAATTTAGGCCCAGGCTTCATGTTTATCACTAAACCAAACATTGCTGCCCTGGGAATAGAATTAAGCTTGCAGGGTTACTTTGTTTATTTCAAAAGTGGGAGAGAGAGAGTAGATTAAAATGAATAATAGCTCTTTCTTTCCTTCCCAAGCTCAGAAACAAATGAAAAACAGATAAGTGAGAGACATATGAAGAGCAAAATATCAACACTTTTACTTATATACCGAATGGAAAATACAACTTGGAGTGAGGCCAGTGGGTTGGCTCACATTTCAACCAAGATCTCTAGAGACCCTCATTAAGGCAAGGCCTGTACTGCCAAGGTTATCCATGCTGCCTTGCTGGGGTGGGGGTGGAGGAAGGAATCTAACAAGAAAGAAAAATGTTGAATGAGAACACTGGATTTCTCCTTTCAACTCACCATCAGCCACCATTTTTTTTTTCCCATAGGGAATACTGAGTGACGAGTAGGGAATGTTACTCCACCCAAAATCTCTCCATAAGGAAAAATAACCCCAAGAACTGGAAGATGCTTGGCCCTCTGCTCCATCAAGGATGATGATTAGCTTGAGTCAGTAAGGGCCTACTTCTTCAAAACCACATATCTGGTAAATCTGAAGTCCTGTTAACAATGGGTAAAGAGAAAACTGATGTCAGGGAGTTACCTGGCTCTGTCCACCACAGACAGTATGTGAGTATATCATGATAGGGACTTCCTGAGGAACATAATAGACACAGATATTTCTCTCTGCTCCCCAGAAACCTGACAAAAATGGCACTTACATGGTTTAAAAAAAATTAAACATTAGCCCACAAGGACAAAGAAAATGATAAAGGAAATAAAAGCACTCTAGTGAAGTCAATAAAATTTTGGAGGCATATGGATGGAATAACTATAACGGAAAGCTAAGTTAGTTTTTGGAGAGAAGCCAGGATAAACAGCCAAACTATGTCATAAAACTCTGGAAAGACTCAGAAGTCGAAGGTACCCACTATCTCCAGGGGAAGGCATGTAGAGGGGTGTAGGGATAAGTCACAAAACAGGAAGATTGGTAGAAAGTCTGAAACAAAAGTATTGTTTACATGTGCCTTTTGCGGCTGTGATTAATCACCTCTCACCACAGCTGAAGTGTTGATTTCTGGAGAAACTGTGTCATAGAGCAGAGAAACGGTTGACAACAGAGATGAGACACAGTATCATCAAAGAAGCATTAAGTAAAAGTCTGTATGCTGAACTGGGATAACACCCCTCCAAACCCAGTCACTATCCTGACAACTATCTTAGGCTAAAAAGTGTTGAGAAAACTGACCAGTCTATTGGGCATGTTGGGTAACACTTTCTAATCACCCTTCAGTAAACACATGTGAGCAAGCCTTGCCAAAGCAGACAGAGCTTTCCATAAGCATTTTGGCAAACTCTTAGATATAAATAGATTGCCTAAGTATTAGGTATTTGAATAAAGCTGCTAACTTTCATCAGAGCAAATTTTCCATCCCCTTCTTTGCAGACTAAGGAAAAAAAACAGTAATATGAGATTGAGTACAATGGTAGAATAATTTATCAGGATTTAGAAAATTTAGCAAAGAAATTCCATCAGTGCTCAAAAGAAGGACATTGCAATAAACCATTTTCAGGTATGTGTGCAAAAATCCAATAAATACCATCCAAAAATATTTGTTCAAATTCAACACATTTACAAATAAAAAAACAAAGAAAATGGAAATAAAATCTGATAACTTGTCATGATAATGAATGTCTGTCCTGAAACATGTATACTTCACCATCTATTGAAAGGAAATGTACATATGCACAAGAAAGAAAGATACATCATTACCAGGAAATCAAACTATTATATGCAATTAAGTACAATTTAAGATAGCAGTATAATACTCAAACAACATTCCTGAATAACCAAGTAGGATGACTAAAAAATGAAAATGTTATCTTATGGAATATTACTCAGCCATAAAAAGAATGAAATAATGCCATTTGCAGGAACATGGATTGTCATACTAAGTGAAGTTAGACAGTGAAAGACAAATATCATTATGATATCACTTATATGTGGAATCTAAAAATAGGATACAAATGCATTTATCTAAGGAATAGAAACAGACTACAGACTTTAGAAACAAACTTATGGTTACAAAGGGGGACAGGTTCGGGGGAGGGCTAGACTTGGGGTTTGGGACTGGCATATGTACACTATGGAATATGGAATGACTGGCCAATGGGAACCTGTTGTATGACACAGGGAACTCTACCCAATATTCTATGACAATCTATATGGGAAAAGAATCTGAAAAAGAATGGATGTGTGTACATATGCAATTGAATCACTTTCTTGTACAGCAGAAAATCACACCACTGTAGATCAACTATACTTTAATAAAACTTCATTTATTTTTTGTCTTTTGTCTTTTTAAGGCTGCACTCGAGGCACGTGGAGGTTCCCAGAATAGGGGTAAATAGGAGCTACAGCTGCTGGCCCACTCCACAGCCACAGCAACACAGGATCTGAGCTACATCTGTGATCTATACCATAGCTCGCAGCAAAGCCAGATCCTTAACCCTCTGAGTGAGGCCAGGGATCAAACACCTCATGGTTACTAGTCAGATTTGTTTCCACTGTACCACAACAGGAACTCCCAATAAAACTTGAAAAAATGAAAAAAAAAGAAAGTGTATCTCATCACAATATTAACTAAAATTATAACCGTAATTCAGAAATCTGAATGAGAGTGTATATGACATGCTTTTGCGAAAACTAGAAAGCTTTACTGGAAGAAAGTTATATTTGACCAAATGAAAGTAAATGACATGTTCCTTGGGAAGAGACAGTCATCTATAAAACGACTTTGGTCCTTTTCTAAAATAATACGTTCAATAAAATCTCAATCAAAATCCTAAATTCTTTCTTAGACCAAAACATTCAAAAGATAAATTGTATCTGTACTATTAATTAGTAAACAATACCTCAGAATAGTCTCAAAAGAAAAGTAGTGGGGGAACTAGATTTATTAACTATTAAAATATATGCTAATTAGTCAATAAATAAAACAATGTGCTACAAAAATCAACACATTAAATTATATTGAAAAGCTGGGAAAACTGAAAATTAACCCATACATCAAAAAAATTGTTTAAACATTTTGAATTAAAATATCCTTAGATAATAGTTCTGCATGTTTGGGGAAAAAATGTATTCAGATTATCACAAAAAATAACAGCTCATCCCTAAATACACTCTAAATGTACTAAATGTCACCATACCAAATAGTGACAATATCCAGAATGCCTCAAATAAAATGACAGTTAGCCCATAGTAGCCCATGAAGTGAAGCAGTAGTCAATAACTTTTAACTATATATGAAAAAAGGTATTTTCTGCCCCCAAACCGAATGAAACTATAGAAAATTTTGAAATTTCTGAACTATAGCTAAAATAAAAATCTAAAGTCTTCAAAAAGGCTACAGAAAAATGTAAGAAAAATAGGTTAAAATTTAAGTATAATTCTTGTTTTACCAATTAAACTGAGATACAAATGGGCAAAGATACAAGCAAATAGTTATAAAGAATATTATTTTAGTAAACAAGTTAAAATGTTTAGCTTCAAATTGCTTTTCAAATGTCAATGGTAAACTCAGTGACATGATTTTTCACTGTATTAGTAAAATTAAATGATGCATGCTTTTGCAGAAAAAATATCTTAAAATTGGTAGAATCTGGAGAAGGTCGACATGTCCTCTCACAAGGATGATACAGAAAAACATGAAGCAATCATTTTTCTATAAGAATACAGAATACAGAATTAAGTTTCAGTTAACTTTTTAAAAATGAAAAAATCATAATAAAATAATTCACCAGGAGTTCCTGTCGTGGCTCTGTGGTTAACGAATCCGACTAAGAACCATGAGGTTGCAGGTTCAATCCCTGGCCTTGCTCAGTGGGTTAACAATCCGGCGTTGCCATGAGCTGTGGTGTAGGTTGCAGACGTGGCTCGGATCCCGCGTTGCTGTAGCTGTGGCGTAGGCCTGCGGCTACAGCGCCAATTAAACCCCTAGCCTGGGAACCTCCATATGCCGCGGCCCTGGAAAAGACAAAAAATAAAATAAAATAATTCACCAAAACATGAATTTGCCATTTATTGTAACTGCAAAGAGATAACTATTATTAAATAAAATCAATGCAGCAGATATTTACCATTCATTTAGTATGTGTTAAGCATTATTCTAATGCTATAGAAAATTAAAAGTTCAGCAAAATTACAGTCTTATGTCTCTAGGAGCAGTGGAAGTGGGACAGTGAAAATAATAAATAAATTTTAATTAAATGTAATATATAATGTTGGAATATAACTAAACTAATATATATACACACACATATACCATATTATGAGACAAATGTTAAAAAACTCTCTTTTGAAAGAAATTTGGCATTAAAGACCCATAAACATTTCAGAACCATTTTATTCACTAATACTATTTCTGGAAGAAATACATCCAAAAAGAGAAAAAACATAGTAATGAATTAATTTGTTTATTGTAAGGTTATTAAAGCAGTAAGAACCTGAAGAGTGTTCTTTAGAAAACTGGCTGCCTTTAATAATTGTTATGAAGATCTTAGCAACGTGAGAGAATATTTAAAACATACATATGAATAGAAAACTTGAGATACATAATTTCAGTGGTATTTTAAATATGTCAAACATATAAATTTGGAAAAAGTCTGGAAGGAAATGGGTAGCAGAGAAGATGGTTAACAGAGGGAGGACCAGAAAGGTAAAGGTGCTCCATGTTAACCTATGTTGTCTGCATTGTTCAGGACAGGTGGCTCTTTCGAATCCGCTATTAATTGGAACACCCAGAATTCAGGGCTTACCCTAGTCTGAGCCAGGGCTGGTTCAGGAGCTCAGCTTCTGCCATTCTGCGTATGACCAGAGACCTGACTTAGAACATGTATGTGACCTTGTCTGGAAAGAGATGTCAGATGCAAGGGATCCCTGCAGACTTAGAGGGATGAGATTTTCTTGGTCACAACAGAGAACTAATGCAAGGTACTTATTACTGGGTTGTCATGTATGAGGATGACCACATGGTATTGCTTCAACCAGTTTGCCACCACTTGGGAACTCTGTTGCTGAAGGATAAAGTCCATATAGATGAGAGAAGAACCAAAGAGAGAAAAGCAGGTGGAGACACTGACTTACACCTGCCCCAAATTTTTTCCTGTCACTGAGCTTTAAGATACAGGAGCCACTAAGAGCAAGATTCAAAACATGAAACAACCTGCTGTGGTATGTATATTTTTGTAACATAAAGCTAACTCACAATATATACCAATCATAAAATCATTCTAATAATTTCAAAATTATTTTCTGATTTTGAAACATATTTTGAAACAGTGCTGTCATGATCTTTTCTTTGCTATGCTGCCTTTAGCTAAATGATGCCTCTGTTTAAGTCATATTGTATAAAAGAAACTTCAAAAAAAATTCCTCGAAAAATTATGTGACATAATCTAAAAAGAAAAATATAATTCATTACATTGAATGCTCTCTCAACAAAAATGATATTCAAACTATGTCTAGTTTATAATACACTAAGGTTTTTATATATTAAATGTCTATTACTAATTCATGGAAAATATTTATTGGAATATAATATTTAGGTATTTAGCCAAGTTATATTGATTTCCATTAATCATCAATCCATAAATAAACAATATTACTTCAAAAGATTTCAAGACAATTAATTGAAAGAAATTAGACACATTAAATATTTCACTTGTGATATCACTTTTATGTGATTTATCAGTGAATGCAATTCTCTTTTCATTAGAATTACTTTGCTTCAAATGCTATATCACATGCCTTTTATCTTCTCTTTCCTTGCTTTCTTTCTTTAGCTTATAGATTCACTCATTCACTCATTCTATCTATTAATCTGACAGCTTTAATAAAACAACTTTTTGGAGAGTTCCCATAGTGGCGCAGCAGAAAAAAATCCAACTAGGACTTTGAGGTTGTGGGTTCGATCCCTGGCCTCGCTCAGTGGGTTAAGGATCCAGGGTTGCCGTGAGCTGTGGTGTAGGTCCCAGATGCGGCTCGGCTCTGGTGTTGCTGCAGCTGTGGTGTAGGACAGCAGTTACAGCTCCAAATAGACCCCTAGCCTGGGAGCCTCCAATATGCCGCAGGTGCACTCCTAACAAGATAAAAAAAAAAAAAAAAAAAAAAAAGAAAATTTTCTTACAAAACTAAACAAAGGAACAAAAGCTGTACAAACACAAACCTCTGAAAAAAAAGTCCACTTTCTAAGCTCTTAATTATTCCCATTGCACAATTTCTATTTTAAGTTAACATTCGATGTTTCTTAAAATCTCCAAACTACATTTGCTGCTCTAGTAGCCCAGGTTGTCAAGAGAGATACAGATGCTCTTCCAATTTTCATTATGCCAATCCCAGCAAGTTAGTAGGCCATCTAGTTCTCTCTAATGTGTATCTAAGACATAATGATAAAGTTCACCAAGAAAGGAATTTGATAATGTTATTTACATATTCTATTGGCTTTTCTAGAAATAATTGAACATGATAACATAGTGCCAAATTAAAACATCCAGAAATTTTCATAAAAATTTGGCTTACACTCCAAACTTTCTGCTTCATATTGTATTGACACAACCATGTGAAAATATATCATGATTTTTATGCAGATGTTTCTCATTTATTTTGCTTGAGCACCAACAATAAAGATTGGTAAGTTATTTCAGATGATATTCCTTTTAATTCCATTCTCAAAGAAACCCAAATATTATCTTCAGTCTTGAATTTTACAGTCTAAGTTAATCATTAATCACTTTTATGTGAAACAATTGAAGCTTCATCAGTGATAACTGAAGTTCTCCAGGCTTGTGTAAGTTTTTCAAAAAATGTGGAAAAGTTCCAAAAATGTTTCCAAAACTATATATTTCTCCATAAATGGAGCCATAAGTCTGAATTACAAAAATATGCCCATATTAGTAGTATTATTTTGTGAAATGCTATTAACATTTTATACCTAGAAATGTTTGAATATAAAATAAAGTTCTGATGCCCTTTCTAAATGATTTTAATTTACTTTATTGATATTCTTTGAAAAATATTTTTGGCAGTTTATATATTATTTCAGAAATGTTTTATTATGTGATATTTGATGTGGTATTATGTGATATTGAACTGATGACTGAATAATGATTTACCCCTTTGATGGCTGCAAATTTTCTCCATTTGAACCATGAGCTTTAATGAAACATGATTAAAATACTGATGAAATACATGTGTTTAGCATTTCAACTTTTATTGACAGAAAATTTAGCATTTTTCAATGTTCAAAAGCAATAAGCTACTTAGACATTTTGTTAAAATAATCAAGTTGTTTTTTTAGTCAAGAAATATAAATGATTTCTTTTGTGTTAATTCTTGTACATTATCAAAATACATTCTAGACTCCTGTGATTTTTGACCCAAATTAGAAGGACAGTTTATTACTTTGCTTCATAAAATCTTTGCTGTGCTCCTATAAATTCTAAAGATCCATGTTTATAACATAGGCATCATTGACTATGCAAATTCTCACTATCCCAAGAGATTCTTATAGTAAGAGGTATGTGTAATTTCAAATTAATAATGATTAATTAAAAGACAGTGACAAAATGCTGATTCTCCTAAAACAGAGCACTTTTTAGAGAATGCACATTACATGATAGAGATCCATCTAGTTGCTGGAACTGCAAATACTTTGGATCTCACTATAGGAAGAGAACTATTTATCAGTTGATATCATGACATCAATAGATATTATGACATCCTATGACAGCTTGGATTAATGAGTGTTTTGTATTTTCATTTTATCAATAGCCTCACTACATCCCCATTCTGTTTCCATGTGCTTTTGCCATGTAACTTTGCAGTGCCATCTCACTATGTCTCTGGGTTCCACCAAGTGACTTGCTCAGGCAAATGTGACATTACTAAATGTGACGCAAGCAGAGATTTGAAAGTTTGTTTGCAACTGGGCACATGCCTACTCCTCTGTCTTTACCATAATAACATAGCTAGGCTTATTTTCTAGAAGATGGCCTGTGTATGAGACAGAGTTGAGTCACTTCAGTTGTCCAAGCCAGGGTCATCCCTGCGAGATGTGGCAAAGCCAGGCAAGCTCAGAAAGCTATTTCCTGTCATGTAGCTAACAGCAGCCACATGAACATATCCAGCTGAGATCAGCTGAGCAGATGAGATCATCTAAATCCTAGAAAATCCAAGCTAAATAAACTTATTTTTGCATACCACTGGGCTTTTGTGGCCATTGGTAGCAGGTGTAAGTTTTATAGAAAATTTCTATTCATTAAATAATTTTACTACTTATTGCCATTCCTATTATAGTTCTTAGCAACTAATGAAAATATAGCTTAAGTGTAATAAAAAAAAAAAACTGGTGTAACTAATCTGGTATGAATAGGTAGACATCAGCCAAGCAGTGAGTATTAGAATTTAGCACGGCTTGGCTGGGTTTTCTACAACTTACAGCCAAAAGTAACATAAATGATGCATATTGTGCTTTCATCCTGGAAGCAACGGGAAGGAATTGAGTGACTGGCAACACTTCAAAGTCCTACAACTATAATGGCCAATATTTTGTCGACATTTTCTGCACATCTGCCTGACCCAAAAGCAAATTTTCCAATTGGAATATAAGTATCTTACTGTCTTGCTTTCCATTCTGAGCCAAGAATAATCACATGATTGTAGCAACTTAGAGTAGTCATAATCGCTGATATCAACATTTAATACTGTAATATGAGGCCAGATAAAACTTAACTTTTACATATTTTATAGCTACTGAATTAAAAAACTTGGAGGGGAGAAGATTATACCTTAATAATTAAAAGTATTATCTAGTAAATTGAAAATCAACATCACAGTTTCTGATTCAAGTAGTGGGAAACCAATTTCGCTTTTTTTTGTTTCCTCCCCAGCGGCAGCATCTGCAGCATATGGAAGTTCCCAGGCTAGTGGTCAAATCAAAGCTGTAACTGAGGCCTATGCCACAGCCACCACAACACCCGATCCAAGCCACATCTGTGACCTATGCCACAGCTTGCAGCAACACCAGATTCTTAATCCACTGAGCGAGGCCAGGGATTGAACCCTCACCCTCATGGATACTAGTTGGGATCTTAACCCACTGAGCCACAATGGAAACTCCCTGATTTGATGATTCTGTGTTGAATGGTGGCTTACTAAATATTGAGTGTTAAGGACATCTCATTTTCTACTGGGCTTGCTTAAATTAAAGTCTAGGATATAAAGAGGTAAGCATGTCTTCCCAGGGAACTTTGTCTCGTTCTGACAAGAGTTGTCTAGTACTCAGGTAATTCTAGAAACAGGGAACCATAAATATCAGGCTCTAGGCTAGAATTAATTTAATCATTGTATAATGCTGCCTTTGTAGTCAGCCCTCCTTAATTGATTTCCCCTTTGGTCTCCAGACCAGAAACTGACAGCTCCTATTTTTCAAATGGACAGGTATTTTTTTAACAAATGGCATTGATCTTGATGCTCTGTAATTCAAGATAACTATAGTTATTGTAACAAACTCATCCACCCTAATCCTTGATCTTTCCAACAGTGTGACAGAAGTCATCAAGAACATTAGAATCATGCTGGTTTGTGGGTAATTTGTTATGGCAACAATAGGAAGCTAATACATATAGCATAAAAAACACTTATAGTTGTAGGTTACTTAAGTGCATATATATGCTCTATATTTCTGCCTACATTTTCTGGGTAGGCCTTTAGAATGGACTGGGCCAAATTTTGAAATCAGAGTAATACTTCCTCCTGAGGCAACATATTAGAAAGAGTTGTTTACATTTTATTACCCTGAATGTATTTTATTTATGGAACAAAACACTTAAGGAGTGACAGAAAAATAATAAAAATGCTTTAGAATTCAGATATACACAAAACAAACTAAAATATTCTCAGAAAATGAAAATAGCTAGGAGCAACAAGACTTAAAATATACATCATGATGGACAAAGGAGATAATGTCAAAGGAAAAAAATAAAACAAGCAAACAAGAAAACGGAGAATGCTGTTTCCATTTATGTTTTGATCATATCCAGTCTTGTAATAATTCATTTTTTATCAGATAGACATTTATAAATAGACATATTTTATCAAGTAGATGGAACACCTTTAGTTGCTGAACTTTTTTAAAGGTTTTTATAATATTAGCTTGATAAATTATACTATTTCTAAATGAAAATTTGACCAATTTATTTTTATGCCACTTAAACAAGATTGAAATGCTGACCTTTTCTTACTACAACAATTTTAGTGATTGTTTTATATGCTCCAAGGAAGAATTTGTTTGCTATGAAATGTTTACTTAAGAAGCAAATTCATATAATTTTTAAAGTGTTTAGAAGAACACTAAATCTAAAGTTTATCAATCAGGTAAAGAAGATATGAATAGGAAAAATATCTTAAAATTCATTTGGTAAATCTAATAATCACTCTATCCAACTAGTTATAACGACTTGAATGCTAGAAGAGGAAAACTATATTTTGATAATACAGTAGATAAAAAACAAAGGCATTTAGGTAGTTCCCATCGTGGTGAAGGGGAAACGAATCTGACTAGTATCCACGAGGTTGCAGGTTCAATCCCTGGCCTTGCTCACTGGGTTAAGGATCCGGCATTGCCGTGAGCTGTAGTGTAGGCTGCAGATGCAGCTCAGATCCTGCGATGCTGTAGCTGTGATTCAGCCCCCTAGCCTGGGAACCTCTATATGCTGCAGGTGTGGCCCTAAAAAGCAAAAAAAGCCAAAAAAAAAAAAAGAGGCATTTATAGAAATTTAAATTCAGTTTCTGACTTTTCTCTGAAAAAATCTAATTCAAAACCCTACATACTTAAGAACACAGTTTTTCTCATCCAAACCGATTTTTTTAATTTTTATGGATTCCTCTTAACAAGTCATAAATCAGTGTATGACGTTCCAAATAGCCTCTGAAATCAATAAAGCAGCACTGAAATTTCAGATTCCATTTAGTCTTTAAAACCTATTAGGCCTTCCTTCTTTTAATTAGAAACCTACAAAAATCTTAATTCTAAGTTAATATGACTACGTGTAAATTAAGTTATACAATTCAAGTTACACAGTTCACACCTCATATATTTCATAGATCACAGCACAAGTACATTTTCTTTGTCATGTAATCAATTCAAAATTAAAAACATGTTGCTCTTTCTATTGGTAAGCCAGATATTATAGCTATCTTTAGTAAAAACATGCATCTGTTTTATCAGAAATCAAACTTAGAGTGGAAATTTCCATTTGCAGTCTTGTTGGATTATTAAAATATTATACTGTTTAATTTCTGTACAAACCGGATCTTCTTACTTTATGTATATTTACATCAGTTATGGCTAAAGGAAGGAACATGTGAAAGAGAAGGATAAGAACAAAGGTAGAGGTGGGTCTGACCACTGAAAATTTTTGACACTCTATGAAATGTGTGAGTTTGATTCTTCAGGCACTGGGAAGCCATGAAGGATTTCAAGGAGAGGAAAAACATGATATATTTATAGTCTAATAATCTCACTCTGGAAGCAATAAGGATAGTAGAATAAAGAAAAATGATCCTCAAATCAGGGGGAAAAAGTTACATGAGATATGAGGAAGTTTTAAACTACGATAGCAGTAACTAGACAATGAAATGACTATGTATTCACTCTGAGAGTTAAGAGTGAGTAGTAAAGAATTTTCACTCCTTCTGACGTAATGACTGGTTAGAAATGCTCAATGACACAGGAAATAAAAAAGTCCAATGTGGTGTCAGGGGCGAGGGGTGGAGACAAATAATTCAGTCTGGCAAGCCAGGATTGCCTGTGCCTGTAAGTAGCCAGCTCCAGGTATCCTGTAATTTGAAACCGGGAAGTATAGAAGTTGAAGATGGAAACGTTTCATGATTATGGCTAACCAATGATCCCATAAGAAAGTAGGATGTTGGTTAGGGTGGTTGTGTAATTGAGAACACATCCAGTACAAATAGCCTGGATGAAACAAATTCTTGAAGAGTGGAGAAAAGAGAGAGAGAGAATTCAATAGAGGAGTCTGAGAAGAAATAGTCAGGGAGATTAGAAGAGAAACAGGGCACAGTGACATTTAAGAAGCCAAGGGAGAAGGAAGGGTCAAGAGGAGAAGAATGGTCAATATCACCAAATGCAGAGAGGTCAGACATGATGAGGATTTAATGGAATTCATTAAATCAGTTTTCCATGTTTGAAGAGCATAAAGCTACTGATATATTAAGTATCTTCCCAGTTATTCAGGCAGAATTATTTTTATTTCTCTTTCAAAGAATCGTAGATAACATTTTAGTTCCAGCATTAAGTCCATTTTGACTCATCATTATGCTCTTTTTCTCCAGCTTTCTGACAATCTTTAGCAGAAACAGAGATGCTGGACACTGTTTTTAATATGTATACGCAACATAAAAGGAAATATAAACAAATATATTTGTTTACATATAAACAAAATATTCGCCTTCCACGTTATTAGGCATTCACAGAATATCCAAATGCATATTATGCCTTGCGTCTCTAATGAGAGATGCTTACCCAGGTTCCAGCAAAGAGTGAAAGCTACGGTGAAGCATTCCGCAGCCTTTCTGAGAGTCCTGGAGGTGAACTGACATGGAAAGTGAAGTGATCGGTCTTATACTGGGAATTAAAAACAGAAACCCAGGAGTAAGGACGGGGGTAGGAAGAGAGGATATAGAGAAGCTGAGAAACAGATCATCAAGGCCATGCTGGTGGGAGGAGAGAGGGGCAGAAAGGCCAGGTAGAGAGACCATTAGGCCCAGTGCAAGTTGGAGAAGGAGCCAGAATGCCAGATCTACTCCTTAAGAAGATTCCATGTCCAGGCTTAAAAATTCTTATAAGAAGGTCACTTTTACTTTTAGGTAACTTGAATAAATCTGTTCCTTGCAACCAAAACTTAAACATAAAAGCTGTCATGAAAGTTGACAGGCAGATAAAAGAACTTTTGGCTCAGGAAAGAGAAAGAAAACAAATGAACAAACAAGCAAAATATTAGAGGAAAGCTTTCAGGAGAAGGTATTATTCAAACCAGCTGGTCCAACAAGTTGGTTGTGCCAACAGATCTGTCTTTCAGATCAGAATTTAAGAGTCTTGAGATTAGGCCTATGATCTCCTATGGACAATATGCTGCATTTATGAGCTCAGTAAATATTTATACATTGAATAAACAATATGGAAGCATGAGAAATTGGCACAAATACTTCACTTCAGAACAGCTCCATATGAAAATTAGTAGTTTGATCATAAAGACAACATAAGAAACCAATAAGATTTCTTCTCATCTTTCTTTAGTGCTGGGTTTTTACATAAGAATTGACATTTTTACATATTAAACCATTTTTACATAAGAAATGCCACACTATCTATCTGAATATTGTTGTAACCAAAATTTGATTCCACTGAAGACCAAAAGAATAAAAGCAGCCTCCAAACCTTTTTTGTTTTTTTCTATAAATAGTTTTACTGACTTTTAACTTTACCATTATGTAATATTTGTTAAAAGGCCAATACAATTCACTGAGGAAAGAACAGTCTTTCAACAAATGATCCTGGGAGAAACTGAATATCTACATGCAAAATAATGAATTTGGACTCCTACCTCACACCACACAAAAATTAATTCAAAACCTCCCAACCTTTTTAAACATGTATTTTATTAATGATGTATTCTTGCATTCCAGATTTTACAACCAACCAAATAAGTGTGAAACCCTCAGCCTTACTAAGCCAACTTAATATTTTGAATTCCATGTTTTTTGCAAGCACATATGCAACTACTAAAAAGATCTCAAAAGCTAAGCAAAATATCCTCATATATGGGAGTACTTATAGTGGTAATATTTCAAGTTCCTGGTTGATAATTGATTACTATTGAAAGCAATGAGACTATCTCATGGAGGATTCTAAATATATTGTGTCACATTCAATACACAAGAGAATCTTACTCTTCCTCATGATTCCTTAGCCAACAACCTCATCCCCAAATATCATGGCATAGGGGAGAAGCGGTGCTGGCTTAATTTAGGTTTGATTTATGTGCTGTATCATCAGGAACAGACAAACCTGCATAATAAACAGCATATGTTGGCCTTAACCAAGCATGTGGATTCTGTTATATTAAAAGCAAATGTTCAAGTAACAAAGTTAATATTAATGTTTTTTTGCAAAATCAAAGTCAAGAGCTAATTTTGGAGAAGCTGAATAATTACAGACCCTACTGTAGGCTAAATCTCATTTACTTCCTATAATAAGAGACCTGGTGGTCTCCAGGATAGAATGCCACAGGTCTAACACTCAATACTAAGTTTTTCATTCTTCACATTGAAAGTCTGTCTGTGAGAAAAATGTTTTCTAAAAATAGCAATTATAGTCTTTGACAAGAAAAATAGAATTATATAAAAGATGACCACCACTGTTGCAAATTTCTCCCAAGTGATATTTATGGTTATTCTGTGTTATTCACAGTTACTCTGTGTTCTCATTGCTCCCCTTCATTTTGGAATTCTCAACTGCAAAGATCATAATCAGCAGTAATAAGACAGGAAAGAAATTTCCTTTAAGGACAAGGGAAAGAGCAATTGATTTCAATTGTATCCAAACCTCTGCTACTGGAGACACATTTGTAATCACTTAAAACTCCTACATATTAAAACTGAATGCTTAAAAATTATTCTGTAGTTTTCCCAGGAGCCTAGTGTTCCTGAAATCCCATAGTGTGATCTCACTTTTGATCTCTGGAATCACATTTACTCATATAGTTGTGTACCATAGGCATACTTTTCATATTTACTGCCCCTCCTCTTGGGCCTATCTTTCTGTATCTCATTCTGTCCATTATGACAAAGGACAAGGCTCCACCCTACCCACAGATGGAACAGGGAAGTTTCTTTCACTTTGTATAACACAACTCCTTCCAACATGGACTTACAGCCAACCTGCTCAGAACCAAGTGTTCCCTTGACGATATTTCTCTGAAATAGTCAGAAATAAATCTGCCAATCTAATATTAATGTGTACTCCCATCTGTAAAAAAATCAGAATAAAGTACCTTGGGGTTGTTGTTTTATCTAACTGAGAAGTTTTCAAGCATTATCTGTGGCTTTCCCCATCGTTAAGCCACACAGACGAATCCCATCTCAGTGATTCAAAGTTCTATATCACTGACCTCATGTAAGCATGAAGAGTAGAAAAGAAGCCAACTGAGAAGTTACTGAAAGCCTTCTATGTTTAGTTGTTTACAAAGAAACAAAAACAAGGCACTAGTCTAAGAGGCATTACTGTTTTTAATTATTCCATAATATTAAATAATTTTTAAGTGTGGTTTGCTCAAGATTTTAAGAACCTGAAACATTGTGTGTTGCTGAGGTCCTGTGTCAAAAATCCAGTTATATGCGAAGTATTATATTTAGAACAGATAAGTAATAGGGTCCCACTGTACAGCACAGGGAACTGTGTCCAGTCTCCTGGGTTAGAAAATGACGAAAGATAGTATTTTAAAAAAAGAATCTATATATTATGTATGGCTGGGTCACTTTGCTGTACAGAAGAAACTGAGGGAACACAGTAAATCAATTATACTTTAATAAAAACATTGTAAAAATTCAGTTCTTTTTCAACTTATTATTTTCTTAAATATGAAAAAAAGTGCTCTCTACAAAATAATTCATAGGCTTAAAGAAAAGCATGGAGAAATAAAGACAGCTTATAATCCTGTACCCAAATATAACTGTTGTTTATTTTTTTATTTGTGTACTTTTATGATATGTATGTGTTCATGCATATGCATTGTCAAAAGACAGACTGAGGGCATACTGAATATTTTACTTGAGGAAAAAGTGACTCAAATTGGGCAACATCCAACCTGGCAGATATGAAAAGAGCGCTGAGGAGCTGTACAAAATGAAACACAGAAGGGTGAGGGAACAAGGAAGTTATACCAGGCAACAAGAGAATGTTGATTATTGCAAAGTTACTTTTCTTTGAGGATGGCAGGAGTCTATCAGGCAGATTACCGAACTAGCACTGAGTACCTATTCCTGATCAACTGGTTTAGAATTTCATTTCTAAGAGAGCCAGAATTGTCATTAGCTAAGACTCAGTTATGTGAGGTGGGGCTTACTTAGCATACACAACTCCATTTGGGCCCTCTGTGTGTCTGTTACAGAAAAAGGCTCATAATCAGCTTTTTAAACCTATTAGCAAATATACTTTAAGAGTCTTTCACCACTAAGTGCGTTTGTACATCACTTTCAATGTTTATACCACTAATCCATTGTATGCCTGCTGCTCAGCTTTTAAATTGGCAGTTAGGATATTTCTAATTTTTCCCTATTGAAAAACAAGATCTTGGAGTTCCCATCGTGGCTCAACGGAAAGAATTTGACTAGTATCCATGAGGATGTGAGTTCTATCCCTGGCCTTGCTCGGTGGGTTAAGGATCTGGCTTTGCTGTGAGCTGTGGTGTAGGTCGCAGACACGGCTTGGATCTGACATTGCTATGGCTGTGGTGTAGGCCAGCGGCTACAGCTCCGGTTTGACCCCTAGCCTGGGAACCTCCATGCACTGCAGGTATGACCCTGAAAAGACAAAAAGAAAAATAGAAAAAAAGAAAAACAAGAAAAACAATGTCTTAATGATTGTAATTGAAAATATATCTTTACCAAAATCTCATTTTTCCTTAATGTGCATTTTTAGAAAAAAAGTTGCTGAGTCAAAGAGCAAGCATATTTTAAAATTTGAATTATGTTGTCCAGGTGCCTTTCAAACTGCAGCAGATGGATGTGCTCCTTTGCCCTATCTCCCATTAGCTATTCATAGAGGAAACAAACACCGCCTGCCTCCTATGTACTGGGACATACACTAGGGGTGCAAGGCAAGGAGGCATGGAAGGAATAATACACGGTTCCAGCCCACTTCTCCCAGAGCTCATAGCTTGGTAATAGGATACACACATAATTTAACTGCAGTGTTACAAATAACACAGTTTGAGAATTATGAATAATCCTCTTTAATCAAGGAAAATAAATAACATTCATTTCATTAAACATGGGTTAGCTGCTTTTGCCGGTGTTACATCATTTCCCCTACAAATGTTATGGTATAAGAGATGGGTCTTATTATCTTCATGAAATTTTAGGTTTAACTTTTACTGGCCTGGCTGCTCTAGTCTCAGCTTCATAACCCTCAGCTTTGTGATCTTGGACAAGTGAATTTCGCTAAGACCAGGTTTTCTTATTTATAGTATGAAGATAAAATGAATTTCAGGACTGTAAAGGACTATGAAAGGTGAATTCTTGGAAAGCATGTAGCACAGTGCTTAGAGGGTAGCAAGTGCTTGCTAGACATTATTACCCTAATATCACTCTGCCTCTACAAACACTGCTATCACAAACAAGATAGAATGGCCACTCTGCTCTTGGATCTTTTCTTAATCAGAAAGACTTCTTCAATATTCAACCTAAATCTCTTCAATGCCCTTCAGTTATATCTGGCAACATATACATTTCTTCTTTAAGTAATTGAAATATCTCTAAGATTTTCTTCTCATTTATTATTTACTGATTCTTTATTTTTATGAAAACTCTGCAATCTCTTAAGGAAAGTCCTGTACTCAGTTTTGAAAATCTGAAGTTATTATAAAGTCAGTTTTTCTAAAACAATCTAAAATACATTTTTTAAAATGTTCTGGCAGGAGGAACAATTAACTCATGGCATTATCTAAGGGCATGAAGAACAAACTGCACATGATTCAAGTAAGTTATAGAGTTTTAAGGTAAGAAAACATCTTTTAAGTCCTTCAATTTTAGCATATCCCATTTATGTAAATACATAAAAATTCACAAGTGATACATTCTGAGTCTCTCAAGTAATCTATTAAGCCAGATCATTTTTTACATTAATTGTTCCAGAAATTGCTTAGAGTCCAAGGCATAGCTCACATTTAGTTCTCTTACTTTAATTTTCAAAGTATTTTTGAAAAAAAATAAACACACCACTTTTGCTTATTTTTCTTAAACAGGAAGATTTGGTTGAGAGGGACAGAGAGAGAGAAGTTTTAATTTGTCTTTACGCTTCTCATATTCATATTAATCAATTAACAGGCTCTATTTGGGTTTTGGAGCATGGATAAAATAGTGTTTGAAGTGAAACTATCTCAAGCATTTCACCAAAACATAGAGATATTCCTGATTAAACATGTAAATATGCAGATAAATTATCTGCCGAAAAATTCTCAAGTAAGCAGTGACGATAAATCTAAAAATATTTAATACTAATATCTTGAAAATTTACCATTCTAGGCATCTCCTGCCTTAACTCCTAACACTTTGTCACTAACCTAAAATTATTTCCATGGGGTGTTTCTTCAGTAGGCTCACAAGTTGCTATTATTTGTTGTTTTAATTTCATGTTTTAGGGTAAAAAATAATGGTGAAATATTTGTCCTAAAAGCCAATATAATTTTGCTTTTGTTTTAAATAACTTAAAAACTGTGGATCACTAAACCTTAATTATTACTATAGCAAAGAAATTCACTAAATCATCTCAACAATGAATTATTCTTAATGCAGTATTATTACACTGAGAATTTGTGGAATGCCATGAAAAGAAGCATTCCACCATATTAGGAAATACATACAAATGATTTATTCTTAAAATAATTCATGTAATAAAACATAATAGTTTTCATCTGTTATTCACATGGATATTAGATTTATAAAGCCATTAATACATTCAGATTGCAAAATAACAATACAAACCTACTCCTAAAAATGAATGATCCTTACTTTTCTTTTTTCCTACACGAAGTACACTTTAGAAAGCCTCTCTGACCAGAAGAGAGCCATATTATCCAATTGTAGTAAGCGTTCTTTTCCTAGAAATGGAACATCAACCTTGCAAATGTGGTGTCAATGAATTTACCATGGTATAAGTTTGAAGGCCAGAGAGCTTCAACTCAATGGAAAAAAGAAAGATTTATTTTCTCTAAGTGTCACATAGCCCTTCAATGACTTCAAAGTCAGGCCCATTTCCAGTCCTCTAAGACATAAAATGCAGTACTCACGTCAAGTGAATTTTCTAGTGGGTTATTTATTTCCATCTGTCTTATATTTGTGGACAGGTTGAACACAATATCTGAGCCTACTTGAGAGGGAGACAGAGAGAGTGAGAGAGAGGTGAAAGACTACTCTAAAGAGCTGAGTTTAAACAAGAAAAGAGTCAACAATAGCAAATTAAACTGAAAATGTTGGGGAATGTCTAATATTCAGGAAATCTCAAGTGTGAATTTTAATTGACAAATATGGAAATTTGACCATCTCTACCCTGGTATATAGTTATAAAGTAGAATTTATATAAACAAAAACAATTAAGTGTATTTCCTAAGTAGTACAATTCAGTTTTATCTGTTGAAATTTTCTTCCTATAAAACTAAGCTTCAGTTTCCTGAGTTCTTCCCCAATGAATACTTTTTTGTACTCTCATTTACCTTTCCTTTGAAACTTAATCTTCATTAAAGTTTATGCCAATAATTAAGCAGACAGTTAAATATTCTGGTCGAGTCATATGTTGGATGGAGGTTCTTGACTCATCATCACGCATTAAACGTGTGCGTAATTTATGTTGGGGTTAACTGCAGATTTATGTCCTTTGAACCTTTTAAATAAGTGAATGCTTTATTTCTCTAATGTAAATACTTTTGGTTGTTCAGATTCTTATAAAATATTTAACAAGTTACTCTGATGTCCTTAGGTAAAAATAAATTAACTTAGAAAATGAGACCAGCCTAATTAAATCAGGTGCTATGTAGCTTTCAACCTGTCACAATTATAGATAAAATCCAATATTGTTTACTAAAAGTAAAATACATACAGCCCTAATCTGTCTTTTGAGGTAATTAAAATGTTAAAAATTTAATGTGTTTAGAATCAGATAATTTACCTCTCATGATTTAGGAACAATTTTGGGGGCATGCAATAGAGTTTTAGTGGATAAGAATTTACGAACAGAAGCTTTCAGCTTTTTCCTGGCTTAACCTATATTAAATGGTCTTCACTGGGAGCAGCTTCGGTTTACCATCTAGGTGTTTATGAAAGAAGAAAAATCCCAAATAGAAAACTTTTTCTAAAATTGATCTAAAAAAAATTAACTCCAAAACTCAATGGCTTATCACAACAATATATGTCTCTTCTTATACATAACATATGTCTGACTTGCACTAACAAGGGTTTCTCCTCTGCATGGGTTTTAAGGGACCTGGGGCTGGTGGAGACTTCACTATTTTGTGATGTTGCATCTTGTGATGCTTCAGCACTGGCCAAAGCAAGGGTAGAGAGCTTCGAAAACCTATAGCTGCTCTTAAGAGAAGCATTTCATTTCTGTTCACAGTTTCTGGAGAAGTTATGTCACCAACATAAACGTCAAGGGATATTAGGAAATTTTCAAGCAAAGGAAAAGTCAACTAGTAATCTCTCTCACCTCCCATTCACTAAATAATTCAGTGCCTTCTTCTTCTCACATGTAATACATATTAAGCAACTCACATGGAGACAGACTGAATCCCATCTGGTCAGTGCCAGTACCTCAAAGTCCAGTGTATCTAGGGAAAGTTCAACAGTACTTACAAAGCCCAGATGTGGCTTCTCTTGGTCTGAATACCTATGAATTTAAAAGCCAAATGTCGAGTCCCTACAAACACACACACACACACACACACACACACACACACACACACACACATCTCTCTCTCTCTCTCAATAAGCAAAGGTGTGACAGAACTGAGATGATTACAATAATACACTAAATTTCAGAAAGGAGACAATCAGAAATAATCAGCAGCCCATATAAATCCTGAAGTCCTGCTGAGCACACTCAGGTGAGGTTCCCTACCTGTGTGCATTCAGTATCCACCTCATGGTAGGTCCTTCTTTTTCCATTCACTTCTTTGACTGTATCTGGAAGTAAGTATCGGGGCTGCACAGCTTGCTCAGGTTCCTTCTCGTTCACATTAAAATTGTGAGCACAAAGGCCATTTTCAGCTTCTACAGTCAAAGGCCCCTTCAGTCTAGGCTTGTGGTTTCTTTGGCAGTACATTTCTCTCAAATACTTAAGAGGCTTCTTCTCTGTTTGTTTCCAGCCAATTCCGCAAGCCAGTAACCACACCCACACTTTACCTAGTTCTCAAACCTCCAGTAGCTCGTTTTTTTCTCAACTGCTTGTCTTTTTCTCTCAGTTTGATGGTGGCTCTCTAAAGCTTATCTGTAATAACAGGTGGGAAGATCTCGTTTTTAAAACTTTTTCTGCCTTAAGTACTGTAATCACCTGAAATATTTTGTTGAATGTTTGTTATTTAAAGCCCCTGTAAAACTCCTTTGAGTGCAGTTTGGGTCTAGAAGCAGCTGGCTTTTCTAATACCATGGGGATACACACTTCTGGACCTTCTTTGTATCTTCATTTCTGCTTCTGAACCAGCCAGTTCTTCCCTGAGTTCATCTTTATATTTGTAATACCTTGCCAAGCAGAGCCAATGGCAGTTAGCAAACCCTGCTATGGTTCTGCCTTCTACCTCTTATCCAGGAGCTGACAGTTACCTAGGCATATGATCTGCCTTCCAAGTTTTGACATGCAAGAGTTTCGCCAAATGTTTTACTGCTATATAACATTCATTTCTTCTTTGTCTCCTCCAGGATCACTTTTCTCACTGTCTTTCCACTCTACCAGTCCACAAGTATTTTATTATATAGAGCCCTCATTTCTAACACTAATTTCTGTGTTAGTGAGAACAGATGAGATTAAACTCTGGTTACGAAATAACTGCAGTAACTAAGTGTCTTATTATAACACAGGTTAATTTCTTGTTCATATGAAATGTATGTTTCAAGGTAACTCTACCCTACACAGTCACTCAGGGAACCAGTCCCCACTATCTTTCACCCTGCCATCTCAATCTGTGGCTCTCCACGTTGCCAGATCAAGAAGAACTTAGAGTCACACTTAAATGCCTTAGACTTGAAGTGACACATGTCACTTCTTCTCACAGCCATAGTAGTCCACAGTTGGATATATAGCCCACCCTAATGGCAGGAGAGACTGAGAAATATTTCAGGTGTGTTTTGGAAGTAGAGGAAAACCAAATATTGTGGGGACTTTCTATCTTCTCATACTTTAAATGATCAGATAAACAAGGAAACGTAGATAAGCCACAGTAACATTATTTGACCACCATGATGGAGAAACATTTGTTGACAAAATAACTGAATCACAAGTATAAATAGGAAGCAGGAATTTGATCCATTTCTACAATTTTGAAAATACCTATTGACCAATAGGCTATATAAGAAGACTATATGACAATCTCATTAGCTCTTCATTTTTTAAAATGTCCCTCGGAACTAATGATACCACATAGAAAATAGATGATTAAATAAAGCAAAGTCACTAGCAGCAAATAGTAAGAAGTAGGGCAGGAAAAATGAAGGAAAAGAGATAAGTGAAAAGAAGAGTAAGAGTAAAGCCACATAAAACATCCAGGAAATATTTAAAATGCTATAGAACATAAGGTATTGTTTTTAAAGATATAAGTAAAGAGTCTATATAAGGCATTTGCTTATAGCTTCAAAGCTTTATCGTAGCTGGGACATCAAGGTTCAATACAAATGAGCACCCTAAATGACTCTCAGAAATGGATATTCCTTAACATCTAGGTCAAGAATGAGAGCTGGAAACTTTTTGGTGGGAAATCGATGACCCAGATAATAAATTGGTCCATCCACCATTTACGGTAAAAAAAAAAAAATGGCATTAGCCCTTCTAACTTAAAGAACACTATATTCATCATTCTAGCACCTCAGGCTTAGAGGGTTTGAGAAAAGAGTGAATGGGAATCCCTTAGAGATGGAAATTATCGGGGCCTGATCAAGCAAGCAAAAGACGTGAAATAAAATATTTGCAAGGAATATTTCAAACAAGAGTTAAATTTCTTACTACATAAGTAACTTGAATGGTTGATTTAAAAAAAAATTAATTAAGCCTCTACAACATGACTAGGGGCTCACAAACCCTTTCTGTAGAGTGTCAGAAATTTAAATATTTTAGACTTCACTGGCCATCCAATCCTGTCATAAGACTCGCCCTTGCTCTTGTAGCCACAAAAAAAAAAAAAAGACAATATGATACGGAAATGAATGGCCTTGGTTGTGTCTCAATGAAACTTTATTTACAAAAATAAGCAGTGGTTGAACTGGCCTGCAGCACATAGTTTGCCAACCTCTGCCCTAACAGAGAAAACAGCAAAGAATTGTAACAAAAAATTTGAAATAAAGTGGTCTCCAAAGAAAGCTAAAAAAAACAAATTAGTTCGACCATACTAGTAATCAAACAAATGTAAAGGAAAACAGTGAAATTCTATTTTTCCCTACAACATTATGAAGTAAATAACATGATACACGGCTAGAAGGAGGATGAGTATATATTGACAGAAATTTTACAAACTTTCTGAGAGTCAAATGCATAATGTAAATAGAGAGAGAGAAAGAGAGAGACCAAAAAATTAAAATTAGCAATTTTTACTAAGGATACGTGGTGTTTGGTTTGAATTTTAAAACCCTAGTCCAAAAGCTATTTATAGATGAATTAGGAATGAGACTACTTCTGGGTGGCCATAATAATGGTTTATTGAATATATATGTACTTTCCTAGTCCCATTATTTACCTGGATAATAAAAAATGTTAAAAAGTGGGAAAAAAATCATATAACTTCTCTGTAGGTTCCAGGATTTCTTAATGGCAACATGAGGTCTACTCAGTCTCCTCTTTATCACCTTCTTTCATCCCTGAATTGAATAACTTTCTGGAGAAATCATATTAAGCAATAGCCTGAAGCATGTGCTCCTAGTCATAGGACTGTCCACTCCCTATGAGGTGTTTTACTATCCCCATCTGTCTGTGGGTCCAACAATTCTTGCACTGAAATATTTCCCTAGCACCTTTGAAATGTAAGTATAAAAATTACAAAGTTTGGTAGGTGCTATAAATATGAAGATTCCATTAACAAGTAAAATTTGTTCCTAGTATTCTCTCATCTATTGTAAATAAACAGAGATACAGATTTATAAAGTGTCTCATACCTAATAAGTCCATGTTTTTCCTTTTGAAATTATTTTTTTTCTTCCCTGATCACAAAAGTAACCATGCATCGCTGTCTAATGTTACAAGGAAAAAATTAAAAAGAAACAGTCAACCGTGATCCCAGTAATAAAAGATAACTATAGAAGGCACTGCAAAGTATATTATTCCAGAATTATATACGGGTGTGTTCACCAAACCAGGATCTGTTAAACTTGTGTCTTGTTTCTTATTCAGATCATTTAGTAAGAGTGAAAGTTAGGCTGTCCCATCTATGTGATATTGCAACATGAATAGTCACATATACACTAAGGAGATACCACAGAATTGAAAGCCTTTCAACAGTACAGAGCCATAAATTACAAAATCAAAATACAAATTATCCCCCAAATTTGCCAGGAAACAAGTACAATATGAGGAGGCCTGGAATGGAACGGCACTTGCTTTTTGATAAGGCAGTTACAAAATGGAAAAAATTAAAACAAATCTGTAACCTCCAAACACTCTGAGGGACGTAACAGATAACAGACACGTGAAAAAGGGATCCTGTTCAAGCTGCCGTCATTGGCAAAGATATGTCTATTAAGTGAAAGCAACTGAAGGGTTTGTGTTTGAAGATGCAAGCTAGATAAAATAACTGATTGTAGACATTCCTACCCTAAGTATACTAATGTTTTAATTTGTTTTAGTTCACTTAAAACAATATAAACAATTTTAATATACATAAATAAAAATGAGCTCATTCATTTTTAATCACATTTCATTTTACTGCAAGTATGCACCATAACTCTTTATGCAATCTTCCTTTTTTATGGTCACACCCATGGCATACATAAGTTTGTGGGCTAGGGATTGAATCTGAGCCACAGCTGTGACCTGCTGCACTGGGTGGGAATCGAACCACAACCTCCACAGTGACCATTTGGATTCCTAACCCACTGTGCCACAGCAGGAACTCCAGCAAACTTCTTCTAATGGAGGCTTAGTTTGAAAAATTATTTTCACCATTATACACTCTAACATGAACAGTTCAGTAAACATACTTGAATGAGTCTGCCCTGTTATTTCCCTTAGGGAAAATTTCCAAATGCAATTTTTCATATTGAAGAGTATCTAAGTTTAATATTTTGTATTATATTAATAAATTACCCTCTAGAAAAATTACTCTTCTTAAGTGTCCAACATGAGCCTGTTTAAATAAATTATATTTTTCCACAGACTAAAATACTGTTGCAGAAGTTAATGACATGGAAAACTATGCATAGGACTATATAAATAAAACAAGATTCAAAATAATAAACATATTGCTGATATGATATATAGATTATAACTTATGTGGAGAAGAATATATATGTGTATGTGTATATATGTATACATGGCAGAAAGGGTCATAACTAAGGGAAAGGAATAGAGCAAATATTTAAAATTTCTTTACTGTTTCCTACATTTGTTGAATTTCCTCTAATTTCTGCATATTTTACTTGCAATCTGAAAAACAATATGCTAAGAAAATACTGTAAATCGTAAAGCTGAAGAAACAAGTCTTCACATATTTTGTAGTTAATCTGATATTAGGCATACACTTATAAAACAGCAAACCCCTAGTGTGTTCCGGTCTGGAATGTTTAAACATACTGGACTGAAATACTTTTGCCCAACAAAGAACTTGTTTTAATTTATGAAAATCTTCATGCCTCATATGTAGCAGGATAAAAACCTTTCTCTTCTCCACTGAGAACACAAATAAGAGCTTACTGTGAGATCCCTGAAAACAGAAAGAAAACTCTCTCTTCGGACTAGCTCTGAGTCCCTGGCTGCAAGCATTTTGGAGAGGAACAAACCATTAATAAAGACTCAATACTTACAGTGACCTTTGAGCAATTCCAGATGTAGACAGAGAGAATTTTCCACAATAATAAAGAAGAATCGGATACAAGAAGTGACAGTCCGGAACAGGCTTGCAGGAGGCTAGAATTACACGGGACTCAGAAAACAGATTCAGCAGAAGTGAAACAACGCAAAAAGAATCCACAACCTTGACCAAACATAACCAGAGACTTTTCTCTCCCAAGAGTTTTTACAGTTATTTAGGGTAGAGGAAATGCATGCTCTGTTATATTTTCTGGATATGAAGATAGCTTTATCAGTTTTTAGGATGCGCTTATTTGCCATCCTATTACTATGCTAACTTTTTATACAGAGTTTCATTTAGTCATCACCAAACCCAACGTGGTCGGCAGTTATTCACATTTTACAATCAGGAAAATGGCCACTATCGGTCTCGGTCAGAAGTACTCTGCTGAATAGCACAAAAGCACACATAGACAATATTTCAAGGAGAGAATATGGCTGTGTTATACAACTGGCGGATGAGCCCACTGGTCGGGGTTTGCCAGTCTCTGATCTAGAAAGCAGTAGAGCGAGTTTCCAACTCCAATCTATGCTTTTAATAACTAAACTGCCATACAATAAGAGAAAATAAAATAAATGTAGTTCTCATAGTGTGCTCACTCATTCTCAGTTACTCTTTTGCCTCTCTATCCAGTGCTGTTGTAAAGAAACCAACCAGTAAATGGGAATCACCAGTTATTGTGAGTTGATGAGCAAAAGGATTTGGATGCCCAGAGACTGTAACCAAGCAGGTAGCTCCCATAACAGAACAGTACGTGGAATTAACAGCATTATGTTAGGAGAGCTGTGCAGATCTGAAATTCGGGCAGTACTCAGCCTTACAAAATGGAAAAGAAAAAAGAAGAAGATGGCTTTGGCCTCTTTTTAAATATAGAAATATTTAGTTTAACAAGCCCCATCAGCTCTAATTTTTTCCTTAATTTCAAAATTATTGTCAGCGAATTTGTTTCATAAGTACAATAATATTGAATAGTATAGATATGCCCATTTTAAGTTGTTTAAAATTCAAAGTTATGTAGAAAGAATCTACTGATTCAGAGAATGCCAAAGTCCAGTTATACTCTGTATGTTGGTACTTAATTAGAATAATTAACAGAAAGATGGCAGCAAAATAAAATTTCACTTATTCAGAAAGAAACAAGCATTCCAGTGTTTCCTACATGTGAACACAGTTACAACAGGAAATAAAATCGAGTTTTGTTTACACTAAACTGCAAAGACGTTACAAGGGATTCAAAATCCAAAAGGATTCTTAAGTTATTTATATGACAGAAATACATAAAATCAGTGAATCGGGTCCAGACATAATGTTGACCATCATTTAGGGATTATCTATAACGCTAGCGCTCACCATCTTATCCTACCATCACTTTTTTCTTTTTCTCTGTTTTAACCAAAAAACTTGAAAAAATATTTTCAAGGAAAAAAGAAATGACCCTCAAAAACACATTAGCAAAATTCAATAGATTTTCTAAATCCAAAAACTAATAATAAATACATTTCCTTACCTAGAAACAATCTTTATATAGTTTTCATATGAGGACTTGTGTTTTTTATAAAAAGTATACTGTGTCATCCCTGTTTTTAAACATAAAATCTCTAATATGTGACTCAACACATAAAACATGATTTCAAGGATAACATTAGATATGCTTTGCAATTTCAAAATATTATCAGCACAGTATTAGGAATACCCTGCCCTCTACTGTCAGTATTATAATTTTGCATGTTTAACTAAATTAGTCTAATCACTTCATTTAAAATCCAAGTTTTTTCCCTCCACATTTTGGTGTTTAAACATTTTGTTTCTATTGTATTCGTAGAAAATTTAACAATGTATGTTGCATGCCAATAGTCTTCTGATTACTGCTCCTGAATAAGGAATTCAGAATGCTTTAATGCCTACCAGTCATTTCCCAGCTCGGAATCGCCCTTTATTCTGTACTAACTTCTCTTGACTTTACCCTATCAGTTAGAAAATGTTGTAAATGTTCACTTGGAGTTACACAGATAGTTTCTATTTTATTTGCTCACCATTCCTTCCTGCATCCCAGATCTTCCTTTGAAATCAGTTCATCTTTAGAGCAAGTCTGTTGGTATAAAATGCTCTCCATTTTTGATGGATAAGCAGTGGGGTCCTGCTGTATGGCACTGGGAACTAGGTCTGGTCACTTGTGATGGAGCATGATAATGTAAGAAAAAAGAATGTATATATATGTGTGACCCTGATGTGCAGCAGAAAATTGACAGAATACTGTGAATCAGCTATAATGGAAAAAATAAAAATCATTATTAAAAAATAAAATACTCTCCATTTTTGTCTGAAAAAATCATTAGTTGGTCCTCATTTTTTTGCTTAATGGATTTTATTTCAATTATAGGTGTACATAAATCATCACAAGTCAATTTTACAGATTTTGTATCCCAAACGCCCAGTGCATCCCCCCACCCCCCAGATTGCCTTATTTGAAAAACCAAGGTTTTCCAAATAGTTGGTCCTCATTTAAAGGTTCAGTAGTATACAATCTTAGATTAGCAGTTATTTTTCCCTCGCTATTTGAAGATAATAACCTTCCTATCTTCCAGTTTCCAGTGTTATTGATACCCTCATCTCCATACTAGTCAATCTCATGTTAATGCCGATTTGTGGAATTTTCCAGAGTTTCTTTTGAGAAATCCCAATTTGTCATTGGCTTTCTACTTTACCTGTATTACAGGTTCCTCAATTCTATTTGGTTTCTCTGTGTATCCGTTATTTATTATGGTTTTCAGAATTTTCTTACCACGCAATCTAAAAATTGGTTTAAAACATATGCAGATTTAGTATGTATGGTTTTATATCATCCTCATTTATGTCAATGATGAGAAGACATATTAATGCATCATCACAGTATTTCATATCATCTTAGTATTCTGGACAAGTATTGATGGTGGGTTTGTCCAGTGACATTTCAAAAAAATTTTTTTTTCGTTTCAGGGCAGCATCTGTGGCATATGGAAGTTCCCAAGCTAGGGGACCAATTGTAGCTGAAGTTGCTGGTTTACGGCACAGGAATGTCAGATGCGAGGCACGTCTGTGACCTGCACCACAGCTCACGGCAACATGGGATCTTAACCCACTGAGTGGGGCCAGGGATCAAACCCACCTCCTCATGGATATTTGTTGAGTTTGTTACCGCTGAGCCACAATGGAACTCCCAAAAATTTTTAAATCACATACTTGTATTTTTCAAAAATGGATTGCTCTGAAGTGCATTATACTTATTTTCAAATCACATGCACTTCTCCTATCAATCTTAACATTAAGTAGTAGCAAGGTATATTTTTATAACAATAAATTTAAACAGAACATACAGAAAACAGTTTACATATATTCTGAAATACAGGTCCCACCTGGCATCATAAAGGGCCTTAAAGCTTCTTACATTGGCAGGCTTTCTGTAGTAGACCTAACTCTACTCTATGGATACTCTAGATATTTTTCCAGAACCTTTTAGATATTTCAAGAAATAAATCTGAAAAAAATACAACAAAGAATCATCGTTTTCAATTACTAAATACGGTACTATCCAAATAACATATGTACCAACAAATATACTAATAAAATAGTGAAATCTTACCACCACTCAGAGCACCACTCATTAATGCGACAAAATATGTTGTGTACCTATAGAGTGCTTGGTGCTGTTTTAGGTGCGTGTGATAGCAGTGAAAAAGTGGACCTGGTCCGAGGTCATAGACTATAAATTCTCTTATGAGAAACTGACCACTAAAAAGCCGGTACAATAGAGAAGGATCAACTCTATGATAGGAAGAAAAGTACAACACAAAAAGTGAGTACTTCAGAAACATTTTGAAAAGCCTCAGGCTCTTATGATATGGCTCGAGATTATACCGCCGACAGAACCTTGAAAAACATCTGTTTTATTTCTTTACCTTGACAATCACATCATACCTCCTTTGTTCTCTCTCTGCATTATTTGAAATCCTAGATGGCCACTAAAAACAGTTCATAAAAAATTAAAACTTATTAAAAATGTCCATGATGATTTACAAACAAAGTCTGGGTAAGAGAGTTGCAAGTCAATACAATTTTGAAAGGACACCTCCTGTGATGGATGACCTTACTCAAAGTGCAGATTACCAAAGATTTGGTGAATCATACATATATATCTTGGTTCTCTAAAATCAAGACAGGACGAACACAGCAACTAAAAACAGGCAGGAGATGATATATACTGTTTAAAGTATACTGTGCTAGTTTAAAATTTAATTTGGTGTCACAAGATCCTGCACAAATGTAAGCAGCACCACATAATACAAGGTTATCATGATTAGAGCCTCATTAAAATAGAGATTCTATTTTTTTTTTTTTGTTCTGGCTACACCTACAACACATGGAAGTTCCCAGGCCATGGATCGAATGCATCCAAGGGCAACCACCTGAGTCACTTCAGTGAAAACCCAGGTCCTTAACCTGCCATGTCTCAAGGGAACTCCTAGACTTTTTTAAGTACAACACAAAGAGCATCATCTTGATTTAAAAGTGAAATGACCTCTTTTCTTTTTCTTTGTATTCTCTTAACACAAGGAAATTAAGATAGTGAGGACAGGAGCGAGACGTAAACCTACCCAGAGGTATGCAGTGATGTGTCTGGGAACACACCAAGTTGGAGTCAAAATACTGCTTTTCTTCCTGGCATATTAGATTTACCTAATTGTACATAATTGAAACATTTAGATAGATTATGTAGAAATGTTTTGACTGGATCTATGACTACATGGTTAACCTGTGTATCTGGCTATTTATGTCTGCTTGTAGCATCATCTTGGGGATGCTGGATCACAGCCTACTGGGGTATATTTCAAAACATCTGAAACAACTGTTACAAAGGAGCCCTCAATCAGATACAAAAGGCTTTGACGATTCTGTGGGCAGGCCCTGAACCTCTGGGTTTTTAATCAGGGTCCAAATTCCTAAAATGGGAACTCTGAGGCCCTTCATACTCTCATGTTCTATGTTTCTGCATGGTTCCTGCTGTGTTTATTGAGTCTCAAGAGCACAGGAAGGCTACCTTTCCAACAAAATGTCTTGAGTACCCCCATGTAATAAGGGACCATGTTTATTCATTGCCAGCACAAGTTCAAAGAATGTATAAGGTTGGTGGTAGTTGCGCAGGGTGAGCCAGGACCAAAGAGGGAGGTACACATATAAATATGTGCATTCAAACTGTCTTGTGTTTCTTAGCTCTCAAATTTTATGCAAAATAAACATTTCATCCCAGACGAAAAACTTTACATTGTAGGAATCATATCAAGCTCTTAATTCTACTACCCATATAATAATTTCCCATCAACTTCTTGATTAATATCTTAGACAGCTGTAAAAATAATCCAGTAATTATTGGGGAAATGGAGTTTTTACCTGCTTTACATCAGATAAAACTCTGAAGTGAATTTCTTAAATATTAAAAAAAAAGTTAAATAATACTTATTTTATTCCTATAGCAATTACTGGAAAAGAAAGGTAGAGAAAAGGAAAGAGTGAAGTTGTTAACTCCAAAATAAGAGTGGGCAACACTCTTTTTTTTTTATTAATTCAAAACCAAACCCATCATTTTCATGTTAAACACTTATTTTTAGTAAGTTGTTACATGAATTATTGGTAAGGAACTTTTTCATGAGTAAAAATGGCTTCTAAAATAAATCCTCTGTGGAAGAATATGTGAATAAGGAGTTGGAAGGCACCTCCCAGAGGAGAAAGCTGCCCAGGCTTTTAGTTATGAATATGAAAAAAAAAAATCTTTCCTCAATTCACCTCTTTTCTGAGGGCCAGATTGTTCTGTGAATTGAACCCATTCCAACCTGAATATACTTAATATGAATGAATACTATAGCAAAAGTTAACAAGGCCAAATTCTGCTACCACAAAAATTTTAAAACAAATAATCACCATAAGGAAAATAGTCATAAACCTTGGCTTCTGGCCCATGCTTGGTTTAGTTTTTAAAACATGCTATTCAAAATTATTCCACACTATTTTACCAAGTCCTTAACATTCATTACTCCAACAAGCTTTTAACTTTTTACTGTGACTTCCAGTAAAAAATATATTTTTCATCATGGACAATATATGGGTGTATTTGTCTCTCTCTATGCATATATTTATGTATACACATATTACATATAACTTTATTATATATAAATATATATATACAAAATTATAAAATGGAAAAAGTTTCATAAAACAGTACCTACTCTTACTACATGCTTAATGTATACTCAGGTATTTTATCTTCTCTTCTATTTCCTTTTTTAAAAATGCTATTTGAATGCTAGTTAATTGATTTTACAATTCAGTACTATATTATATCAATGCCCAACAGAAAAAACAGGGACAAAATATTGCTTCCGAGAGAGCAAAGGAAGGACAAGAAGGAAATGGGGTAGAGAGACGGGAAAGAAAAGAATGAATGAATATTACAGAGAAAAGGAGTCATAGCCCTTTGGAAATGATATGGCCAAAGAGAAGAAAAGATTATCAACTAGAAAAAAAAGAAAAACTTACAAAAACTTTCAGGATTAATCTTCAGGGTTTAAAAACATCAAACAATCTTAAATATTTTCCTCCCTGATATGTGAAAAGTACTAACCTCACAGATTAAGCATGACATTCACTGGATGCAAGAACTATGTTCAAACTACAGATTGGATGAAAACCAGGGTACCCTTGCAATTTAATTTTTGTGTAACATGGAGAATATTTTATTATTTACAAATCTTGAAATAAGAACTATCCATTTCATTCAGTATCACCCTCAAGGGCTATCTTTATAACTTATAAATTTCTATACCCTCAACCAGTGCTTATTTCCTAAGATGAGCCAACCAATGTGCAAAGAGCATACATAGTCTTTGGAGTTGGAAGACCAAGTTGTATTTGAGTCTAGGTTTTACTCCTCTCTAAAAACTGTAAACGACAAAATATGGTAGAAATATTGCACAAATCAGATCCCCCGAAGCAGTGTAGGTAATCTTCAACCAGTTATAGTACCATTAATTTTCAGAGTTGTTTAGCAGAAAAACTTTTTTTCATAGGACAGCCTGTATGTAACAAGAATCTGTTGGTCCTTTTTTCTCAACTATTGTAGGATCTCTCCATTTAACTTTCCTTCTGCAGATAGTCTGTCCAGAAGATTTGACATTTTATTTGCCTGTAACTTTTTTCAGAAGTCCCCTCTTTTGATTTGTAAGGACTTAGTAAATATCATCTTAAAATCTACCATATTTAAAATAAATGTTTATTATTAAGTTATCTTGGAAATTAAATAAATCAGGACATACTATGCTACAGATATTTCAGAAAAGGGATCTTGCTTTTTTTTTTCTGTTAGGCTGAGGCTTAGTTTTTTTGCTTTTTGGGTTGAAACTCAGGATCCAAGCAGCATCTGCAACCTTCACCACAGCTCTTGGCAATGCCAGATCCATTAATCCACTGAGCTGAGCGAGGCCAGGGACTGAACCCGCATCCACATAGATACCAGTCAGATTCATTTCCACTGAGCCACAGCAGGAACTTCCAAGCTGAGGCTTAGTTTAGAACATATATGCCCTAATGGATTTTACTATCTTCATTATAAACTATTTTCTAATTACTTTACATCTGTAGTTCTCAAGGTGAGTTTTGGATTTGCATTCCCTAGGGAACTTTTGAAAACTATGGAATAAATCAGAAAATGTCATTTTTCTGCTTTGGGGTGGGGCTTGAGCATTGATTGTTTTTATGTCCCCAGATGCTTCTATTGGGCAGAAAAGATTGAGAACCACTGCCTTACTTTGTCTCACTAATCAAAAAGCAGCTAAGAGATTCAAAATCCAGAAGTGGGATTCTAAATGTATTTAGTCAAGAGACTTAAAAATTTATATCCTTACATTCCAGTGAAAGAAAGTTATGACCATATCAAGATATTCTGAGTAATTATCCCTAGCCCTGCTTTGGTCATTTTTCCTTTTGAATATTTGAGAGAGCACAGAAACCATCATTTATCCCATCTTTAAAATGTTTTAAATAAAAACCATCCTAACTTACTACCCTTTCTCACCATTTCATTTTTCTGTTTTTCTTGATAGCAAAACTCCTCAAGAAAGGATTTATACTATCCATGTCCAGTTTCTCTTCTCATTCTCTCTGGAACTTCCTTCATTTGGGCTTTCCTCACCATTACCACTTCACTTAAACTACTTGTTTCAAAGTCACTGATAATGTGCTTGAGGCTAAATCAAATGGTGGGTCCTCAGGCTTCGTTTTACTTGATGCTTCAGAGGCTTTGGGTTGCATTTCGGAACAGTCTGATCACCCCTCCCTCCATTACACGCTTATTCACTCACTTCTAGGATAAAACTTTTCCAGTGGCTATTCCTTCTCAATTCCCTTTGATGGTTTCTCTAACCATGCTCCAACTAATAGTATGCTCAGTGCTCAACCAATAGACGTGTGTGTGTGTGTGTGTGTGTGTGTGTGTGTGTGTGTGTATGTGCGCGCGCTCACTCCCTTTCTGATCCTTAATCAGTCTGGGCACTTTAAATGTCATCTATATATTGGGAACTATATATCTATGTATATATAATTCAAATCTTCAGTTCTTCTCTTTCTCAGTGTTCTTATATTCAACTGCCTCCTTGACATCTCAGTTGAATATCTGTTAGCCATTTCTAAACTTAATGTGTATGAAAACAAACTCTTATTATCCCAGACTTGTTCTGTATAGTCTTCCCAATCTCATCTTCACCATCTTTCTAGTTTTCAGACCCCAAACCTGGGGATTATCTAGGACTACTCATTCTTTTACCCCCCACATTCATTCTTTCAGCAAACCTTTACTCTACATTTACAAATACAGCCAGGGTTCAGCCATATTTCACCATCTCTACTGCTTCTTCCGTTGCCCAGGTTACATCATCTCTCACCTGGATCACGCAGCACCTTTTAAGTGAATCTGTTTTCCTCTTCTACTGCCCACATTCACATAGAAGCCAGGGGAAGCATTTTTAAAGTACATGTCACATTCGTCTTTCCATCACTAAAAACAATTCCATATTTCATTTTACTAAAAGTAGAATTCAAAGAATTTACCATTGTTTACTAGATCCTATGTGATTTAACTCCCATTTCCTGTCTAAACTCATTTCCTAGGCTTTCCCGTCACGCATGCTGCTCCACCCACAGTGGTCTCCATGCTTTTCTTAGAAGACTTCAGATATGATCTAACATCATGGTTTTTACATTAGGTTCTTCCGTTGCTAAGAATACTTTTGCAACACTCCCCCTCATATATTCAGGTCTCTTTTCTCTTTATTCCTTCAAGTCTTGCTCAATGGCCTGCCCTGGGGCAAATTTTTTAAAATTATAACACCTCTTATAATCTGTATACCTCTTTTCTGTCTTGCTGATACATAACAGTTTTTACTCATCACATCTAATGTACTGTAGGCTTAATTGTGTGATGCTTATTCCCCTTAGAACATAAACTCTATGAGGGTAGGAATCTTTGGTTTGTTTTGAGGGGTTTTGGCTTTTCTTAAGGTTCTATTTTTTTCAGTTTTATTGAGGTATAACTGGAAAATTGTAACATACTTAAAGTGTACAACGTGATGATTATATATATGTATACATTTTGAAAGGATTCCTCCATCAATTTAATTAACACATCTTTACCTCACACATTTAGCTTTTTGGTGATAATATTTAAGCTCTAATCTCTTAGCAAATTTCAGTTATACAATACAGTGTTATCAACTCTGGTCACCATGTTAGATGTTAGATCCTCAGGACATATTCATCACATAACTGAAATTTTATATTTCCTTATCCACCTGCCCCTACTCCCCCCCCCCAGACCTGATTTATGAGATCAACTTTTTTAAGATTCCACATGTAAGATCTGTCTATTTTATCCTCTCAAAAATCAAGCTCATATTTCATTGATTTTTTTTTCTGTTGTCTTCTTAGTCTCTGTTATTTCCATTCTGACTTTATTTCCTTCCGTCTACTAATTTTAGGCTTAATTCCATCTTTTTATATGTTTCATCTTTGGCTTAAAGTTTGTTTTGTCTAATATAAGTATAGCTACACCTGTTTTCTTTTGGTTTCCATTTGCATGGAATAACTTTTTTCATCCCTTCACTTTCAGTCTGTGTACATCCTTAAAGCTCAAGTGAGTGTCCCATTGGCACGGCACTGTGCCAGGGGTGAGGTTTATGGTGAGAGTGTGTCTCAGCCTTTCTTACCCACTTTGATATAGGCATTTCCTCATTCACTTAATAGGTAGGAGTCACTCAGCCAATTTCTGGATGTCTTTCACAGGGAGTTGTTGCCTATGCACCTCTACATTTTGTGTGTCTCCGGAAGGAGGAGAGCTCATGAGCCTCTATAGCACCTTCTTAATTCAATCAACTGGCTTTTGTTTTTATTCTCTTGACAGCGTTAATCTCAATACCTGGAACTATGCTGGGCACATGGCTGGTATTCAATATTTACTTGTTGAAAAAAATCAATGAAGTTTCAGCTTGGCACTGGACACCATCATCTTTAAAATCTATACCTAATCTGTAGATTGATAATCTCTAAATTCCCTTCCAGTTCTAAAGTTCTCTGACTCTAACACAAACATGTGCTCAGTCTGCTTGATGACTCCTTTCCTGATTCACACGAGCCAAGTTAGTTCATTCCCCCCTCTGCTCTCATAGCACTCTATTCTTGTTTATAACATCAGCATTTATCACAATATTTTCCCCAAAATTAGACTAAGAGTTAGTCAAAGGCAAGGTATGTTTTTGTTTCTTCATGTCCTTGCTCTGACATATCATGGTAACTGACACTCATAACTTTAGGCTTTCAGCAAATATTTATTGATTGAGTGAGTATGATTTGTATAAAATAATGCTTTGGAGGTTGGGAGGAAGAGAATGTTTATCTTTTTAAACGTTTAGTTAAAGGGCAAAAACTAAACGGGATTATTCTCTAGCAGGTCATTAAGGAATTGGTTTCTTTCTTTTTCTTTTTTTTTTTTTAGATTTTTGCTATTCCCCAGTCTTGACACCCAAGCACAAAAGCAGCAGATTTTTTTTTTCTTTCCCATAATGTTTTCTTTTGGGGAAAACATAGCCTCTCCTAGACTGTAAGGAAATTAGAAATCTCATTTAAAAGGACAGAAACATTACTAAATCTGCCTAGATAAGTGAGAAGCAATCCTAAAGCTTTCAGAAATAGATACTGCCTGAAATTACAATTTTTACATTTCATTACTATAATTTTTTTAAAAAAGGAAACAAACTAGAAAATACCTATAACTTAATATCATTTTAATTGCATCTTGAAATCACAATATTTAAAGACATAACGTTTATAAAATTATATAAAGTATAGCAGATTTTAAAGAAATCTTATCATATATCTAATCTTATGGAAATGGCAGGAAAATGTATTTTGTTTACTTATACTTTTTTTTGTTTCTTAGGGCCGTATCTGAGGCATATGGACATTCCCAGGCTAGGGGGTAGCTGCCAGGCTATATCGCAGCACAGCAATGCCAGATCCCAGCCACGTCCACAACCTACACCACAGCTCATGGCAACGCCCGATCTTAACCCACTGAGCGAGGCCAGGGATCAAACCCGCATCCTCATAGATACTAGTCAGATTCATTACCACTGAGCCACAATGCGAACTCCTGTTTAATTATACTTCTAAAATAGGAATTCAGACTTCACTCATCATTATAGTGTAAAATATCTTCATTCTGTTAAAAGAATGAGGTTCAAACATGTTTCCTTCCCTAAAATGTATTTGCTATGCATACAGAGTAAACAAAATTTTTTGCAGTATGAATTTTCTACTCTCTGAAAATGAAAATATTTCACCTTCATTGAGGCAAGACTCAGAGTTCTCTTTACTTCATATTTTGTTTTTAAATTTCCAAAACCAAAAGTACTGACTTACTCTAATTGTATGCTCCTGATAAATTCAAAAGTAAAAATAAATTAAAAAATAAATAAAAATAACAGTCACCAGCAAAGCCCATTAACAATTCCCAGGGAATAAAAACAGAATCTGGATGACAAAATTAAGTCTAACCTTTTGCTTTCCCTTGGTGCTTAGCCCAGTGTTACTTGCTCATAGGAGCCACATGCAGAGACCTCACCCCCGCCCATTGGACCGGAGTTCCTAGTGCAAAATGGCTGCAACAACACCTCAGCTTGGAACCCAGTGCAGTGGGACCCAGTGCAGAAGCCGAGCACAGCGCTCAATCCAAGATGGCAGCAGCGGGTTGTGCACAGAGCCCCTCTTCCAGGCACTGGGATCTGGAAGAGTGAAAGCAGCAGCGCAGCCGTGCCTGCGCTGTAAGAACCCCACCCCCTACCCTTCAGGCTGAGAAGCTTCCTACTAAGTAGCCCCGCCCACAGCCTGTTGGGGAGGGCCTGGGCTCTAGAGCACCAGCTTGCCATTCTCTGATCAGGGAATAAAGTTTTCCTTTGCTTCTGACCCAAATTCCATCAAGGTCTCCATCTGTTGGTGCAACTGACATCAGATAGGAGGACCTTTGTTGGTGACCATCTCAGGAGTGCTGGTGACAACACTAACAATATCCACATCTGAACATGTTCTTCAGCTGAAGATCCTAATCGAGTTTGTTTGTAATTTGCCCACAAAAGAAAATTGAGGCGTTCCTGTCCTGGCTCGGTGGAAACGAATCTGACTAGTATTTCTGAGGATGCAGGTCTGATTCCTGGCCTCGCTTAGTGGGTTAAGGATCTGGTGTTGCCATGAGATGTGGTATAGGCCGCAAAAGCGGCTCAGGGCTTGGATCCCGCATTGCTGTGGCAGTGGTGTAGCCCAGCCACTGCAGCTCCGATTCGACCCCTAGCCTGGGAACCTGTATATGCCAAGGGTGTGGCCCTAAAAAGACAAAAAAAAAAAAAAAAAATTAAGTGTAAGGCCTTTTCTAGTAGAAATTTCTCATCACATTTAAAACAGTCATTATGAGATACAATTTTATGTTTTTAATCACAACTGGGGAAGGATGAAATCAAACACCTTTAACTTCTTGCCTAAACCAAACAAAACTATGCTATCATTGGAAGATTTAATTATTTATACTACTCAAATTAATATTTTCTAAATGTTCTAAAGTGATGAATTACTATCATATAAATGATTTTCATCCGAATACCTCAATCATTTTGCTAGTAAAAGCAAAGAACTCTGAGAACCACCCTGAGTTTCTTTTCTTTTTCTTTCTTTCTTTTCTTTTTTCAGCTTTAGGGCCGCACCTGCAGCATGTGGAAGTTCCCAGGCTAGGGAGCTACAGCTCCAGGCCTACTCCACAGCCACAGCAACTCGGAATCCAAGCCTCCTCTGGGACCTACACCACAGCTCACGACAATACAAGATCCTTAATAGACTGAGCAAGGCCAGGGATCGAACTTGTGTCCCCATGGATACTAGTCGAGTTTGTCACTGCTGAGCCACAATGGGAATTCCCACCTTGAGCTTCTAAACAAATCCCTGCTAGACATTCAAGCATGCCATAATCCTTTATGAAGCAATTTCTACAACTGAATATCAAGTATGGAGCTGGGTATATGGCTTTTCAAAACCAAAGTCCTTGTTTCCTTCCACAAAAGTATTAACAGATGGAAAGCAAAATTAAAATAAATGCTTCAGAATATAAAGTATTCTATGCAGGGTGATCCAAGTTTTGTAGGGCCTGAAATTTGGGGGAGCTTCTTTTATAAAAAGAATGTAAACTTACAAATGTAAAATCCAGCATGTATGTGGATACTTATGAGAAAACAAATCATGAACAACTGCACAATTTAAAAAGATACACAATATTACAAAATTCACAAGGTTGGCAAATTCACTTTCTCTAATACAATTTATTGATATTATTTTGCTATTGATATTTTAGAAAATTTTTATCTTCACAACTTGTTATTGATAATGTTATAAAAATGTTTAGGATTGTTATCCAATTTGGGAAAAGTTTTATCGAGTTTATTCATATAAATAAGATCCCAGGCATTTTGAATATTACTCCACATTGACTATCCCATAATACTGAGTTGACAACACTTATTAACTAGTTTGTCACAGATATCTTCATTACTTTGATGTCATTAGGATTTTTATGTCATCCTCATCAAAGTCAATAATTTTGCCCAACTGGCAAAAAATTTTGTCTTTTTCCACTGGGTTCATATGACTCATTTCTTCAGTAATTTGATTATCTAACAATTTATAACTATTCATTTGCCCTTGCTCTGGAAAAGTATCTCTCTCTCTTAACAAGGTAATATATATATATTTTTTTTTCTGCAGAAGTGTTCTCTTTACTTGTTGACCCTTGTCAACACTTATTTCTTTGTCTTTTTTTTTTTTGTCTTTTTGCCTTTTCTAGGGCCGCACCCACGGCATATGGAGGTTCCCAGGCTAGGGGGTCTAATCGGAGCTGTAGCCTCTAGCCTAGGCCACAGCCACAGCAACACGGGATCCGGGCCGCATCTGCAACCTACACCACAGCTCACGGCAACGCCGGATCCTTAACCCACTGAGCAAGGCCAGGTATCGAAACCCACAACCTCATGGTTCCTAGTCGGATTTGTTAACCACTGAGCCACGACGGGAACTCCGACAAGGTACTATTTTAGTTATGATTAGAACATGCCTTGTTACAACTTGCTTCTCATTGCCAAAATCATTTTAACTAATTCTGTTTCTCACCTTTCTTTGCTTTTGTTTGCATTATTTCATTATTTTTATATAAATTTTCTTCCATGTAAAACAAACAGGTATACCAATGAGGAATCTATAATTTCTCATTTGTTATTTCAAAAACATTTCAAAAAGTATTTCGGTATCACAGCTCACATTGCTTCCCCTTAGCCTTACACTAAAAATGCTCTAGTGACTAAAATGAGTGGAACAAGACTCAAATCGTAACTAATTGCAGTTGAACTGTTTTGCCTCATAGTATGTCTGCATTTGTTATGTAATTACAGAAAGGAAAACCAACTCTGTCTGGTGAGTTAAGGAAAGCATCACAATTCACATGAAATTTTGGAGCTGACTCTTGCAAAATACGTCAGTGTTCACAAGGTAGGGAAGAATGTGGGCAAGGATTTGTACAGAAGTTCAAAGCTCCACAGCAACTAACCATAAACCCAGGCCTCTAATTTCACACTTGATGCTTTCCACACTTCAGTGGTTTAACGTGTATAGTGGTCTCTGAAGCTACCTCCCATTCCCCACTTCACCTACTGTGCACTAATTCTGTCTTTAAAATGAGTGTATTTAGCTGAATAAAATGGGTCCTGGGGCTGGGCAAGGAGCATACTTAGGCTTTAGAGAAGGTATGGAAGTGAATGGCCAGGAGAGATGATGAGAATGCCTTTGGCTCATGAGGATCAGTCAGAGAACCCTCTGTGGTCCATCCCAAGATGGGAAGGAGTAAAAATTGAGTTGATGCCAAAGTCCTCAACTGCAAGGAGCGTCGGGAGGAGAAATGCCAAGGTCTACAGGGAGGCATTTTCCTGGTAGCCACCTCAGACTCCCTCGTCTTCAGACAGTGCTCTGGTTACCTGAACATGCCATAAACAAAGCTTACACTAAGAAGCACAAAAATTTGCTTCAAGGAACTTTCCCTGAATAGTCTTAAATGAGGCTCTCACTGGCTGTCAACTAACTGCTTTTGGTAAATTTTACTACTACCTTTATTCAATTTGCACACCCTTGGAAGTCTCACTCAATATTTAATGATACGCTGGCTTGGCAAAATAAAAGAAACTGTAGATTATTTTTGCAAAACACATCTGCTTGCTACAGAAAAAAAAAGTATGGAAAGGAAAATAGGACATTGATTCAAATTTCCCTGGACAGCTTTTAAAAACAGCTTTTGAAAAAATCATATCAAAGAATACTCTCTAATTTCTAAGGAAGCAAAAAAGTCACTTAGTAAGTATTTATCACAACTAGCATTATGTTTTCAGTCAAATCTATAATGATAATTTCTTTATATAACTGATATGTTCAGTATATTTCCCAACTCTATGATTTCAAGCAAGAGTTTTCCTAGTTTAAATTATTGTAGATTTTTATAGTTGTTATATGTTCTGCTCTGATTAGTTTTACCTTGAATCCTTGGTCAGAAATAGGACACCTATCTCTCATTACAATTGTTCCTATGAGAGAAATCAATCTTTTTGACAATGAAACAAGTCATGACAATTTTCATGAACATCCTCTAGTGTAAAGCAAGAGTAGCTTGTTATATGCCTTCACCACAAAGAAAGGACCAAAGGGGCAATACCCTACTGTTTGCTTTGGATAAATCATTCAGATTTTATGAGTCCTTGCATAGATCCATTCTCTACATAGGAACCGGCCACATTCTCTAATGGGGTTTCACAGATTTCCAGATACAGCAGTGCTGCCTGTCCATAGACAGGAAGATCAGTATCCAGGACTATTTATATGAAGCATCTGGCATAGTCTACGGTCAGTAGGCTGTGAACCCTAAGATATAGCCAGGAGCTAGTTATTGGTAACCCTTACTGTATACTCACTTCTGATGCTTCTCTCTTTGGGGATGGCCAAGGGGTAAATTTGGATGAGCTCACGAATGGAATCAAATGCTTAATCTGGATGCTGGTGAGATATCTAAGAGAAGCAATTTTATAAAGGAAGAAAATATTCACGTATGAAGAATAAACTGTTTTAGACACATAAAAGTTATTTTTTAGGTTTAAAGGGTGTCTGTGATATCTGGATGTTTCTTTTCTCACTCACCACTTTCATAAAGCCACATGGCATTAAAAAATACATCATAAAATTCTAACTTAAAAGTTAGACTCTACTCGAAACATTCCTTTTTATCTGATGCCGACTTCTATTCCAGCCCATCATACCAGCCACTTAATGGAACTGCTTTTGCTTACATGCACAGAAACAACTGAAGAAAAGATATTGACACAAAAGCAAATGGCCAAGTCCCAAAAGATTAAGAGTATTTAGGGGAAAGGTATGACACACTTTCACTTTTTTTCAAAGAATTCTCTTCATGATCATAAAAGTCAACCACGAAGTTAAAACTCACTGGTCTTAGAAATACGTCGGTTGTAATTTTGTAGTAGCTATAAATGTCAAAAGAATTAAACCTTCTGAACATTTCCTCTGGTGATCCAGTTAGCCTACAAGAACCTCACTTACTAAATAGCTCTGCTCTCTGCAGACTCTGTGTTTCCAGTTTCTCATCTAATAATGGAGAGGAACCTTTCTTATAAAAATGAAGTGAAAACAGAAATTTACTTTCTATACTGGAAAGAGATGACTTGCAATACAGAAGGTTGAGAGAAGGCACCAGAATATCAGGATGAAAGGTGAGGGAAAGGGAGTCACATGATTTGAAAAACATATTCAGTGTGATATTTTTAAAAATGTTTACAAGGCAAAAGTACTTTGTAGTATCATAACAGTAAATAATACAAGCCATAGAATATAAAGCTTATAAAATCTTCCTAAGTGGTAATATGCATATGATACTGTGACTTTAAGAGGGCTTATCATAACTTGAAGAGAAATTTGAGGAATTTTTTTCTGAGATGCCTGTGTGCAGAAAAAGGGAGAGCAAGACTAGTCTTTGTAAAGAGGCGATAAATAATTTAAAGGTGGAAGAAAAAAATCCTTTTGGCCATTTGAGGTTTGACCAAATCTATTTACTATGATCTTTTCCTCTAATAAAATAACAAATGAGCTGATTTAAAGATGGTGTATCTATTTTGGCATTTTCTCCTCTCCCACCTGGATGCAGACCTCCTGGGTTCCAGAATGGACTCCTTTATTGGCTGAACAAGGAAGGCCAGAGGAAGGCAAACACAGACATATCCTCTCTGCAAGCTCAATCTATGTCTAATACATCCTAGTTTAAGGGCAAGTCATGTGTTTACATCGGTCTTAACTATACTTATAAAAGCAGAGCATAATTCCTCCCTTGCTTGTATAACTCATTTTGAGCTCTGGGAGGTTTGTATAAAGGTCAGCTGTCATAATTGTTCATTTATTTGGGATAATATTTTAACGTTTTTATTGAGATCTTGGGATTCCTAATGTGGGGATATGAAATTTCTTTTTTGACTAAAGCTTTAAGATAGGCTAGGGAATCGTACAGGATTTAAGTAACAAAATTTTGAAGCTAGAGTAGAACTTAAAGATCCTCAGTTTCTTCATTTTGATAAATGTGAAAACCAAGGCCCAGGAAACTCGTGTCTCAAGCTCCTGCTTACACAACAATGCTGAAGTGTAAAAAAGACTGTGGGATTTGGAAGTCCAGTTCTGAACTCAAATCACTATTCTGCCATTTATAATTGTGATATATTGGACAAAACATGTAATCCCAGAGAAGGATATTTTGATGTGACTAAAATTAAATAATTTCACTACGCACTTCAATTTATCTATCTACAAAATTAGGGCAATAAAACGTACCTTTCAGGTTATGGAGAGAAATACAGATAACATATAAGCATGCTTTTAAAATGGTAACTATTATTTTTCTTTACTAGAAGAAATTCCAAAAGTCCTGAATCTTATCTCTTTGCTAGTTTTAAGAATACGGTGTCAGTATAAACTTTGAAAGTCTTATTATTTAAAAAAAAATGCTTTAGTAAAAATCTATTTCTCGACACGATCCTCCTACAATATGATTAAACCTAGATTACTATTTGAAAAAGAGTAGTTCTCAAAAGGAGACTCAGAATGCTACAGGAAAAAAATGAGGCACCAAATTCAGGTAATGCTATAAACAATGGCTCTAGACTAAAGAGAAGCAGAGTTTATTAATATCTGAAAGATCTCTAAAAAATCCTACAGGAAGGAATCCTGTGTATATACTAACTGAACCAGTTTCTTTGGCATACTCAATAAATATCTTAATGGATATTTACATCCACCGACTTGTGTCACCTGGACAAATTCTGAATTCAACGGCACTAACATGTTAACTAAAATAATATGGATTCAAAAATAATGACTTAAATTCCTTCTGAGTGTTAAATAAATAAAATAGCAAGTCAATTAATTTATTTTCACTTTTGAATTATTATCCATAGGGCTGGCAGGATTAGGGAGAAACTGTTGAATAGGAATGGAGTTTTTACCTTGGGTGATGGAAGTGTTTTGGAACTAGACAGCAGTGATGGTTGTCCAACACTACGAATGTACTAAATGCCACCGAATTGTTTACTTCAAAACGGTTGCATTTATTAGGTGAATTGCGACCTCAGAAATTCTCTCTTAAAATTTTGCATATGTATAACAAATTCACTTTCAAAATATTAAAACCTGACTATTTCAAGTGTTGTATGAGAAATGTGTAAAAGTTTCAGAATCAAAACATGTATTAGATAATTTTAATACATAAAATGGATATAATGTTTTATCAATTATATCGCAATTTTAAAAAGCAACACGTTTCACTAAATCAAAGAGCAAGTTTTCTTAATGGCCTCTAAAATGTCCACATGTATTTGTAAAAATAAAAATCAATATTTCCTTTAAGCTCTGAAATTGCAGAGGCTATGTAATAAAGTCAATACTAGAAAAAAAAAGGTGTTTTTTTACAGGTAGCTAATATTTTACAGGCAGATTACAAACCATCACAAAACACATATTGACAGAGATTGACTGTGGCTGCTGTAACTTAATCTTGGCATTCGTGATCTCAAACCTCTCGAGTCTCACTTCATGGTTTATGATACAGTTACATCACAATCCCTCAATAGAATTACAGCTTTGTCACTAATCTCTCCCTATCAGTTATCCTGTAAGGAAGGAAGCTGGAAGGCATCACTAGAAAGAGGCAACGGCATGAATGATTGCATTCAGTCTCTTTCCACAACAATATCTGTAAGTCTGGAAGTGATAAATGGCACCCAAGTTATAAACGAGCAACAAGGTCAGTAGCACCAAGCAGCCAAGAGTTCAAAGAAAAGTCACAATTCTGATGGGTTCAAGAAGAGGCCACATACTGCTGGCGTGCATCCGTAGAGATAAATCCTCAGAGAAGCCTTACTGCAATTACGAAACAGAATTAGAAAAGCCTGTTATTGAAGAGCTAAGAGTTTGGTCCAGGAATTGAACAAAGAACACTCATTAGCATAAAAGTCATTTTTTATCTGGAAAAGTGATGAATTTAATAACATTCCATCACCAGTCAAGAATCCTGGTGGAAAACGTCTCCAAAATATTAACTGATTCTTTGACACTGAAAGATGTATAACTGAATAACACTGATCTTCCTCTTGGTCTTCTCTCCTTAACCACTTAAATGCATCTGTAAAGAATCTAGGGAATTGGCCTAACTCTCTAGAGTTATTTTAGGGTGCGTCTTCATCTCTTTAGAAATTTTCTTAGTCAACTGCATAAAATAAAAATGTGACTTATTATAAACTAAAATGTATAAATCTTCTAACAATACAAAGAATAAAACCACTGAGAATGTTATAATTAAAAGTTGCCTGAGAAATCTCCTTGTTTGACCCTTGATGTAATAGAGACCCCAAAACATTGAAGGTTTTTCCCAAAGTTCTATCACTGGTAATTAGCAAGTTAGGATTAAAATCACTGAGCTCCTGAAATTTACTCCTATCTTCTTTCTGCTTAAGAAGATGCTCCTGCAAACAGATAGCTACTGAAGGTCTTGTAGCTTCTAGGTCTTTCCTTGAATGGGCTATAGTCCTCAAGGTTTCATGCTCTGTAGATTGTAACAGATTTCAGTGATTGCTACTTCTCATTTATTTGTTCATAAGGGTCAAGATGAATGGTACCATGTTGGAAAATTTGCTAGCCATTCTGATGCAAAGATGGAGACAAATACAAGAGGGGACAATCACTGAAATCTCCACTGATCTTCAGAGAAAGAAGCCTGGAAACAGAGGACTCCTGAGAGTACTGAAAGCACTTCTCACCCCTTTGACTCCACTTCCTCATGAGAAGCCCCAAGGGACAGCATGGAGATTTTTCCTCCTTACTTTAAACATCTGTGTTGGAGGATAAAAAATATTGCACTGGGTCTCCTGTGAGTAATTAACATTAGGGTCATGATTTTCACAATGCTCTGGCCTTAAGCAACTGAATATGAAATCCTTAAAAAAAAAAAAAAAAAGCTGCTCATTGCATCCAACAATAGGAAGGTAAGGTACATTTTGCATATGTATGCTTTTAAGATTGAAAATGATGTTACACAGTTTTAAGGACAGGACACTAAACATTGAGAAAAAAAATATTTTTAGCAGTGGCCTAAAACTGTAATTAGAGCTAACCAAAGGACACAGAAGCTCTTATTATCCAAATTGGTGGACAACCCAAGAATGACATACTTGTCTCTTAAGACCATTCTCCTATGTAGTTTTTTTGTGCATGTCTAATTTCCTGGAACTATTTCAAATTAAGTATTGAAATTTTACCATGAAGCTTTCACGACCTCTTTTCTCCATTGTGTCCCATTAGCTCCTCTGAAACACTTTCTAATTCAAGGTGAGAGCCCCTGGTTGGCACTGTGATCTGGCCAAAGAATTTATGTAAATATGCTGAGTCACACTTCTCCTGAATATGTATAGCAACGGTTTTGCTTCAAAACGATCTCTCTTCTTGCTCTGCTAAACTTGAAAAACATAAGATGATTCTTTCAGTCAAGTACATAATTAAGAAGTCTAGAAAATGAATGTGAGATTTTTTAATGGATAATGTAAAGTACACAGGTGATCAAATAGAAAGCCACAGAGCTTCAAATGCATGTGAGAATTGTGAAGAGCTGTGCTCTGATTGGAGAGTAAGATCAATAGAAAATACAATCACTGAAGTGTTTTGTATATTCTAGATTCTAGAAAAATTATAGTCCAAGGCAAAGCCTTCTACAACCACATCAAAGTGCCTAAATTCTTTCCTAGTGCTGGAATGTTCTAACAATTATGGCTAGAAAAACCGAGTTGCAGGATAATGAACTGCTTCCCCCATAAGGAATAGGACTGAAATAAAACAGACCTTAAATGCCCCCGGACATCTTTTGGCACCTCTTCTTTAATTTGGGTAGGTTTACTTCATGAATATGTAAAATGCAGAATTAATCATTCTCTCTTTATTCTGGAAAATGAATTGCTCATGCAGATTTATCCTGTAAGCAATGCTGTGTGCACTTCTTTGCTTTCCTCGCTTGCTGTGGGCTTCCAGAGAAGCTGTTTACCCCTTTTCACAGAAAGTGCTTCCTTTAGTCTTTGCTGAGCCAGAAAAATCTGTGTTCATTATCAAGGTTGGGGGGGAGATCACAAATAGATATAACCTGGACAAAAAGCACTTTTAACTTAATTAAGACCGGCATTGTAATGAGGCCATTAAAGCACAAACATTATTGGCAATCGGCTGGGGCCGAGAGACTTCTTTTTAAACCTGTGGTGGATTTTATTGTTATAATGGTTTTTACCATAATGAAATTTAACGCATTACCAGGAAAAAGCCATGCCCTGTGGTAGGGTGCTGCTTATATTTCGAAACACGTTAGCATGAAGCTACAGTGAGATCTAATAATAGAAATGAACTTAGCTAAAGATGCATTGATTTTTATATTAGGTCATGTTGAGAATTTACAAAGAACATCTAGTCCATGAAACAAAAATCCTCTTGAGAACAGCATTGATTGCAAGAAGGGTAATATTAGAAAAATGGAAATCCTCTCCTCCAGGAATGGTGTGGAATGGTGTGCATTCGTATAATGGATTAAGTGCATGAGGTGGTTTAGGAAAGGTCATCTTTCAGATAAATGATAAATTTGATAAATTTCAGCAGATTTAATCACCCCTGAGATTTGATCAAAACAACAATGGAGTGACAAATAACATCTATCTCACCCACTTAATTTGCTTATTTATTCTAACTTCTGAAATTATAAGCATTCTTTCTATGAGCATGACCTATTCAATAAAATTCCTCACAAAATAAATTCCTACCATTTTAATACACATCCCAATTATTGGATGGCTTCAAAGAAGATAAGCAGATTGTCTTAGACACAATATCTGGAAAGAGAAGCCACGCAGAATTAAGGCAGTATTCGATTCTATCTTTCGCAAAACCAGATTGCTCCTAAGATACAAAAGACTAGAAAGGGAGGTGACTCTTTTATGCCCACATCAGTAGATTTGAAATCAGCATTCAACAAACCGTTTACATCTATACTAAACAGTTGGCTAACAGTTTTCTTCAGAGTGGTGTATTTCTTCATTTTCACATTCCAGCTTATGTTGTTTATCCAGATTCTCTATTCTATTTTCAATGTATTTTGTTTAGAAATATTAAGTTACAGTTTTCATATTTTGAGGGAACATCTTCTGAGAATTTTCCTAATCTGTAGGGAGGTTCTGGTGCCCCTTACTCTCCTTTTTCCTATATTAAATTAGTATGAGGTTCAACTCACTCTACCTCTGTTTTAAGTAAAATGAGTGATTGAGTTGCTTTTTGAAAGCAGGGATGAGCCCTGCTATCTTTTCCAACTTCATGGCTCTAGAGCTCCCTCTTTTGCTGTTTTCTCAAAGTGACTGAAACAATACAGAGTCCTGCTTTCTGAGATGGGCCTCTTTTGCTTCTCCTTCTCATTTTCACCTAGAGCAGAGGAGGTAAACCACCAGCCATGAACCCAGATACCGACCTCTGGCCTGTACTGCCCTCAAGCTAAGAATGTTTTTCATGTTTTTAGAACACCGAAAAAAAAAAACGAAAGGAATGGAATAAGGAAAGGAGATGGTTCAACAGAGATTGTAGGCGCCCCACAATAAAGTTGACAAATTTGCTATTTGGCCCTTTCAAGAAAACTTGCCAACCCATGAGTCCTGGATCAGCATTTTCCTTTGAACTTGTCCTTGTCCTATACAGTTAGGATTCTATTCCCAGAATTTTCTCTGGTTCAAGCAAGACTCTGACCTGAAAGAGAGCTTCTGTTTTTTCATATCAAGAGTATTTAGGGTCCAGATCTTACTGGAGTCCCTGTGAGCTAACCAGTAAATTCCATCTTGAGAGCCCCGCCAGCTTTGCCTGATGTTTTCAGATTTCTATTCTTTCCAGCTGGCTGTCTTTCTCTGTATTTGTGGACTCAGGAAGAACTGACATTTAGGCCACTGCCTCCATCTTCCCAAAATCGAGTTAATTTTTTTTTAAACAAATAATGAAGAGGACCCGGAAAGAGCAGGAACATTTCTGCTTTCTCTTTATGAACTAGAATGTGATTTGTTTTTTTAAGGACCAAATAATGTGTTCGGGAAATGCTTAATAGCTTAAGTCGATGCTTCTTTCTTCCTTATCTTTAATAAAATATTCAATTATTTTTTTACCTATGCTAATAAAACTGATCAAATAAATAATTAAATTTCAATTTATATACTATTCTACAATAAAATTAAATTCCCCTCAGAGAAAGTAGACTATCTCTCCTGGGTAATTCTATATCTCCCCTAATAATAAAGCCACTTTCAGGGTCGAAGCTATTTTGCTCTTTGTTTCAGATTTCCTTTTCAAGGATAAAGCACAATATGAACCTTCATAATTAAACTTTTTCTACAAGAATGATGGAGTCGCTTATATTGAACACATAACTATTCAAAATGCTCAACAAAATGTGAAAAGTAACTGAGGAAACCCTGGAAAACAAGCCAAAGCAGGAAGAGACTGGAGGGGGGTATTTGACTCTTTCCGGAAAGAAAGGAGCCTCACCAGGTGAGAGTCTTGTTTCCAAAGCTTTACCACTGGGGCCACCCACCTAGCAATACCTGGGGAAAGGAATGGAGGGGGGAACACTCAAGAAAAGGCTGAGACTTGCTGGCTTCCAAACTCAAAGAAAGAAGTTTGGGATGCTCAATGGCTGAAAACTGAGAGGGGAAAAATCAAAGAAAGACCACAGTAAGGAAATTCTCAAAAGTGTGTTAAGAACCTCACCAAAAATCTCCATCGATTCCTGGATGTGCCCAGCGTGGGATACAGGGAACTGCGGGTTGGCAACGTCAGGGGATGTCCAGGTGAAGTCAGTAACTGGCCCCTTTACACCACAGGCAAGGAGAGACCCAAGAAAGAGGCGGCCACTCCAGATGGGTACGTGACAGGCTTAATAAGAAAGGGAACTTACTTGGAGCTTTATCTTGAGCAGCCACAAGGAACGTTACTCCACCCCTGCCTGCCCGGAAGCCATAACTAGTTTAGCCACGTGACCATCCAGGTGGTCTCAATAGCACATTATTTCTTCAAGACTGCATCCTTGAAATGGCTCCTAGTGCCGGGAAAGTGGGCAAAATGTACATTCCAAGGACAGGGGAGGAGTGAGGAGCCTCCAGGTGCCCAGCTCTGGGTGGGTCAACTGGCAATCAGGTCCTCTTGATGACCTTCAACAAGAACTTTGAGGCTCTGTGTCAGATGCAGCAGGTGGAAAGGCTAAAGATACTGGGCAGTTTCAGTTACTACCCACTTTAGGGAAGACAGTTTGCAATTTAACACAGTCAAGTTAACCAACTGACTGCTAGGACAGGCCTCAGCCTTCTTCAGAAGAAAGTTACAGAACCCAGAATCTCTCAGGGTAACAGTAGACAGTAGAGACCAAATCCCACCCTCAGTAATCCAGATGTTGGACTCAGCAGGCAAAAATTTAAACAGTTATTATCAATATATGCAAGAACTTAAAGAAAGCGATGGCCACAATGAATGAATGGGGGGGGAGTTACAGCAGAGAAAGGAAAAATGTAAAAAAAAGAATGAAACGGAATATCTAGGATCAAAAAGTACATTTCATATGAGAAAATTACTGGATAAACTTAATAGTCAATTGGAAATGGCAGAAAATAGAGTGAAGTGCATTTACCTCTCTGGTTTATTATTATTATCATTATTATTATTATTATTATTATATGTACAGATGTCCTGAAATATAAACATGAATGATGAAAACTGTCAAGTACTTTATAGCTGTGTTTCTTTCTAAGTGCACACTACAATTTATACACCACTTCTCAAGTGAAAAGAAATTGAACTATTATTGAGCATCTTCAATATATCAGGTATAATGGGAAAGCAATGCACGTGTATCATCATTTCATGTGTATGTCTACTCTGTCAAAGTACTGTGCTAGAACCTATAGAAAAAGAAAACAGGTCTTCATTCTTTAAGGAGTTTGCACATGAATAAGGAAAATGCTCATGAGCTCAAGTACCATGAATGAAATCTATGTAACTAGCAGTCCAAAGTCATAAATATCTCTGACTATTCAGAAAGAGGAAACATATTCCCCTTACCTTTATCTGGCTTACAACGCTTTCTTCAGAATCTTCATTACGGTACCATTCTGTATTACAACACAAACTGTGTTTTAACTGTGTACCTGACTCACTCTTTCAACACTGTAAGATGTTAAGGGCAAAGATTGAGCCATCACCTGTTTTGGCCTCAAAATCTGGGAAGTCCTAAAATATTCCATTATTCAATAAATACTTCATTAAAGAAGAAATAATTAGTAACTCTAAATAATTTTGCAATTGTAAAATTTTATTTAACAAGAGTATCCTCATAACCATAGAAATTATAGAGTGATAGAGTAGTGTGGGTCCATCAATCCTTTTATTTTTCAATCTGACTTCAAGAGCCCTCTCCTAAAGCGCTTTAAGCATCTTCATCATTTTCAATATACATGCTGTGGAGTTTCTGTTGTGTCTCAGTAGGTTAAGAACCCAACATAGTGTCTGTGAAGACACGAGTTCCATCCCTGGCCTCGATCCAGTGGGTTAAGGATCCAGCATTGCCTCGAGCTGTGGCATAGGTCATAGATGCAGCTCGGATCTGGAGTTGCTATGGCTGTATTGTAAGCTGGCACCTGGAGCTCAAATTTGACCCCTAGCCTGGGAACTTCCATATGCTGCAAGTGCGGACCTAAAAAGAAAATAAATAAACAAACAAACAAATATGCTGCAAAGTGTAACCAAAAATATATTTTTGGTATTATATGCCAAATTTCAATTAAATATTGGATTTATATTTAATTTACTCATAAAGAATTTTCATTCTTTCTCCACAATAGAAATAGCAGCTTGTCATGTGATGGAAACTTTTTTTTTAAATCAAGGTTTCCCATCTTCCTTAGAATTCAAAATAATAACAAAGTTCAGAGTTTCTCCCTAATTTTTCTCTTTTTTCCTGAAAAAAAAGATTGAATTTTTAGAGCAATTTACAGCAAAATTGAGGAGAAGGTGCAGAGGTTTCCCACGCACCTTCTGCCCCACATACACGCAGCCTCTCCACTGTCAAATTCCCGCACCAGATTGGGACATTTGTTGCAGGTGATGAACTACCCTGATGCATCATTATCACTTAAAGTCCATAGTTTACCTTCGGCCAGGCTAGGGGTTGAATCAGAGCTGCAGCTGCTGGTCTTCACCACAGCCACAGCAACACAGGATCGAGCCATGTCTGAGACCTATACCACAGCTCACAGCAATGCTGGATACCCAACCCACTGAGCGAGGCCAGGGATCAAACAAGCATCCTCATGGACACTAGTTGGATTTGTTTCCACTGATCCGCAATGGGAACCCCCCTTTTTTTTCTTTTAGGGCTGCACTCATGGCAAATGGAGGTTCCCAGGCTAGGAGTCGAATCAGAGCTGTAGCTGCCAGCCGAGCGGGGTCTGTGACCTACACCACAGCTCACTGCAAAGCCAGATCCTTAGGCCACTGAGCTAGGACAGGGATCGAACCTGCATCCTCACGGATGCTAGTCAGGTTCGTTAACCACTGAACCACTACGGGAACTCTGGGAATGCCCTTTTTTTTTTTTTTAATAAACTTTATTTTTTTAGAGCAGTTTCAGTTTCAGAGTAAAATTGAGCAGAAATTACAGAGATGTCCCGCATTTATACCACGTGGCCTCACACTGCACTTTTTCTCTTTAATCATTTGCACTGCATGAAGAGAGGCGAACGCAAAACCAGAAGTCAAACATCCTAATTCTCAATCCCGGGTTCTTCCCACTTTACAGCAAATACACTTTTTTAAACACAGTCCCCACTGTAGCAGCCTGGGCCTACAGTCCCGCTCTAAGCAAACTTCATTCAGGGGTGATTATGGCCATCATTCCTTTGTTAAAAATTTTCCTGAGAGTATCATAAAATTTATACTTTAAGTATTAACCAAACTTTAGTGAATACAAATATATAGCATTCAATTATTTTTGAAGGCTAAACTTTCTCTTGAAAAGAGTTTTGTGTATTCAGTCTGTTTTCCTTTAAAATTGCATTTCCTGTTAAAAGTTTAATAAATAAGGAGTCAGTCACCTAAGGTCCTTCATTTACAATAAAGGGCTTTGGGAACTTAAGTGACTCATCAGTTTGTTTCCAGAGTTAGAATTCAATAATGACACAACCCTTCTTTTCCTTCACAGAATTTAGGATCTCTCAGAACAAGTTGATTAATTTAAAACATGTGACTACATAAATAAAATATTTTTCTATTCCAGAAGTGACATTTTCTTGTGAGATTTAGCACATGGAATAAAATTATATGAAAGCTATTTAGCAATGTGTTGGATAACATTAAATTACTAACAAAGCTATTCATGTAATTACAATTATATAGGTGACTGTGATCATTTTTATAATGCTGATTATGGTAATTATTGATATTATCATTAAAATCATGCTAGTTCAGAGAACAAATAAAATACTGTATCAATGAATAGTATTTATGTGTTTGTAAAAAAGGTGAGGGGGTGTGAGATTGGAGTCCACTAGGAGATGGGATGGCTGAAGGAAACGTTTATCAGTATTTCTCGTCAAATCACAATTGTCCAGAAATAGAGTGACTCTCTCAGATCCCAGCCTCTGGAGAATTATAAATCAGAGGATGACCTCTGAACATACTGGAGAGTAATTTTCCCTGTAAGCTGTCAAGACACCTTATTAGGCAACACATCTTCCAAAACAGTACATGGGACTAAAGCAGAGTGATTCCACCTACACAAGAATTGTAAACTCCCCTGCATTGTGAAGGGAAGATGCTTAAAGGTCAGACCCCTTCAGGAGTATTCTGTTGGCACCACAGCAAGGAGGACACTCCCTTTCATGTGGATTGCAGAGTCCACTTTGATGAAATAACCCCAAACTAAGTGAGAACCCATTTGGAAGATGGCGAGGACAGGGGTGGTGAGGGGAGACATCCGGAGTTGGGGAATGAATAAATCTCTTTAAATTGTGATTTTGTGTCTTGAGGTGCCTTTCTTAAATTTTGGGCTCTGAGATTACACCCTGTAAAAAGGAAAATAATAATGTAGGTTTTTACCTTTAATTAGAGATACTCCTTCATGTGTCGTTAAAGATGCTGGTGATTTTCAAGATGCTTATGTTTAGTAAAATTGGACACTCTCTACAGTTTTGCTTTGTTTCTTGCTGAATAAAAACTAACAAAGATAAAGAACTCTACAGGTTAAAATAGCCAGCGAAAGATCACATTCAAGTAACCATTTCCAATGTGAAAATGTAGTTGGAGCCCTACAAAAATCTTGACAGTGCTTCATGTGATTTTTCCAATGTGTATTAAAACTGTCTGATGATTCATGTGACTTTTCCAGTGTGTATTAAAACTATCAAGTGACGAGCTTAGTTTCATAGGAACTAACTTTTGACTTATGAATAAGGTGAACAAGTAGTGCAGTTTTCTTCCCGAATCATAAGATTTAACCTACCCATACACAACTCCAAAATCTGACCCTTGGAAGTACCAAAATGACAGTGACATCAGGAGACGAGGAAAAGGCAAGGGCAGCCACTGCCTGAACTTTTAGTAGGAAACCTGACTTCTCATTTTCTTTACAGAACAGCTCCTCAAACATTACAGTATGATGATTTATACCTCCTTTAATTTGACACTAATGAGGTTGATTAGGTGATTGAAGCAATTACTTTTCCGAAAGTAATAATATGTTTGAATGCTGGTAAAATGTCAAAGGATATTGAGTGACGATCATAATTTTCTGATTCTAAAAATGCATCTTAAGTAAAGGTTGCTTCAGTTAACTATCTACACTGCTCACACAGCACACTCAGGCGTTCCATCCTCTAGTGATGAAAAACAGGAAGTTCAACTAAGTTCAAATGAGGAATGTAAACAGAAAGTTCAAGGTATATATACATATATGACAGAGTAGATTCAGCTAAATGCCTCATATTTTTCTATATATAAAAAGGACACTTTGCTGAAATTGGCACTTGTAGAAATTAGCACAACATTGTAAATCAACTAGAATTTTTAAAAAAGAAATCACATTTGCATTAAAAATAAAAATTAAATATTAAAAGGACACTAACATATTATATGAAGATTGGTATGAAAAATAAGAACTAAAAGTTACATTGTTTTTATTGACATATATATAGAGAGAGACTTAAAACATTTGGGGAGGAAAGGTTATCCACCAAAGAAATTTAAATGATGCGAATGTTTACATGGTCAGCTAGGAAATAATAGGATTTTTTAAGAGCTGGAATGTGCCCTTAGTAATCAAATCATCTCTGGAAATTTTAATTATTCATTATATCTCATTTCTCCACTGAATGAGGTTTTTTTGAGTAAACACAAGGCCCAAAGTGAATAAAAATATAAATCCCCAAATGAATAAAAACAAATGCCTTTAGCATAAGTGACCTAAATTTGAAAAAAATTAAGAACTCTCAAAAGCAAAATTTTAAATCACTTGCCCCAACTTTGAACTTATTAAAATACAAATACTATACAGATCATCCCCAAATTATGATGGATTGACTTTGATTTTATGACTTGACAATGGTTCAAATGAGATACACACTCAGTAGAAACTGTACTTCAAATTTTGAATTTTGATCTTTTCCCAGAGCTAATGATAAGAGGCATCAAACTCACACCCATAGTCACAGCTCCCAGTCAGCAATCACAACGGTAAACAACTGATTACTTAGACCCATTCTGTATCCATACTACCTTCTGGTTCTCACTTGCAGTGCAATAGTCAATAAATTGCATGTGACATTCAATACTTTATTATAAAATAGCCTTCATGTTAGATGATTTTGCCCAAGTGTAGGCTAAGGTGTATTTTCTGAGAATGTTTAAGAGAAGCTAGCTAAGCTAGGGGTATTTTTAACTTGCAATATTTTCAACTTATGATAAATTTGTTGGGACATAACTCCTTCATAAGTCAAGGAAGATCTATACTAAAAACATCCCTTTTCTGCTGTTGCCTTTCAAATTGGTGCACATGTCACCATTTACTTAACAATGTGAAAGATGTCAAGTGAAATATTTAACACTGAAATTATGTTTTAGAATGCCAGGGCCATCGCAAATACAATTTTTATCCATGAGGCCTGAATCATTCAATGGAATACAACCTTCCTCAGGTACATCTACTCCACTTTATCCTATCTCCTGTCCCCTATCCTGTCCCCTATCCATCATGTCCTATTTCTTTTTCACCCATCATCATAGATGCATTCACTTATAATTATACTTCCTTACCCTTCACTTCTGAAATCAAGGGATCCTATATGTTTAAGCACTTTTTAATTTTTTTTTCTTTTTTTCTTTTTAGGGCCACACCTGAGGCATATATAAGTTCCCAAATCAGAGCTGCAGCTGCCGGCCTACACTAAAGCCAGAGCAACGTGGGATCTGAGCTGCATCTGTGATCTACACCACAGCTCACAGCAACACTGGACCTTTAAGTCACTGAGCAAGGCCAGGGATCAAACCCGCATCCTCATGGATACTAGTCAGAGTATGCCACAGTGGGAACTCCTGTTAAGCACTTTGCATAAACTCTTTTTTTTTTTTTTGCCCTCATTAAAACTTGGATCTCCACTGAATATAGCCTTTTCTCAATAAAAAATCCATATTATAAAAACTGCTGTAATCCAGGTCATTGAGAGCTCTATCCTATCCCTATATAAAGGGTCTACAGACTTGGAAAGGAGATAGTAAAAGAGATTGATCTTGTGACCATAGGCATACATTTCCTACCACGTTCACAAGGTGGGTGTTTGATGATGGTGATGACAGCTGACCAAGAAAGAAAGGACATACTTCTCCTCATCTGTCTTTCCCAAAGAGAATTCCCATTAAGTTCCCAATAACAGATTAAGCTATTCTTTATTCAAAGCTGTATAGGGTCCAAGAATGGGAATACGATTAGAAAAAAATAATTTGATACAGAAACCTGGTTATCACGTACCACACATTCTTCTGGAATGCCCAGTAATATCCTGAAACAATGACCAAATCCCTATTCCATTTTTGTATTTTATAAATTTCACACCATCTGTCATTCACTTTCAAAGGCTTTCTTCCTCCATTAGGTGTCTGCTGGTACGCAGTAAAGATGGAGGAGTCAGTGTCACCGTCAGTTGAGAATATGAGGCTTTTTTTTTTCAGGCTGCAGCTTGCAACAAAACCTTTCCCCAAAATCACCAATGGATTTTCCTTTTATCTCATTTGCTGAAAGTGGATCACGTGGTCTCTTTTAGTACAGTAGAGCCTAAAAACCCAGTGTATAGCAAGGGGCTCAGGAATGGCACATGTGGTTTAGAGCAATAATATTTTATCACGTGGAGACATTTTATCTTATGGAAACAGTGTCATCTTCCACAAATGGGGGTTCTAGGAACAAGAAAGAAAGTAGAAATAGATGTTCCATAAACCACTGTGTTTACCAGTCAATGCCTACAAATTACTCATTGTGAAAAAACTTGTTAAAACTCATAGAAAAGGGAGTTCCCTTCGTGGCTCAGTGGTTAACGAATCCGACTAGGAACCATGAGGTTGCGGGTTCGATCCCTGGCCTTGCTCAGTGGATTAAGGATCTGGCGTTGCCGTGAGCTGTGGTGTAGGTCGCAGACGTGGTTCGGATCCTGAGTTGCTGTGGCTGTGGCGAAGGCCGGCAGCTACAGCTCCTGTTAGACCCCTAGCCTGGGAACCTCCATATGCCGTGGGTGCGGCTCTACATAAAGGCAAAAAGACAAAAAAAAAAAAAAAAAAAAAAAAAAAAAAAAAAAAAAAAAAACTCATAGAAAAGGAGAAACAATGGAAAGTTACATGCTGTTATTTATGGATGACTACCAGTGTTTTCACATTTCATTTCTTCAATGTATTATGTAATAATTTCATGAAATTTATGAAATGTGGCAAGATTTTTCCAACAGGATGAAACTCAAAGTTCTGGTTAAACAAAGGTTCATCACCTTCCTCAAAGAAGTCACCAGGCCTGATTTCCAATGACTTTGGTGACTATTGACCAAGGCAATCTATTCCATATTTGGAATATGAATAGCAGTTATTTTTTATTTTGAACCAAGTGAAAATGTGGCCATGGATGTATAGCTGTGCATAAAGCAAAATGTCTATATTTTCTGGTGGAAGGTAACTGCACCTCTTAGTAGGAGTTATGAGACTGAATTATAAGTGCTGTAAAAAAAAAAAATCACTCTCATTTTTCACTCCTAAAGAATAAGAAGGAAAAAATATGTGCTATTGTAAGGTGAGCATGGGTCTCACAAGCGGCAGAAAGGCAGTGACACTGATTGTTGATAAGGAATCAAGAGGCCACAGAAGTGACCAGCTCTCCCACATTTACCAGGAAACCCCCAGCACGACAGCCACCAGATGAAGCAAGTCTACTAAGAAACAGGAAACAGGATGCTACCCTATCTCTCTTCGCCACAACTTCAAAAAGTCATTCCATAAGAAAAAAAAAAAGTCATTGTACAAAGTTACAGGAATCATGTGGAAAAACAAACTAAATGAGAAAACTCATGTCTCACACAATCTCATATTTATTTTTATTTAGTTAAATCCCTTTAACTCTCAGGGAACTCCACGAGTTGCTGTAGTCTATTTCTTTGGGACCTATTGCATCAAATGGAAAAAATAATGATCTAGTACTAAATGATTGTACTAGAAAACAGCAAATGAATAAGACATTATAACTATTTATAGAGTTTACAGGAAGGTCAACTAAGTTCAACTGAGGAATGTAAACAGAAAGGAAGTTCAAGGTATACATATATGACAGAATAGATTCAGTTAAATGCCTCATATTTTTCTATATCTAAAAAAGACACTGCTATATAGCAGATTTGGCACAACATTGTAAATCAACTATACCTTAAGTTTTAAAGATGTAAAAAAAGAGAAATAAAATAGAATCACACGTCCATTTAGAAAATAAAACAATAAAAAGGACATTAACTTATTATAAGGACTGGCATAAAAATTATAATCAAAAGTTACATTGTACTGTATGCTAAAAACCTTTAAAAATATAGAGGTTTCTCAGCCTACTATTATAATTGCTAGGAGCAATGAGGTAAAGCATCTGAGGTTGGATTCCCCTTTTAAAGTCTCTGTACAGCTCAAAAGGTGAAAAGCATGTTTACAGAGAAGCTACACAAATTTTTTTTAAGGGCCACATGTGCAGCATATGGATGTTCCCAGGCTAGAGCTGCTGGCCTACCCCACAGCCACAACAACACAGGATCCAAGCCACATCTGCCACCTACACCACAGCTCATGGCAACGCCAGATCCTTAACTCACTGAGTGAGGCCAGGGATTGAAACTGCATCCTCATGGATACTAGTCAGATTCACATCTGCTGAGCCACAATGGGAACTCTAGTTTTTTTAATATAAAATTTTCCATTTGCTTGTAGACGTAAGCATAGGGGTGATAGTGATGCATTTTTCCCCCAGAATTAATCTAATCTAATCAAATATAATGACCAAGGTTGGCCATATGTTAATTAATTAAACTAAACAACAATTTGTAAATGAATGACTGAGGAATTCACCAAACAGCAATGTTCTAATTAAGAGGTGAGCCCTAATACCAAATTGGAATTGAAAATAGACAATATTATTCATATAATGTTAAAGTTATGAATAAAATAATTTCTCAAAATAGAAAAAAGATTGTTTAAAGAGTGAGGTGAGGGACATTAAGCCTGACCCAGAGATCCCCCTCCCTCAGTAGAATCTTGTCCTTCAGACAAAACATTAAGGGGCACACTGGCAAGGCCTTATCTCAAGGGACAGGAGTATTTTACAGATCTCTTGTCCAAGGTAAACCACTGATATCAACTCTATACTCACTTAAAAAAATTCCAATTATGATTAGCCTTCAGGCACCTATAGCAAGAGGGTGTTACAGCCTAGCAACATCATATCTAGTCTATATGGAAATAACATTTATCTTTTAAAAACAAAAAAACAGCATTCTTGCCTATACCTTAGACTCTTGTCAGTTTGGTTTAGTTGAGATAACTGACGCTATATATACATATATTGTATATATGTATGCCATATATATATGGTGTATGCACACACACACGCACACACACACACACACACAAACACACAAAATGTTATGGTCCTACAAACCAGAATATAGTGCCCACATCAGAAAATCTCCAGAGGGCTACCTGCTGAAAATTATGTAATAGTCCACTTTGTGTAATTTCTTCGGAATTTGAGGTAGGTTCTGCTGAACCACCAATACATAGGTTTTACCAATAGAATATAAGTGAAATTCAACTTGGAGTATAAAGATGAAATCTATAGTCAATCATGGGAGAATGAATCTCTAGCTTTAGCTTACTTAATATCTACTGCCAACTCATCGGGTTACCAACACAGATATTACTCAGTAAGGAAGCCTCACTTGGCTACCAGGGAAGTCCCAGATTCCCAGGAAATGCTAGCAACCTATCAATGGGACAATTCACCTTATTTTCCCATATATTTTTAATTTAACTATGGCTTTCTTCCTATTATTTTTCTCCTACTTTGACTACCTGCTACTTTAATCATAATCATTGTCACATCAATTCAAATTTTTCTTAGCAAAAATTCCAATAATCTATAGCAAAATGCACAGCATTTTAATCTGTACAATGATATAAAAGATTAGTTAACACTAGATAAGGCATTCATTTTCCATTTGCCTAGTACAAATATATAGATTCAAACATAGGCCATTAAGTAAGAGACCATTTAGGAAATGGATAAAGGGAAGGATTTCTGATGCTTCTGAAACTTAACTCATATCATGGCCTGTCCATATCACAATCAAAGCAATATCTGGGATAGTGAGTCAACTGGAGGAGAGCCAAATTTGAAATATAATAAGCCCAGGAGGGAAGGTCCAGGACAGGAAGCTGGAAGCAATATGGTATTGTCTAATGCCACACTCCATCATCTGGTAGACTAAGTTTTGGCCAGGTTAGCTAGCAGCAGCCAAAAATGAGAAGCAGAAATTTGCTCATTACAGAAGTGCAAGTTGACTAATAACAGAGCAATACTATTTAGTAATTACCACCTTCCCCGCACACCTGCCCCATCTGTTCCCCGTCCCCAACACACATACCTAATAATGAATAGATATATGGCACAAAGGTCTTTGGACACAAGACAAACAGAGTCCAGGTAATGCGCCCTGGGAAAGTTCTCTAAAAACAGCCACTTTGAAACTTTTCACTTTGCTTCCCTAGGTTTATCAATGATGTCTTCCCAAAGGACTAATTAAGATTCTCCTCCCAAATCCAAGATACCTTCTAGGTACCAAGAGATATTTGTACTTTTAGCTAAGAGGGGGTAAAAGTTCTTCTATCTCTATAAATGTCCATTTGCATTTATATTTTGTCTCCTAAAACTCTTGATAATGCATGGTGAAAGTAAACCAAGAGGCAAAAAATGCTTTACAGTCAATGCAATAAAAGCTGGTTAAGGGAAGTTGCCCCCTTAGACATCCAAAGCATAGTAAGATATCTACCTTGATATAGATAAAATCAAGTATGTCACTACACTGACAAAAGGAGAAAGGTTACATTTCCTAGAGACTGAAGAATTTAGACTGGACATTTATATTCATGGAGCACCCCTGAAAAACTGTTAGGCTTTTTTGGGAAAATGACTTGCTAAAAGTAAGAGCCAGAAATTGGTGCCATCTATAGTTGCACACAGCCAGCTCCTTGTACCTAAATTGCTAGAATTACATCTCTGCTTTCTCTGTCTTCTCATTCTGTAATTGACCCTATAATTTAGTTTTGACTTGTTCCTTGCCTACCCTGATAGTCTTCTACCACCTAAGGGACAAAACGCTGTCCTGAACCCTAACCCGCAAGAGAAACTTATGCCTACAGATAGGTCAGTTGTGCTAATGTTCATCACTGTCTTATTGGCTCACAGTATTCCCTATTTTCTGGTTTACTCACCACTAACTGGGAAATGACTTTTTTCTGCATTGCAAGTTAGACTGCAGCACTCTTCAAACACTGAGTCCCCCAGTTCATCACCCATTTCCCATCATCATCTACATTGAGTCACTTCTTCGATGTCAGTTCTTCCCCACAGAACAGGTCTTGTGGTATGTATGCAGGTGGGTTTTTGGTCCTGCTGTAGAAAGACCATCAATATTTGGGCATGAGTCAACCCAAGATATGATATTGTAGAAGATCCCATTCCCTGAATATTTAACCCAACATTTATCTAGTCCCTGTTAGCATTTGTAATGAAGGTTATTAGTCAGTTGACCTTCAAGCAAGGTAATTATTCTGGTTTATCATGGTGGACTCAGTATAACCCTTTAAAGAAAATGCTAAAATGGTGAGTCTGAGAAATGCATTGTAAGGCAAAGAAGAGAGTGCAGAAAGAGGAAATCAGAGGTTCCAATCGGGGGGAGGGTTCAACTATACAGCCTTGCTGGCTCAGATGCCGGGGCTCACATTCAAGGATTGAGAAGGGTCTCTAGGAGCTATAGGCAAATGCCAGCAAGCAAGGAAGTGAGAACTTCATTCTACAACCATAAGGAACAGGATTCTGCCAACCACTTGCAAAATCTTAGAAGTGGATTCTTTCCCAGAAGTTCCAGGTAAGATCCTAGATGGCTGACATCTTGATTTCAGCTTTGCAAAACAAGACACAGAGCAAAGAAACCAATTATGCTATTCTGAACATTTGACCTGTAGAACTGTGAGGCCATAAATATGTATTGTTTTAAGTCATTGACTTCATAGTAATTTGTTTTGACAGCCACAGGAAACTATTTACAGATGTACAATTCACTCACAATTTTTTTGTGAAAAAGAAAAATCTTCTTGAGACAAAGATTAACTTCAGTATTCTTTTTTATATACAAAGTTAGGAGTATATATTTCTTAAAGTTCCTCCACCACTTTACTAGTAGGGAATTTTTATAAGAAAACATGTTTTCTATCATTAGATGTTTATTGAGCATCTCCTCTGTCCAAAGGTCTTTGGCAGATGTGAAGAATCCCTGCCTATGGTCTCAGCCTTGTATGAAAGATGGGCTGCTGACCCCTACAGGACAAAGTCTGACCACCTTCACACAGCATATACAGTGTTCAATCATCTACCTTCGGACTATAATTCTCCACTTTCCCTTATGATCCAGCCAGACCTGACACCACCTTCTTTTTAAACGCTTGATTTCCTTCCATGTCTTTGAAACTTGGAACTTACAGTTAGTTCCATACCTCAAGGTGGCACGTCCCTCTTTCTAGAACACTCCTTCCCCAGATAGCCAGGTGTTTTTCTCACTCAACTTCTTCAAGTCTGTGTCCCATTTTGTTCTCTAAAATACCCCTACCCTGACCACTCTATTGAAGATCATATACTACCATCACCTCCACAGTCTGAATTGGCCTTATCCCTGTACAATTTCTATTCCATAACAGTTAGCAATTTCTCCTGTACTATGTTTGTCATTTTTTTTATTCATTGAGTATTGTCTCTTCCCCTAATAAAATACAATTTACACAAGACAGTGACTTTTATCTCCTATGATCACTGAGTTATCCCCAGCACCAAGAACAGTGCCTGACTCATAATAAATAGACCCTTTATAAATACTGATAGATAATTGAAGGAATCTTACCAAGAGCATTTCTTTGCAGTAGCTATGTGTAGGATGGAGTTGGAACAGCCTAACTGATGTTGATGAAAAGTGGAGAACTTACAGGTGCACAGGTCATCTTGATAAGATCAGGAAGTTATGAGGGCCTAGATTTCACACTTGCCAAGTGTCTGACCCAGCATTCTTGCAGACCTGATCTGGAAGTGAGGGAAGTTTTATTAGATAGGTTTTGGTGAAATAGGGTCAACCTGACATACATAGGACGCTACCAAAAATGAATATCTTTCAAATTCTTGAAAGAGAAACAGAACAGTTTATGAGCCTCACTCATAAATTCCTTTCCCAACTGTCCCTTTCATGTTTCAATAAAGACATAAAAAAGTGTTTAATTAACTGCAGTATTTATTACTTCTCTATTGCCATTCTTATTAGCTTTGTCTTTTTTTTGATAAACCTTGCAATCCATGACTGACATTTTTCCCCCTTGTCTTTTCCTTAAAAAAAGAAAAATTAACCTTAGTATTCATATACCAGAAATGTGAGGATGAAAACTGTAAAGATTAGAGAAGACTTTTCCTCTCTTGTTACAAATACGAGTTGTCCCCTTTGAGGTTACACTTTAGCATTTTCTAATTGCTGACTCATTATTGAAAGTTGTACCTAGAAGAAAGAAAAAGCTTTCAAACAGCTACAAGCTACCTATGAAGCCACATATAGCTCCCCACACATAAACCAAAGCCACATATTGATATTTATAAAACTTAAGGAAGTTCTTCTGGGATATGTGACTGAAAAGTACTGGCACTGTGAGTGACAAGGAGTCAGTGTGCTCACTGGTAAAGAAATTCTAGTTCATGCTGGCACTGAACACGGAGCTTGAACTTGCCCACCATTTAAGAGGTGACAGCATGCCAGCTTTACAGAGGAAAGGTTTATTAAGGAAAAGTTACAGCCACTCGTTCTTTAGCCTTCTGTATCTTGTCCAAAGCAGTTTTGCCAAAGCCAAAATTTTAAGGGCTCAATTTCTCCATTTTAAATAGGGACCACAAATAAAACTGTCAACCAGTAAGAATAAATGTAGTGAACTTCTTGCCCAAAGCGGTGGACTTAGTTTGGCTAGCAGTGCCAGAGCAAATACATCCATGGGGCTCATTCAAAGCCTGACAGATGTTGACTTGGTCCCAACAACAGCAAGTGGAAAAACTCAGTCCTCAAATCACCTCATTGTGGGTTTGCATGTTTTAAGTTATGCCTGCTGCCACCTAAATAGCAGCTATTTCCAACATGTTTTCATCCCCCAAATCCTAAAATGGATCTAATCACATAGTTTCATACTTAAAAACACAACAAGCAGACATGACCAATTTTCCCTTAAAACTGGAGGCATAGCAGATAAACAAAGATAATTTGAAACCCAACATGTTTAGGTATGAGGGAAGAAAACAGCAATTTATTTCTTTAAAAAAAGATGAAAATCATTTTTTAAAAAAATAAGACTTCAAATCTGCCTGGCAAATTTCAATTGTAAGGGCAATCTCAACAGTCTGAAAAAAAATCAATATTAGATGTTCCAAAAAATACTTACAGTAGAACGATTACTGTGAAAATCCTCTGATATTTGCATTTCCTAAGGTAATGGTTGCAATACTCATAGAATCTCCCAAAGAATTTGTGTGTTTGGGGCTTTTTTTGGATTTCCCGTTGTGGTGCAGTGGAAACAAATCCGACTAGGAATTATGAGGTTGCTGGTTCAATCCCTGGCCTTGCTCGGTGGGTTAAGGATCCGGCTTTGCTGTGAGCTGTGGTGTAGGTCGCAGATGTGGCTCAGATCTGGCATTGCTGTGGCTCTGGTGCAGGCCGGCGGCTACAGCACCTGTTAGACACCTAGACTGGGAACCTCCATATGCCACAGGTGCAGCCATGAGAGGACAAAAAGACAAAAAAAAAAATAAAAAAAGAATTTTTAAAAATTTGATACCTAGGTCTGACCCTTGACCAGTTAAACCAGATTTCTGGGAGTGAGGTTCACGTGATCATAAAGTGCAGCCAGATGTAAAAATGAAGAAGTCTATAAACAAAGGGAGGTAATAAGAATTGTGAGAAAAATATTTTCCACCCTTGCCTGGTGATCTGTGTCTCCTGGAATGCTTCTTAACACTGGTTGCTTGCCAGTCTCTGGGGAAAAGCTTGGGACATGTATTTTTAAACAATTAACACAATAATCTTTATGATCAGGAACTTGGTGTCCTGGAAAGAGAAACGTGAGTAAGCACATACAGGCTTACAGCAGATATCCATGAATAGCACTTGAGAACAAAATGTTATTTAACCTGACTTCCAAATGACCACCTGAGCCTTTTTCAGGTAAGGTTTAAGGTTGGCATTAACTGAGGCACGCTCTAGAGCAAGCTCAAGTTTCCCCTAATAGTCTCACTGAACCCCCAAGGAAACGACAACATGAGAAAAATCAAGAACAAGATGACATCCTCAGGCACGTGGGCCATAGCGTTGGAGGACAGGGGGAGATTTTGCAGGAAGAATTGGGTTGGGGCAGATCCGCTTGTGTCATCTTGTTGTCCTCACACAGTCACTCTCTTCCCATCACACAGTGTACTCTGTTCACGCTTTTCCATTGCATGGACCCAGGGCCTGGAGCACCTTCAGAGCAGCAAGTGACTCTATCTCCTCAGGCCCTGATGATCCATGGGATCTGGCCCCTTAATAATATACTACAACATAGTCCTTATAAGTGTCCAGTTAAATGGCTGCATTTTACTCGTTTACTCTTTGTTTTACTATTTTTACTATTTTCCACTTGCATCACGGAGGTATGGTGGTGTTCATTTAATATCCCTCTAAGAGACCATAACATAAAGAGGGCAAAGGCAGGCTTTCACATTATGCCATTGAATTTCCTGCATAATTTGCCCTGTGAGACCCCACGACATCAGTGGCAATGCCCAGTGGAATGACAGAGAAGCCTGGTGGGCAAATAATATTCTGCTATAATCTTGGTGGGTTACAGTGTATCAGCAGGACGTGGGGATCCCAAGGGAGAGGGAAGAGCACCTCAGGAACCAATGGAGTAACCACTAGACTATTCAGATATAACTTTGTTTCAATTTGAGCCAGACCTGAGATTCTATAAACAAAGTGAAGGCCAAAGTCAGAAAGCTTGGAGATGCTCATCACAGAGGAGTGGATAGGGAAGATATGGTACATACACACAATGGAATATTACTCAGCCATTAAAAGGAATGAAATACCAACATTTATAGCAACATGGATGGACCTAGAAATTATCATGCGAAGTGAAACCAGTCAGGCAATTAGACAGCAACACCCAATGTTACCGCTTACATGTGGAAACCAAAAAGACACAATGAACTTCTTTGCAGAACAGACAATGGCTCACAGACTTTGGAAAACCTTGGTTTTTCAAATAAGACAATCTAGGGGGTGGGGGGATGCACTGTGGGTTTGGGACACAAAATCTATCAAATTGACTTGTGATGATTTATGTACACCTATAATTGAAATAAAATTCATTCAGTTAAAAAATATATATATAATTTTGGCAAGGTTAAAAAAAAAAGAAAGCTTGGAGAGGTTACCCTACCCAAAGACAAGGAGGTCCAGAGATACTTAAATTTAATCAAACTTTTTTTTTTAAAGTGGGATGTAATAACATCTACACAACCATTCCAGCTGTATTAGAGAAATCTGGGTGCAAATTTTAAAACTTTAATGATAAGGAAGACACGGTTAACAGTGTTTATATCTAGATAACAGGATTATAAGTGATTTTAGGAATTCTTTGGATTAATTTTATTTTCTAAATATTTCACAATGGATATTTTTGTAATAAGACAAAGTTAAAGTTATAACGGTATTGTGATTGTTCAAAATTTATTGTATATAATATATACAAGGTTGAAGGAAGGCAACTTTCAAACCTCATCATCTGAGGTGATTTATTAGTTTAAAGCCATTCTCATAGCAATAAGTTCTTAAAGAAATAAATATGTATATTATGAAACTCAAGTTATAACTCGATCCTACACGGTAAAGGAATAATTAAGTGTTCATTATTAAAATACAAGAATATTATAGTCTATTTTTTGTTGTCAAATATAAGTATTTTTCATGAATATTTGGCTAATATTTTTCCACTTAATGTTATTCTTATACTATAGACTATGTCATGAGGCATCGATATTGTCAACATCATTGACATGCTGTTTGGTTCTGGGACCCAAATTCTAGCATTAGTTCAAGAGTCCAGCATGTTCACTGTCATAGGGGAAGGGGTGACTTGAGAACAACTGTTTAAGCTAAAATCAGAAATTTTAAACATAATAGAAAATCCATGGTTCTATTTAGTTATTCCTTAAATAAAAAATGGAATTTTATAATATGCTCAAGTACAATCTATTTTTACTTATATTAAATTTAATGTATAACTCTTTTGACCTTAGTTAAAAATGGTATATTCTAATGAGTAACGATTAACAAGGATTCAAAATATCTAACTACTTGTTACATGTAAGAGTTACATACAAAAATGCCATGTCTTGAGGATTTTCTTTGTAATTCATATTGTCTCTGTTGAGCAAATATTGAAATTTTGCAGTCACAACTCAAGATATGTTTTAAGAGAAGTAACAGTAGGGTGGTTGGATGATGGAACAGCCAACAGAAACAACTACTCATAACCCTCAGACCCCAGAATTGTATATGATGAAATAGGGAAATACAGTTATCATTTACCAGCATAGCATTATAAACAACTAAATTTATTACCTTCCTCCCTTTCTGATGAGGTACACATTGAAATGGAATGACTTCGTATCAGACCTTGGGGAACAGAATTGTCTGTTGATTTAAGAAAAGGTATCTGATGAAAATTTAATTCATCTAACTTTATTCAGTGGAGAGGTACATAAAGGCACATTTAAAATGTTGCCATCTGAAACAGTAAACATTTAATATATAACACGCAATTTAATTATTCTGGAGATTGAAGCCTGTTTTATAGCTGAGTTTCCAGAATATTGTTCTGGCCTCTGTAATTCTGAAAACGAGTTTCCAGGATGGCACTGAAGAACAACTTGCCCACAATCATCCCACAGCAAAAGTCATCACTGTCATCATCAGTATCATCATCATCTCAGTTATAACAAATAAACTATAACTGGGAGCACAATTTTTAAACTTACCTTTGCCTTAAGTCATGGCTATGGAATCTTTCTGCCATGTAAGTTTAGCCTTTTAAGAAATAATATCTAAAATTAGAGAAATGAACTGACAGTAAAAATCAGCTAAGATTTTTAATAATTATTTTGTACATGTATTTTAAACCATAAGAATTTAAGAATACGATGAGAGGTATTTTTTTCATTTTTGACTGTATTGAAGTATAACTGACATACAATGTTGTGATAATTTCTGCTGTACAAGAAAGTGATTCAGTTTTACATATACCGGACCATTCTTTTTTCATATTCTTTTCCCATATAGATTATCAAAGGCTATTGGGTAGAGATCCTTGTGCTATATAGCAGGTCCCTGCTAGCCAGTCATTCCGTATACCACAGTATGCATATGCTAATCCCAATTTATGTATATACACATATGTGTAATTTTATTTTGCTCATTGAAAAGAAATATGTCATACTGAAAGCTCTTCTTGTGTGATTTAATCAGTATCCTGGAACATTATCATTATTAGTCTACTAAAATAAGTTACTATTATGGAATTGGACATATAAAAATACTGGTGGTAGGATAAATTTTCTTGTAGTACTGAGGATAAAAATGGGTAAATGTAACCAAAGAGAAAAAAACATGTAAAGATTCATTGAAACTCAGTCATAAGTAATACATAATGGGTGGAAAATCACCATTGCCAACAGAACTGAATATTCTATAACCATAAGAAGTTTATTAAGCTGTATTTTTAAGCAAAGCCTACAGGCAAAACATGTGCCTAGGAGGCATGTTCCAATTGTCATGCACACTCGGGTAGGGACCATAGTGACAGCTCTTTGGGAAAAGGCTGTATTTATAATTTAAAGCATAGTAGTTGTCTGTGAAAAATTGGCATTTTTAATCCTATGTGAATATGCAGATCACACTTGCCACTCCAACTATGCCCATTATCAAAAGCTAGGAGTAAAAAGAAAATATTTATTACAAGGGGCTAGATTACCAGTGTGTTGAACATCGTTTAAACATTAATATTAAATTAATCTCTGTTAAGAGAACTGATGGGAAAGAAGAGTCAACCAAAAATATATAGAAGCAGGATCAATTAAGCCTAGCAATGACTAAAACAGAGAAAATGATAGAGTTAAGGAATTAGACCTCCTTTGATTCAGGGATAAACATTAAAAAGTAACATCCATTAGAGAAAAGCAAATAAAAAGTCAGCAGCCATTGTAGTACTCCCTATGTGTTTGTCTTTTCAACTTCTTCATAGTGTTATTTAAAGGTCATTTAATTTTGTTCAAGTCTGGGTTTTTTTTTTTTATTGTTGTTGCTATAATTACACTTCGTTGTATTACCTAGGAAATTTTTATTTAACCTAAGGTCATAAAGATTTTCTCTTATATTTTATTCTAGAAGTATCGTTGTTTTACCTATTGTATTTAAGTCTATGGTCCAGCACCATTTATTGCGAAGACCAGAATTTTCCAGTTGCATTACCTCGGCACATTTGTCAAAAATCAATTGTCACAGAAGATTTAATATTGTTAAGAAGACAACGCTCCAAATATTAATCTACAGATTTAATACAAATCTTATCAACATCCCAGTTGTTTCTCTTTTTTTTTTTATTTTAACAAGCCAATAATAAAACTTGTGTATTACTAAAAGTGATCTAGACTATCCAAAACAATCCTGAGAAAGGAAAACAAAGTTGGAGTAATCACATTTTTTTTTTTTTTTTTGTAAATCAACACATTGTAGAACTGGCTTAAGGACAGACACATAGCTCAGTGGAATAGAATTGAGAGTCCAGAAATAAACCTTTACAACAAGGGTATCAAGAGCATCCAATGGTGAAATAAAAGACTTTTCCACAAATGATTCTGACAAAAAGCTAGATAGCCACAAGCCAAAAGAGAAAAAAATTGAATTCGGAAACTTTTTTATGCCATACATAAAAACCAGCTCAAAATGACCATGTACCTAAATGTTAGAGCTAAAACTATAAAATTCTTTGAACAGAATATAGGAGAAATCTTCCTGATCTTGGATTATGCAAAGCCTTCAGAAATATGACATCAAAGCACAAGAGATAGAAGAAATATTTGAACTGAACTTCATCAAAATTAAAAAATTTGTCCTACAAACTATAACAACACGGAAGCAAAAAAGATAATCCACTGAATGGGAGAAAATAATTGTAAATCATATATCAGAAAAGGGAATTGTATGCAAAATATATAAAGAACAGCTACAACTCAACAATAAAAAGTTTTTTTAAAAATGGGCAAAGGATCTGAGTGAATGCTTCTCCAAAGAAGGTACACAAATGCCCATAAGCACATGAAAAGATGCTTGTTAGGAATAAGCAGATAAAAACATAATGAGATATTACTTCACTTCCACTAAGGTAGCTATAGTGAAAAAGACAGGGAGTTCCTGCTGTGGCACAAGTGTTAAGAACCCCACTGCAGCTCAGGTCCCTGTAAGAAGGAAAGGATACAATCCCTGGCCAGATCCAGTGGGTTAAAGTATCCAGCAATGAGGCAGCTGTGGCACAGTTTGCATCTGAGGCTTGGATTCAATTGCTGGCTCAGTGCTCGGGAATTTCCATATGCTGTGGGTGTTACTATTAAAAAAATAATAATAATAAGACAGATAACAAACATTAGTAAATATGTGGAGAAACCGAACCTCTCATACATTTCTGGTAAAAAGGTAAAACGGATTTTTACATTTTAGAAAATTATTTTGGAAAATTGTTTGGTGGGTCCTCAAAATATTAAGCATCGAGTTACCATAAGACACGGTAATTCCACTCTTAAGTATATATCCAAAATAAATGAAAACATATGTCTACATAAATGCTTGTACACAAATGTTTATAGCAGAATTATTAGTAGTAACCAAAATGTGGAAACAACTCAAATATCCATTATATGATGAACAGATTAATAAATCTGATATATCCAAACAATAGAATATTATTCTTCCAACACATCCTCTACAAAAAATATGTCAGAATGGCTCACAAAAATACAAGACTTTTGGGAAAAAGAGCTCAGGAGAAAATCTTCAGAATCTAGGAGAAGACAAAGAATTCCTTTTCTTTTTTTCTTTTTTCTTTTTATGGCCACACCTCTAGCATGTGGAAGTTCCTAGGCTAGGGACTCAATTGGAGCTACAGCTGCCAGTCACAGCCAGAGCAACGCCAGATCCCAGCCCTATCTGTGACCTACGCTGCATCTTGCGGCAACGCCAGAGCCTAGAATTTAAGACTTGATTCCAAAAGCATGATGCATAAATACAAAAACTGATAAATTAGACCACATAAAATTTAAAACTTTTTGTGTGTTGAAAAAGCTTTATGAGGAGTTCCTCTCATGGCTCAGTAGCAACAAACCCAACTAGCATCCGTGAGGAAACCGGTTCGATTCCTGGCCTTACTCAGTGAGTTAAGGATCCGGCATTGCCATGAGCTGTCATGTAGGTCGCAGACGTGTCTTGGACCCACGTTGCTGTGGGTGGGCTGTAGGCTGGTAGTTACCGCTCTGGTTAGACCCCTAGCCTGAGAACTTCCGTATGCCACAGGTACAGCCCTTAAAAAAAGACAAAAAAAAAGATTCATGAGATTCAAAACTGGAAAGCCAGATTAAGATGGCGGAATAGAAGGATTAGAGCTCAACATCTCTCCCAAATAACAGCAAAAATACAACCAAATGCCGAGCAACCTTCAACCAAATGGACTGTAAACTTCCAAAAAAGATACTCTGCTGCAGAAGACACAGCGGAGACCACATCAAGAGGTAGGAGGGGCGATTACGCGATAGAAGCAACCCCATACCTCCCGGCTGGGAAGCGCCACAGACTGGAAAGTAACTGCATCACAGAGACTCAGCTACAGGACTGAGAGTTCTGAGCCTCACGTCAAAACCCCACGCCTGGGGATCGGGCACAGGGAGAAAGAGCCCGGGGAGCATCTGGCATTGAAGGCCAGCAGGGCTTGTATGCAGGAGCTCCACAGGACTGGGGGAAACAGAGACCTCACTCTTGAAAGGCACACACAGACTTTCACGTGCACTGGGTCCCAGGGCAAAGCAGTCTCCAGAGGAATCTGGGTGGAACCTGACTGCAATTCCTGGAGGATCTCCTGGGAAAACAGGGGTGACTGTGCCTTGTTGTGGGGGAAGGGCATTGGAGGTGAAGCTCTCGGGGACATTCAGCACCCTGCATTTCTCTGGAGGTGGCCATTTCTGGGCCAGAAGGGAGTGGCATGATATACTAAATGTGATGAAAGGGAAAAACTTCCAACCAAGATTACTTTATCCAGCAAGGCTCTCATGCAGATTTGAAGGAGAAATCAAAACCTTTACAGATAAGCAAAAGCTAAGAGATTTCTGCAACACTAAACCAGCTTTACAACAAATCCTAAAGGAACTTCTCTAGGCAGAAAAGAAAAGGCCACAACCAGAATCAAAAACACCACAAATTATAAGGCCCACCAATAAAGGCATATATACAGTAAAGATACTAAATCATACATGCACAATTATGCTACCTAAAACAGTAATCATGAGAAGAGAGCACAAATGCAGGTCACTGGAAAAGCACGTGCAATTAAGAAACCAACAACTTAATACAATCTCAGTTATATATAGACTCCTATATCAAAACTTCAGGGTAACCGCAAACCAAAAATCTACAACTGATACACAAACAAATGAGAAAAATCAACTCAAATGCAACATTAAAGATAGCCATCTTGTGAGAGGAGACAACAAGAGAATAAGGGCAGAAAAAAAGAGCAACAAAAACCCCAAACAGTTAATAAGATGGCAATAAGGACATATCTATCAATAATTACCTTCAATGTTAATGGACTGAATGCCCCAGCCAAAAGACATAGACTAGCCGAATGGATACAAAAACAAGACCCGTGTATATGCTGTCTTCAAGAGACCCACTTCACTTCTAGAGACACATACAAATTGA
>PVHT021183696.1:27100965-27140126 GCA_004024745.2 Catagonus wagneri | reverse complement strand
AAACTAAAAAGACACAATGAACCTTCTTACAGAACAGACAATGACTCACAGACTTTGGAAAACCTTGGTTTTTCAAATAAGACAATCTGGGGGGTTGGGGGGATGCACTGGGGGTTTGGGATACAAAATCTGTAAAATTGACTTGTGATGATTTATGCACACCTATAATTGAAATAAAATCCATTAAGAGAAAAAAAAAGATTCATGAAAAGACAAGCTGCAAATTGAATGGAAATATCTGCAAAGCACATATCCAACAAAGAATTAATATCTAGAATATTTTAAAATAACTCTCAAACTCACAGTAATAAAAAAAATTAGAAAGTGCACAAAAGACGTGAACAAAATTTTCACTGAAGAACATATACAGACAGAAAATAAGATAAAGATTTTCAGCATCAGTAGCAATTAGTGAACAAACTGAAACATCAAACCAAAATGAAACATCACTACATACCTATCAGAATGACTCATAAAAATTAGTGACAACATCAAATGATGATGAGGATCTGGGACACCATCACCTATACATTGCTGGTGGGAATATAAAATAATAGAACCACTCTTAAAAACAATTTGGCAGTTTCATGAGAAACTAAACATGTAACGACTATAGAATCTAGCAATTATCTGAATGAAGTACACAACATTCACTGAGGAAAGACGTTGAGATAGGCTGCTTGTTACCAATTTACCTTTCTTTTTGAACTTCTGTTCAGCTTAAATATTTTTTATTTGAATGATGTAGACAAAAATACAGGGATGGGAGAGAGGGCCAGAAGAGAAGTCAATTTTACTTTGGAGTGTGCAGTGAATTTTAAAAAAATATCTATTTTCCACAACAATCAGTCTAATAGCTCAGTAAAATCTGTATGATAAATAGTCAAACAGCCTATGCTTTCATTTACATGTGGAATCTTTAAAAAAATGAATGAGTATAACAAAACAGAAAAATACTCAGAGATACAGAGAACAAATTAGTGCTTACCAGAGGGGAGAGTGCGGGGGGAGGGGCAAGATAAGGGTAGAGGATGAAGAGGTACAAAAAACTAGAAATAAGTAAATTACAAGGATGTACAGTACAAAACAGGAAATATAGCCAACATTTCATAATAACTTCATATGCAGTGTAATCTATAAAAATATCAAATCATTGTGTTATATACCTAAAAAGAATATGATATAGTAAGTCAACTATACTTGAACAAATAAATTAATTAATTAAATATCACATATGGAAAAAATTAAGTTGCAAAGTACCATGAACGTATATAGAGATGTTGCTCTTTTAAAAGAAATACTTTTTGCTTGAATTGTATTAAACATGCTTAAGTTCAAAGTTACAGAATTTCAGCTGCATAGGATATTGCACATGAGTGTTTAGTTATTAAGATTTGCTAGTATGTTTATGAAACATAATTTTACTAATTATTACAATGGTATGGTATGCTATAGCTTTATCAGCAGTGATTCTGTTAAGGGAAACATACTTGAATTTTATTTTTCTGGAAAGGAAATCCCTTGGGACAAAAGTGCTGTTTTCCATATTGTCAACCAAATGTGAGAGACCCCCAGGTCTAAAATCCAACAGACAAGGTTATGGGAAGTGACTCATTTTTGGTTGAGACATTTTTTTGCCTTTGATGTCTCTTTATCTTTTGCCTGAACTTTCGTTTCAGAATAACATACACTTCTTTTGTAAGTCCTTGTGTTCCCTCCAAATAAGCCAGTTCTGTCAACATACTCTGATTTCTATTGGTTTCATAAAACAATTTCCTAATAATACAGTTTGGGAGTTGAAAGTGATTGTGGAGGAATTTTAATACACTCACATTGTATTTATGAAGACACCATTTTTATCAATAGTTCAGACAATGGAAATGGGGTAACCGCTAATCAACCGCTTATCCATTAGTTAACTCCCTCGTCTGTGCAGATATGTATTAATTACATGTGATCATTTCATTATCTATCATCACATCCGGAACACCCACGGGAGACACATGAACGCACACTCTTTCCTCTTACTATGCTTTGCAAACTGCTCATGTGAAGCTGATGATCCTTTTATGTTTAATAAAATCCATGAGATTGGCCAACCTTTGAACACTTGAAATGGAAGGAGTTACTTTCAAGAAGTGTGTTTTCAAAGGCAGCAGGAAGGGCAGGGCTGAGCAGCAGCCTGGTGAGCAAAACGCTAAGAATTCTCCTGTCATCTCGACCCTGGTGACCCCTTTACTCCACTCCACTTCCCTCAGCTGCAATAACAGAGAGCTGTCTTGTCCTTGCTTACTTGAGGACATGAAAAGGAAAGCAGGCAACCAAGATGAGTGGAGGCTGAACCTGGCAGTGAAGTCTTATGGAAAAAGGCAAGTTGAAAATCAGAAGACTTGAACCCTGTCTTCCACTAATCGGGACTCTGTGACCATAAAGCCCACAAAGAAGTCGAGGTTTTCATTTCTTTATCACAAAATGGCCATAATCACAACAAAAAAGTGAATCTTGTGGTTCTTTTAAGAGAGGAACACTTGCAAAGGTACATTAAAACCCAAATAAAGGCTGCATTCATTTGATGTATTATTATAATTGTCAAATAAGTCACAGAATTAGGTCTGACTTAATAATTCATTTTCCTAGATTCGAATAGGAACCAAATAATTTTTTAGTCTCGTGGCAAATATCCTTTAGTCAAAGGAGTTTTAAGGTTTTATTCAATAGGAAAACTGATGGCCAAAAAGCGATTCAGAGAGATTCTTAAGGGACATTTGTTCTTGGATATCAACCTCTAAAAACAAGGTTATGAAGTGAATCAGAACTCAGTGGATTGCATTCTGTCAAACGATTTTAAAAAGAAAGAAAATGTTTACTCAGATGTGATTGGAATTTCAGGAAAGACATAATTATATTTTATACTGTGTTTATGGTATTTAAAGGTTGTAGCAATGCACTGAAAACAATATTAAATAAATAAGAGAAGGCTTTTTAAAGATGCCATTAAAAAACCATAGCAATTTTGTTAAAACCAAAAATACTTATTAGCTAGTATTAGATGATTTCCTGTGCAATTTTTCAAACTCAAAGATATTTAATGACTTTCACAAACCGGCAGCTTAAAACATTTCTTTACATGTGCTGGCAATTCTAACACTTAAAATCAGTAGGAGTTAAGAAAAATATCTGAGGAAGCTCAGAAATGCAATGCAAATACTTTCAACTCATCTGCCTCATTTCTTGATCAGGGCCTACAAAATGCCATCTACTTATTGGCTGTTCCTTCTGAATATTAATAACATGATCAAAAATATCATCTTGTTTTATTCTGCTAACTACTTAAGGAGTTTTATTCTCCTAATTACCCTAGGCTTTAACGTTTTCAGTATGGATGGTGTTCATAATACATGGGTATATTGACAAAAAATTATTTTCAAGAAGTATTTAAGTGATTTCAAGTCAAAGCAAGGAAGTGCCTGTTGGCTTTGCCCATACCATCTAAAGGCTGATATAGCAATTCTCTTTTCCATGCTGAGCTGTTTACTCTTTCACAGAAAATAAAATTACGGGAAATTGCATGAAAAAGTTGGTATTTCAGCTTTAAAAGGGACAGAGGCTGAAAACTGCTTATGGGAATTAGAAACTATAGTGAAGAATCAAAATATACAGGCCCGGAACAAACAATTGCCATACTTAACTCAAACATTATAATGTATCTTTTATCACAGTAATTATATCAACTGAAATCACAATCTAATTTTTGCCTAATTACACTTTATGATGTAAGAAACAATAATAATTGAACTTATGCCATGGTTAAGTGATTATTGTTATACCTTACACGACATCATCCATACCACTCTAAAGCGCTTCTTCCCAATCAATGTTAACTCTGTATGAAAGGAAGAAAAGTCCTTACCAGTCTTTTCATGCAATCTGCTCCACTGAGTGAGTTAAATGGGATCTTGGAAGTGTCTGACACAGTACCAAAGCATGAAATATCAAAAGCAGAGCTTGTATCTCTTGAGATTTTCCTATAAGCTATTAAATCAATAAAGATTTTAAAATAACTTTTAAAATGAAACTTCAAAATATGTTCATTTATGAATCTGTAGAGACAAAAACATGATTATCTCTAATTAAAATTAACTAAGGTATCTTTTCTATTGCTTAGCCAAATTTAGCTTTTAACCAAAACCAGGTAAAGCTGTTTTCTATTACCTACCCACTGGTGACAAGGAAGGAAGAAAACTAGCATCTCTGGCATCTTCTACTTAAAGTAATATTCAAATTCTTTCACATTCAGTCCTTAACAAAAATAGTTTGAGTGAAGTTTATTATTTTTGTTTTACAAACGAGGAAACAGACACAAGCGATTTTCCAGGTAAATGATGGTGCAGTGATTCAAAGGCATTTAGTTCAAAGAAATTTTATGGCAAAATAGTGAGAAAGTGTGATAAAAACTGTAAAATGTATTATTTTGTTCTGTATTATGTTCAATTTGTGAATGCTTTTCATAATACAAGTCAGACCATCTAAGTAAGGGTGAGCAGATTTACAAAGCAATTAGTATATTTCAGAATCAGATCAGTGCAAGGAAGGACCAAATGTCCCATATGGATAACTACCTTTTGAAATGATGTTCTATGTTGTTCTGCTGTTAATACTAGTGCAATCTCAATCATGCTTCAACAACAGAGGTCATGTGAGTTTGCCAAAATGTTTTTAAAATTCTTTTATTTGTTAATTGTATCATATTGATGATAACCTAAAAATATTAATTAATTGCTTGAGCACAAATACTACCTTCTAGTTTTGATGCTGTATTTCTTCATACGTAAGCTCTAATGATACCACATTCATGGTACAGGCTAATGAGAAAACAGAAACCAACATAATGCTAATTTATGTGACTTTTAAACTACCTGATTTTAGGACTCACTATAAAGCTGCAGTTACTAAAACAGTGTTATGTTGAGAGGAAAAAGAGATACATAGATCAATGCAGTAGGCTAGAAAGTGTACAAATACACCCACATAAGCATGATTGATTGACTGATTTTTAAGAAAGATACCAAGGTAATTCAATAAAGAAAAGATAGTCTTTTCAATAGACAGCATTAAAATAACTAGGTATCATTTTATGAATAACCACCCTCAATGCACACAACATACTATGCAGAAAAACTGACTAGAAATGAATCATAGATGTAAACATAGATATAAATTTCTTTTGCAATATGATTTAAATAGTTAATCCTGTGTAGTAGGTACAATGTGCTGCATAAAAATCAGGTGGTCATCAAATGCAATTTTATGTGTTCATTACTCAGTTTATTTTCTGTAACAGGCTTCCAAGTAGTCAGATCATAATAAATTAATATCCATTAAGTATCTATTTATTACTGGGTTTTAAATGTTGAGGGAGTTTCTGGGCATCTGGTCCTTGTTTTCTAATCTCTACATTCTGGCATCTCCTGAGATCAGCTGAGGAATCCATAATTTATTTTAGTTCATGAATTTCTGTCTAAATGGTTCACTGTGAAGTCATTGATCTCTCCCATCCAAAAGTTTCCTTGGGGTATGCTCTGTCTAGGCTACCCCCCATGTCCTTTTAGGGTGTATAGGATTATTAGGGTGTGTGACTTATTCTCATCACACAAGTCATGGAAACTCACAAGATGAAAGGCTATCTATGATGTGTCATTACTTCCTTGCTTCTCTTAGTTTCAGAGAATATTTGCACTTATCAGTTACCAACCTGGCGTGTGTGAAAAATGTTATCATAAATTGAGTAGAGATGTTGGTCCACCTACATCCATTTTGTCTTTTTCCTAGGCCAGTATTCCATCCTCCTTTGCTGGGAGGCGTGGCCATGTACTTGAGTTTTAACCAATAGGATATGAGTATTTGGGAAATAAGTAATGTTCTAGCTGAATAACTGAGAGAAGAGCAAAGAGTACAAAGAAAAGCAAGGGTGGGGGAATCTCTGTTAGTATTCCCCAATATTACCCCACAACATCTGCAGTCCTCTGTCAAATGGATCACATACCAAAGAACTGCATCATCTCCTAGGGTCTCAGTAACTAGCTTGAGACCTACCCAGAACTAGGGGAACTGTGTTACAAAAATGATTTGTATTTTTGATCGTGAGGAATTGGGTCAATGCACAGATGTTTACTGAGTCCCTCCTACATATACCAGTCACTATTCTATATATTTAAATATCTATAAGTACAAACACTTGTAGTGAACAACCAACAGTCTCTCTTTTCTCCCAAGGTGCAAGTACGCAACAGAGGGATCCCCCCACTTCCAGCGTGACCCATGAGATGCTAGAGTGAGACGGAGACCAGGCAGGACAAGTTTCTCTAATTCTCCACAGATGTTTTTGTGAAGTTGCTCACGTGACCCTGGAAACACCTAGGAGCACTGATATTTGAAAAGATGAGTGTATTTCCCCTTGCATTTGCCTCTAGAAAGCAATTAGTGCCATGGGCCCTAGAGTCTAGTTCTTGACTTGAGATTCTTTTCCTCATTTCCATCTCCTCTGCAGGAAGTGCTCACAAGGTTTGTGATGTAGAACTCAGATATTTAAGAAAACTGCCCACTGCTTCCAATTCTTCTAGGGCCTGCCTCACTCCTTAATCTAGAGCAAAGGAGCATGTATTCAAACTGTATCATTGACACATGCTTGGATAAACTACCGTTTCCTGATTAAATATACAGAGTAAATTCCAACATGAGTCCCAGGTGATCTGCTGGATGTTAAGTTTCGTAAAATAATCTTTTTCTTTACTGGTTTCTCAGTTATGAGTCTATCTTGATTTTAAACATCATTCCATAATGTACCAAGTCTCACCCCAGCTAGTTAAGCTGATGGCAAAAAATGAAAATCAGTTAGAATTCTCATGTAATAAATATGGGAATTGTGACTTCAATGCTGGAGTGTTGGAAAACTGAAGGATAGGGGATTTTTAGGTTTTTGGAGAACGTCCTTCCAATAGCAACTGGACTTGCAAGGGCTGGGATATTCTGAATTTACAAGCTGTGGGTTAAAGTCAAGTCTCAGTGCTCAAGAGTCTGGTAAAACCACAGAGTTCTGCCTGAGTGCAATTTCTGGCAATACCAAGTTTTGCATTGCTCTCACCTGAAACCATGAAAAGAGTCAAGTTTTGGTAGAGAAAAGAGAAAGTAAACATATGACACTTGTTTATCAAATAACCAAGCAAGCAGGTAGTCAAGCAAGCAGGTGGTGCTGGATCTGCCCAGCATTTAAACAAGAATTCTGGAACAAGATTCAAAGAGCCACTGCTACTGCTCCATCAAGTTTCTCCCCAAAGATTTGGGCAGTTACATCCCATCATCCTGGGGGAGGACATAGGGATAGATAAATCTGCATATTTGTGGACAGAATGGCCATGGCTGGAAAATACCTTTGTGAGAACAATCTGGTTACAACAAAGATTTCATGAATTATAATTCACATTTAATGAAATGTGTTTGTGAAAAATGGTCCCTCAGCACCAACAGCCGTAAAGAAGTAATGATGGCAATTCATGATGGCTTGCTACAAAATGAGATTGGACTATGGATTAAGAAATTAAGAACCAGAATCAAAGGTATCCATGTTTTACTTCAGCCACATCAATTATAATTGAACCATTATCAGCTGAGGATTGCTGGATTGCTGTTCATTTGTCCATAAACATTTATCTCCATGTCTCCTTCACCATCCCTGCCAACCTCTAGGTATACATCCCATAATCAATTAGGAGTGCTTGAGTACCTGATTGCTTATAAATTAGAATCACTCAAATATAGTCGAATGTAATTATTATTTGCAAAAATGTAAACTATTGGTCAGAGTTCTCCAGAGAAATAGAACTGATATGATATATGTGTATAGATGCATATCTATCTATATCGTATATACCTATTATATATAGAGATATGTCTACACCTGTGTCTGCAGCTATATCTATATATTGTGAGGTAGAGAGACCAATTTATTGTGAAGAATTAGCTTGCACATTTACAGAGGCTGGGAAGTCTTATCATCTGCCACCCTCTAGCTGGGGAGGTCAGAAACCTGAGGCTGAACCTGAGTTCAGCCCCTGAGAACCAGGGGCATCTGTACTCTAAGTCCTAGTCTGAGAGCAGGAAAAAAATAGGCATCCTAACTCCATGCTCAGGCAGAAGGGGCAAATTATCCCTTTCTCAAACCACTTCTTTCTATCCAATGTGTTGGATGATGCTCATCCACATTGGAGGTGTGGGGGGGTGGAGGAATGGAGGGGTGGAGGAATCTGTTTTATGGAGTCCACCCATTCAAATGCTGATGTCATCCACACCCTCCCTCACAGACCCACCCAGAAATGGTGTTTAGCCAAATATCCAGGCACCCCACATTCTAATCAAGTTGATACATACCACAAAAGACACATGGCCCATCCAGTGTTAAGTTAAATAATTAATTTCCTATTTGCTCTGAACTGCTTCCCTTCCAAAAGTGTTCTCTGTGCCTAGTGCCTTGAAAAACAAGCCCCAAATTACTGAGTAAAGTAAAAGTAAATTAAGTAAAGTAAATTAAGTAATTTACTGAGTCTTTTAAGTCTTTAAGATACCTTTTCATTGCAAATACTGTTTCTTCTCTCTTTTACAGTCAAATTTTATTGAGTCTTTCTTTATGAGATAATGTCATGATCCAGGAGCAATACAAAGTTTTTAATAGAATTTTTTCCTTCTAAGTAAAGACTCTAAAACTTCTTGTAAACCCCTCCACTCTTAAGAGCTGGCAGACCCTGCTAGGATTTAAAAACCATGGGATATCTTTAATTGCATGGTCATTTGTCTTTACGTGATATCTTTCACCTGGTTTTTAATGTCAAGAGAAAAAAACTGGATGACTAACTTTTCCATTTAAACACAGTGGAAATATAAACATATAAAAGATAAATGTATCATTTTCCAATTTTACTGGTTTTATTTGGAAGTTTGCGAATCTCAGGAATGGGGCCTGTTATAGTAGGAAAAAAAAGAGAAGTATTTAATTTGAATGTAAAATAAAGAAGGAAGAATGGGAGTTCCCTTGTGGCTCAGTGGGTTGAGAACCTGAAATAGTCTCTGTGAGTATGCGGTCTCATTCACTGGTCTCATTCACTGAATTAATTATCCAGCCTTGCTTCAAGGAAGCTGTTCAGCTCCGCTGATGCTTTGGCTATGGCGTAGCCCTCAGCTGCAGCTCCAGTTCAACTCCTAGCCCTGGGAACATCCATATGCTGCAGGTAAGGCTATAAAAATTAAAAATTAAATAAATAAGTAGAAGGAAGGATGGAAGGAAGGAAAGAAGGAAGGGAGGCACTGGCAGGAGGGTAGGAGGAAGGCCTTTTATGCAGCATTTCTAACCTGGGACCATATTTGTAAAGAATTATTCCCTGTGTTATAAAACCATCTGACTGTGCTGTGAATAAGAGTTCTTGAAAACTGCCCCCAAGACAGAAAATGGAACTTTTCTACCCGAGACTCTGTAGTACTGCAGAGTTATCTGAGGTAGTAGAGCCCACTGACTATAATTCTTTCCAAATTAGTAAACCACAAAAATGTAGGAAGCAGAAAATTACTTGCAAGCAAAATGAAACCAGTATTTACAGTAATTAAGAGATGAGGGGTTTGGGGGGAATTAATTGCAGGAGGGAGAGAAACTACCCTCCTTAATTAGATAACAACACCAGTACAGAGACTTCACAAACACAGAACGTGCTAAGGCAGCCTATGCTTCGCTCCATTGCTCAAGACATCGACCTTGCAACTCCACAGCGTAGACAGAAATAGGAGGTGAAAACACTTCAGCTTTACCCATGCTGTATTGTCCTTTCTACTTAGATTACAGCTGATTGTGCACGATTGGAGAACATGCTCGTGATATTTGGTAACTCTTAAACCTTTCTAACTTGGAGAAATGGTTAATCTTTACGTTAGTAGGTAAACACTAGAAATCTTAGCACAAAAGTCAGCGCGACTGTAGAAAATATTCTTTCTGATTGGAAGATTTCTGTCACACTTCTGTGTAATACCCTGGGAAACAGTAAACCTTTCCTCCAGTTTAGTCCTTCTCTGATTGGTTCTGCAGAAAATAAGTATTCCGAATATTACAAGGATATTATGAGATATCAGAATTTCTGGAGAAAAGCTTGGAGGGAGGGGCTGTGTGGGTAGTGGCTGTCTGAAGTTCTAATAATTTTCGGACCCACTTGGGAAGGAGTTAACTTTCCTAAGGAAGATATCTAGAATCCGATATTTTATAGGAAACTAATAGTTACAGAGAGTTACAAAGAGTAAATTGTAAATGTGGCCCATCTGTTGAGATCTGCCATGTTACTTCAACTTTTAAGGATTTTTTTTTTGCAAGTATTCGGAAAAATTTTATTTAAATGACAGAAAAAGCAGAGTAAAAACAGAAATCCTTCTGGAACAGCTTTTACATACCACTTTACAATGTGTTATACATGCAACCTTAGTGGATGTCCTGTTTATTCCCATCCTATCATGTTGGATGGAATACAATTCCATGCCTTGGATGATTCAGCAGTACACAAAAATCAGCTTGGCTCTAACCATGGAAATACAATCTGAACTCAATTTTAAGAAACCACAGATTTTTCCCTTAGGGGATGGACTCTTTGTGGGCAGTCTGTCCTTTATAAGAAAATTATTTTCCAACAGAGCATTTTCAAAGACTAAAACTGAGAATTCCAGTACTTTCACTGCATAAATGGACTTAAATATTTCAGATATACACCCAAAACGAAACATGGCCTTTTTTTCCCCTTGTTTTTGCCATTTAACTACCTCTCTGGAGCTCTATGTAAAATTCTACTCAAGGCCTGCTTTTCCTTATCAGATTAAACCAATGGATCCCAAACCTTGCAAAATTCTTTGCTTCCACTTAGGAAAAAAAAAAAAAAAGCGATTTCACTGACCTTGTATCAATTACCAGTGGATTTCCTCCCATGTCCAAATCCACTTTCCATTGCCCTGCTGATGACTCTGGAGCTGGACCCTGAAAATATTTCTCTTTTCCCAGATAATACTGGGTTGTGGTGTCAGCAGATGGCTCTAGAGAACACTGCAGGAAAAAAGAGGCTTCGTTTCAGTGTGCTTTTCTCCACCTACTCCAGTGCTGCATGATATCTAGCTGTGCATGTGACATCAGTGAGTTCTGTTGAATGCCCCCCACCGTTCCGCCAGTGGGCTACTTCCTTTGGCATTTTAGAGGGCAGCTTCCCAGAAAAATCCATGAGGAAACGTTTTCCTAGGGACAAGCATCCAGAAGGTGGCTCCCTGGCAATTTCAGTCGGCAATGTTCCACAGAGAACTTCACCACCCAATGGGTCATGGCCATGGCCACACCCTCTCCACTGGAGGGGAGGAGTATCTCTTCCAAATTTGTTCCTTTTCTTGGTTTTCTGCCTCAGGCCTAGAGATGGTGGCTTCTCCCTAAATGTGTTCTTCCATTCTTTTTTTTTATTTTTTTTGAAGTAGAGGTGATTTACAATGTTGGGTTAATCTCTGCTGTGCACCGAATTTATTACACATATATATACATTCTTTTTAAATATTCTTTTCCATTATGGCTTATCATAGAACATAGAATATAGTTCTCTGTGCTGTACAGTAGGACCTTGATGTTGATCCCCTTCATGAATAATAGATTACACCTGCTCACCCCAAACTCTCAGTCCATCCCTCTCCCAAACCCCCTCCTCCTTGACAACCACAAGTCTATTCTCCTTGTCCATGAGTCTGTTTCTGTTTTGTGACAAGTTCATTTGTGTCAACTATTAGAATCCACATATAAATGATATCATATGGTATTTGTCTTTCTCTTTCTGACTTACTTCACTTGGTATGAGAATCTCTAGTTGCATCCATGTTGCTGCAAATGGCATCATTTTGTTCTTTTTTATGGCTGAGTTGTAGTATGTTGTATATATGTACCATACCTACCATATCCATTCCTCTGTCAATGGAAATTTTGTTTTCTTCCATGTCTTGGCTATTGCGAATAGTGCTGCTATGAACATAAGTGTGGGTATATCTTTTTGAATTACAGTATTCTTATGATATATGCCCAGGAGTGTAGTTGCAAGATCATACATTAGTTCTACTTTTAGTTTGTTAGGAACGTCCATGGTGTTCTCCATTGTAACTTACCAATTTACATTCTCACCTACAGTGTAGGAAGGTTTCTTTTTCTCCACACCCTCCCTAGCATTGGTTTTCTATAGATTATTTATAGACTTTTTAATGATAGCCATTCTGACAGGTGTGAGGTGGTAACTTATTGCAGTTTTAATTTGTGTTTCTCTAATAATTCACTATGTTCAGCATTTTGTCATGTGCTTATTGGCTATTTGTATTTCTTCTTTGGAGAAATGTCTATTTAGGTCTTAGAGTTTTTCTGTTGATAAGTAATCTAGATTGGTTATAGTTATTAATTCTTTATACTAAATTCCCTGTTAAAGTTATAATGTGATTTCTATCTCCTGACTGAACCCTGAATGACATATACCTCAAACAGTTTTATTTTTAATAGTAACTAACAGTACAAGTATAAATCTGTTTCCAAAAAATCATGGTATAATAACATAGGAAATATAAAACACTGTCTTAAAAATATATGATCCCACAATTTGTCTTTTCGTAGACATGGTATTTAAAGGATCGACTTACTATGAACATTAAATAAACCATATAATAGAATAAATACTATCAAAATAATTTATCACTGATATTTGAAATGAAATTTCCTTTAGTGGAAACGTTGCTTAAGTATTTACACTGGTATTTATCAGTAAAAATGCCAGTGGTATCAACTATGTGCTTTTAAAAAGAAGTTGATTTGTATATAGCTCTTCCTTGATTTAAGATGGGGTTTTGCCCATAAAACCCAGAGTAAGTTGAAAGTATCTTAAATCAAAAATGCATTTAATACAGCTAACCTACCAAGCATGGTAGCTTAGCCTAACCTGCCCTAAATGTGCTCAGGAAACTTCCGTTAGCCTACTGTTGGGCAGAATCATCTAACAAAAAGCCTAAAGTGTTGAATATCTCATGTAATTTATTGAACACTATACCAAAAGTAAAGAACAATGGTTGCACTGGGTCCAGAATGGTTGTGAGGATACTGGTGGTTTCCCCTCATGATCACGGGCTGAATGGGAGCTGTGGCTCGATGCCACTGACTAGCATCACGAGAAACTATCACCACACATCACTAGCCTGGGGAAAGATCAAAATTAAAAAAACTCGAAGTACACTTTCTATTGAATGCTTTTGCTGTTGCACCATCACAAAGTCAAACAATCCTTAAATTGAGGCGTCTAAGTCAGCGACCATCTCTACGTGTTAGATGGCATAATTTTAAACACCTCTAGGAGTTTCCATCATGGCTCAGCGGTAACGAACCTGACTAGTAACCATGAGGATGCAGGTTCGATCCCTGGCCTTATTCAGTGGGTTAAGGATCCAGCATTGCCAAGAGCTGTGGTGTAGGTCACAGACCGGGCTTGAATCCAGCGTTGCTATGGCTGTGGGGTAGACTGGCAGCTGCAGCTCCTATTCGACCCCTGGCCTGGGCACTTCCACATACCACAGGTGTGGCTCTAAAAGACAAAATAAATAAATAAAAATAAAAAAACGCCTCTAAACATACCTGAATGGAAGGCTCCTCCCTATCACTAATGTTGTCATTTTAAAGCACATAAATCAAAGGTACTGAGATAATATTTAGAGATATGAAGAAACACTTTTGCCCTTATCCAAAGAAATATGTAGACAACTTATCGTTCATAACTTTCCCATCAAAGGGTACACTCCCGCCCTCCCTCTCCCCCAGGTGCAGAATACCCTCAAGATGTTAGAACTTAATTCTTCAAAACTTCTGTAGAGGTAAGGTTATTTAGTTTCAAGCAAGAGAGGCATATGATGTCCAACTCCAGTAAGTATGAAATTTTTTAAATGTTATTGGGCAGTTTATAAACTTGGCAGGACATCTGGAGGGTCAGGCTCAGGAAAGGCTTGGGATGAGAGCTACTCTGGAATTCCAGGCAGCAGGCATACTCCACCAGCCTGTCAAGAACAATAGCAAGACGCAATGAACTCTGAACACATGCCTCTCCTTAAGTCATTCTACTCAAAAGTCAAAGTTCTCAAAGGCTAAGCCCAGTTTCTCCAGCTTAGTCATATGCCCATTCCTTGCTTACAGGAGAGAGCCTCGTGATTTTCAGTCTCAGCAAAACTGCACAAATTGGGAGAGTTAATTAACTCAGTGGAAATCAGGGTGATAACAGCTGAAGTAGGGTGAAAGAATACTGGAAGGTCAAAACACTTTTTTCGCTACATAGACTATTGGAATTTAGTCTCCCATTACTTAAGCATCTCAGCTAAGAAGAGACTGACATGTGAAAAACACTCCAACAGTAATTGACTGCAGTGGTTGGAAGTCTGGTAAACTTAGTCTCCTGTGGGCTACCTTTGTATTAAAAGAACATGGCCACTCCAAAGAACTTTGAAGAGCCATCTCTACTTTGCATGCTCCCCAAAGCATTTCTCCAGGTTAACTACTGTCAGATTTTATCCTATCAAACCCCGGATATCAAAGATGGTAATATGGTATCCACAGCTAAAATGTTCTTCCTTCTCCAAGAAGGAAAATAAAAGTCTGGTGACTCCTTCTTTCCCTGCCCTTAGGACCGACTCAAGAAATGATGTTCAAATGAATATGAGGAATCCTCAGCTGAGTATATTAGTTTCCTGTGGCTACCGTAAAAATTACCACAAACTTGGAAGCATCAAACAACAGACATTCTCCCACAGTTCTGGAGGCAAGCACAATATGTTTCCCTGGGCTGAAATCAAGGTGTCAGAAAGGCTGTGTTCCCTCTAACGTCTGTAGGGGAGAATTCAATCTTTGTTTTTTTCAGCCATTGGTTGTTGAAGGTATTCTTTTGCTATGACCACATCACTCCAATCTCTGCATCCATATTTTTTTTTCCTTTTTTCCAGCTGCACCTGTGGCATATGGAATTTCCTGGACTAGGGGTAAAATCGGAGCTACAGCTGGGTCCTATGTCACAGTCACTGCAACGCTGTATCCAAGTCCTAACTGCAATCTGCTTCACAGCTGTGACAACGCTGGATCCTTAAACCACTAAGCAAGGCTAGTGATCAAACCCTCATCCTTGCAGAGACAATGTTGGGTCCCTAACCTGCAGACCCACAACCAGAACTCCTCTGCATCCATCTATACAGGAGCCTTCTCCTTTTCTTTTTTCATCTCTTATCTGTCTCAAATTTCCTTCTGTCTCCCTCATAGGAGGACACTTGTGACTTCATTTGAAGCTCATTCAGATAATCCAGGATAATCGCCAATAGCAAGATCCTTAATTAATAATACAGGCAAAGTCTCTTTTTCTTGATAAGGTATTGTTTCTGGGGATTGGGATCTGTCATCTGTTGGTGGTTGTTATTTAAACTACTATGTTGAGCACCACTCTAAGTGCTTTGATGTTTGTCTGGATGTAATAGCTGAATGATTTCAGTCTGTTTTCACTGGAGAGAGGGAAACATGTTATATGCTTGGAAAGGAAAAAATGTGGATCATGAAGAAGCCACCCCACTAGCATCTAGTTCTAGCCATGTGACTAGTGACAAGTGAGTGGAAGTAACTGATGTTTGTCATGCTCAGCCAAAGATAGTAAGAAGTTACTGCCCCTCCACAGCAGTCTCTTTTCCCCTCTTCTGGCTGGATAAGACTATAAAAAGTAAATTATGGAGATACAAAAAGGAAAAATCTGAGTCCCTCAATGATTGTGTGGAAGAAAGGTCTCTGTCAATATATCCGAAACAGGATAAATACAGAGAAATATCCACATAGAAACATGTAGTGAAAATGCAACCATATAGCAAATAAAGAAAATCTTTAAGACATCAGAGACAAAAGACAGACCACTGAGGCATGACAGATTAATTGGGGATAGATTTTTGATAGAATTTTCAGCAGAAACAAGGGAGGCCAGAAGACAGCGGAAAGACCTTAAAGTGTTGAGAGGAAATACATATCAACCAAGAATTGTGTATCCAGTCAAATTTTATTACTAGAAAAAGGATGAAATAAAGGCATTTTAGAAATCAAAACCTCGACTATTTATCACCTTACTAAAGGAAAATCAGATGTACTTTACTATGAAAAAAATTGATGACAGGACTGTAGTTGGGACATAAGAAATATTGAACAAGTACAATGATTAGTGGGCTTATAAATATAAAACAACTTGTCTGAATAAGGTATTAATGATAATATAGAATTGTGAAAGTTAAAAAACCCTAATTTCCAGGTAACGAGAGCATGTGAGTTGCAAGGCTGTTATATCTGAGCCAATTGCCAATTATTAAATGTTGGTATAGACTCTGAATTTAGATTCCACCTCAGGTTAAAGCATAGACCTTGCTGAGGGGGTTGAATAAAAGAAATGACCAAGAAAACTCCTTATTGCTACAAAATATGTTCATTTTCATTCAACAAGCTAATTAAGAAATCAAAAATCAATCAGTTAAGCAGACAAGCCATGACAGATGATAAGCAGGAAGGGATGTACTACCTTATGTCTATTATTTGGCCTAACAGTCTCTCTCCTTTGGATGTTGTTTGTTCCCAGCTGATCCTTTGTTCGTAAGTATTCTCTATCTATGTAGCACTAGTAGGTGGTTGTAGTAACCTCATTCAATTTGATCTTGCCTGAAGCAAGATCAAAGTACTTCAGAGAGAGGGAAGGAGGAGTATACAGTGTTGTTCTTGTCTTTTGGGTGGAAGACTAGTCACTTTATGCTCACTAGGAACCTGGTCTAATGGTTCAAATGACCTTATCTATGCCTTTAGACTCAGAGTAAATAGGGTGTATATAACAGATGTTACTTGTTTAAAAATTCAGTATATATCAGTATCAACTTTTTCAGAACCATAGAGGTTAACCAGTCAGGACGTTTCCATTTAATAATGTCCTGTCAGAGGACTCACCTTCTAGGAAGCAGCGGTAAAACTTAGATGAAGGCACTGAAGAGAAAACTCAAGCAGCCTTAAGAGGTGGAAGCAAACCCTCAGGGAAGCTATGAGGTAAGCACCTATTTCTATGATTTTTAGCTTAAAGTTAATTACAGTCTTTAAGGCCTTCCTGTGGTAAGGCATGGGGAGCACTTGTGAAAAATCACACTGTATCTCTGAGTGGGGGAGCCAGAAAACTAATGTCAGAAAAATACCACTGAAGTAGGGAAAGATCCTGGAAGGGAAAAAATATAAAATCCACATCTTTAACCACAGAACAGACTCAAAATGACCTTCTCAAATATTCTGCTGCACAAATTCCAGATATTTCAGCCTCTGTCTGTGTACTCTGTGTACTCTCTGTGTATCTCTGTCTTCTTAACTATGCTCTTCATGGTCTTCTTTCTATAAGAGATAAAGGATTTCTTAGGTCTTTCCTGGTCCCGACACACCACAGCCCAGCCCATGTGTGGGATGTGTGACCTTTTAGATCACAGGGATATATCAGAGATTTAAAAACAAACAAGCAAACCCAAATGCACATTTCATTCTCCAAACATTTCATTTATGTTTTGGGGCCAGCCTCTTATTTGCCACAACTGCATGTTAAATAATTGCTGCTGATTGTTTTTCACAAATGCTCTGGGTATGGTGTCTCTCCCACTGAGCAAGTTCTGAGTCAGTTCAAATAAAACAGGTTCTTTGAAGTGGGCTTTTCCAGAAAACTGCCAGACAGGTGAAGTAATATCATCTGGGGGACAGGTTTTTTTGAGGAGTCCCAAACCCATTCTATCCCCTTCAGTGGTTACTAAGTTGCTGGTTTTCAAGGCTACCATGGTGCTAGGGAAGGAGAAGGGAAGAGGAAAATTTTAAATGCCATAGAGCTCATTCTTCTTACCAAGATTGTCATTTTTCATGAGTAACACTCTTCAGATCATCGCAATACTTTGGTAAATTTCCAGAGTTCTGAAATAAATTGGTTTTGATAATTTTTTCTAATGCTCTCATAGTTTTTATGGAGGAATATATTTTCAGAGACCCATAGTTCACCATCTATACTTTACTTCATATATATATATATATATATGAAGAAAAGTATATATATAGATAGATAGATATAGAGAGATATATATATACTTTTTCTTTTGTTCTTCATTCTTTGTTTTATCTCTGCCTTTTGAAATTTTCTATTTTGCCATTTAATTCCTTGAACCTATTTATCATACTTATTTTAAAATCCTTTCTATGATTTGAATGTCTCACATATTTTTTCCTGATGAATTTTTCTTGCCATTTAAATTCAAAGTCATGCCTTTTCTAGTTTTCATAGTATTTATTTCCTCTGCCTGATTCAGTTTGCTTGAGTGCAGGAAATTATGTGTAAAGTCTGACGATATCAGGCTCTGGATGATATATCTTTGCCTACAGAGGATTTGCTTTTATTTCTGGCAGGCAGCTCAGCTAAGGGTGCCAGCAACTCCAATTTACATTAATTTTATTAGTCATCAAATGACTCAAACCTGGGCTTTAATCTCTTTGAGAGGACTATTTCTGTTTACTCTTGTTCTTTAGAGTGTAACCATTCAAAGGGCCAGTACAATGTTTTTTCCCAGGTCTCTCTCCATATATGGGTCCTGAACTCCAATTCCCCCTACCCAAAACCCTCAGTCCCATGAGTCAGCATACAGTGTTGCTCCACTTCCCCATGTCTGATCTACCTGTTTATGAATTGGTAAATTAGGAGGTTGGGATTAATATATACACACTACTGTATATAAAATAGATAACCAACAAGGACCTACTGTATAGCACAGGGAACTACACTCAATATCTTATAACAACCTATAATGGAAAAGACTGTATATGTAAATGTAATATATAAATATTATTATTTTATATTTATGTAAAGAATTGGTAAATATATTGAACAGAAAAGCAACTCCCAGTACCAGGTTTGTCTGCCTTGGCTTCCATCCTTTACTGGATTCAAGCATGCACAATCCTCAATCCTCATCACTTATGTAATTCTCCAACGCCATCACGTAGATATACATGCTTTATTTTGTGCATTTTTTTTTTTTTAGTAAACAGCAAAGAAAAGATTTCTTTGATGCAACTGATCGTACCATTCCCAGAAATAAAAATTCCACTCAAAATTTTAGTTCTTGAACTTGGGTTTCTGAATCTATCTGAAGATTTTGTTTTCCTTTTTAACCCAAGAAAGAGTCACTTCTCACCAGATGAATGGAATTTAAAGAAGAGAATGCTGGCCTTCTTTGTGTTGCTAGAGACCATCTTGATTAGAATTAGATCTGCTAACCCAGCCTCTGTGTGCAGTGCTCAGATTTGCATTCTACAAAGTTGCTCTTTCATTTTTCAGCAAGTAAAGGGTTTGAAAGGATTTGCACCAATGGAAGAAACCAAAAGGATCATACAAACTTTGGCTGGTATATTGGTTTGCCATAACAAAGTACCACAGATTGAGTGGCTTAAAAAATAGAAGTTTAGGAGTTCCCTTCATGGCTCAGCTGTTAATGAACCCATGAGGATGTGGGTTTGATCCCTGGCCTTGCTTGGTGTGTTAAGGATCCGGCGTTGTCATGAGCCGTGGTGTAGGTTGCAGACACAACTGGGAATCCCGTGTTGCTGTGGCTGTGGTATAGGCCAGCAGCTATAGCTCCAGTTCGACCCCTAGCCTGGGAACTTAACATATGCTGCAGATGCGGCCCTAAAAAGCGAAAAAACAAAAACAAAAACAAAAAACAGGAGAAGAAGTTTATTTTCTCACAGTTCTGGAGCCTGTCCAAGATCAAGGTGCTGACAGGACTGGTTTCTTTGAGGCCCCTCTCCTTGGCTTGCAGATCGTTGTCTTCACATGGTCTTCTCCTCTAAATGTCTGTGTATGAACTTCTTGCAAAGTCACCAATCATACCGAGTTAGGGCCCACCTCATTTTAACTTAATTACCTTTCTAAAGATTCTATTTACAAAATACAGTAACATTTTAAGGTACTGGCAGTTAGGATTGCAACACATAAAACTTGAGACAAAATTCAGCCCATAACACGTGGGATAATGGATCTTGACTTTCAAGGGGAAATATCATTATTTCTACACCTTAAAGGCCTTTACAATTTTGTGTCAAACCCAGAGAGTTCCTACAGAGCCTTCAGGAAAAGGCCTTCAAACTGCTATACTCAGTGACAAATTAAAGAGACAACTTGTCCAGCAAATGTCAGTCGGTTTAAATCGCCAAATAACTTTTTCAAAAGAATTTACATTATTCTGTCCATGAAAAATCAAATAACAATCAGCTAAGGAGAAAGAAAAGAGAAGTCTATTCAAGCTAAACTGAGGCTTATATATAACCCAGGAAAGAAATTTTTTTTTTTTTTTTTTGGCTTTTTAGGGCCGCACCCACAGCATATGGAGGTTCCCAGGCCAGGGGTCTAATCAGAGCTACAGCCGCCAGCCTACAGCACAGCCGCAGCAACGCAGGATCCGAGCTGCGTCTGTGACCTACACCACAGCTCACGGAAAAGCCGGATCTTTAACGCACTGAGCGAGGCCGGGGATTCAACACGCAACCTCATGGTTCTTAATTGGATTCGTCTCTGTTGCGCCACGACGGGAACTCCCAGGAAGGAGATTCTCAGACGTTCCGAGAACTATTCCATTGACCTGGAGTTAGGCAGTTTTATACATTTTTGAGATAAAAAAATTATATATAATACCGACAGGTTAGCACTACATTCATACTTCATAAAGTGTTTTGTTTTTTTCAATTATCCAAGGGCAGACAAGCCTTTGGTCCATGCCACACCTTGTATGAGATGAAAAAGAAATATATCAATTAGAGAATTACAGTATTACAATGGCACCCTGGCATCTGAAGAAAGTGGCCAAATTTTTCTCATAGGCAGATTTTGTCCTACTACTTTAGGAGGTCTGGTTAATGTATAATGCAGATGTACAATGCACCCCTGGGGAAGGCCTGCCACATAAGGGGCATGTCATTTGTTTATTGTTTCATTTTTTTCCTTTGTCTTAGTTTGATTGTCCTGACATAGACTATTTATGATTTTCCTCATCAATTCCATCAAAGACTAACCCTATGGAAAGTATATTATGGTCAGATTCCTAGTCACTAGAGTGTCACAAGTATGAAATTACCAAAGTAACAGGTCTCACACTGTAGACACTAAATCTCTGGGATGTAGGAAAATTTCAAGTTAATTATTTTTTTCTTTCTTCTTTTTTTAAAAAATTTTAAGGGCCACACTCATGGCATAGGGAAGTTCCCAGGCTAGAGGTCTAATTGGAGCTGCAGCTGCCTGCCTACACCACAGAGATAGCAACGCTGGATCCTTAACCCACTGAGCAAAGGCAGGGACTGAACCTGCATCTTCATGGATACTAGTTGGATTCTTAACCCACTGAGCCTCAGTGAGAACTCTGAGAAGTTATTTAACCATAGTAGGTAGCACATTAACTTAACAGACATTGCAAACATCTACTATGAATGTTATGGTGGTTGTAATAAACAAAAATGAAAACATCCATTAATTCACTGGCCCAATTCTCCAAGGCTATATCATTGATCTAAGGAGACACTAAAAACACGGCCTGTTACATGGAATGTTGAGAGGCATTCTCAGACAGAGGCCATATTATCCTCTGGGTAACAATTAGCTTAGTGTGTGTGGTGTGTCACCAAAGCAAACATAAGGATCTCTGAAATGGAAGGTAGGAAAATTAAGAGTACTTTGAATTCAACTAGAAATAACTCGATGTCCAGCAAAAGTCAATAATTTATGATACAGATAGTTCAAAAGAGTAGCTAAAAGTAGAAAACATTTTGAGTGCAAAATAAGGGCTGTAGTAGTTATAATGACAGGTCCTGCATTCCTGTTTGACTTCCAGGACAAAAACAGTTTCTTTTTTCATCTAAGATATGAGAGTTAAGAAAACAAGATCCTGGGGAGATTGGGGGGAAAACATTTTAACGATGTCATTCTTTTGACTGATTACATACTATTGTATAACTATGAGAATAAAAGATTAAAAAGCCATCAGTACATACTTTCTTGTAGAAGTGTGAGTTAAAGAATCATCATAAAGAATGAAGCTGTTTATAACAGGGTCATCTTTGAGGAAAAAATAAAGAAGATTTTAAAATGAAAGTACTGTATGGTTGAGTAAGTACATTAGCATTTACCTTTCTTCCACTTTATTGAAAAGAAAAAAAATCTATTCCCTAAATACAGTATTATGACACCACCTACTGGGAATTTGGAAGACAACAATCAAGTCAATCTGTAACCTTGACTTCTTCATAAGCATTTTTTAAATTTTCAATTCAACCATGTTGCCAAATTCCTGAAGCTGTTCCAACATTTCTTTTTCCACCATTCTCCTGAAATGCCTCTTGTTAAAATAACCCATTCCTCTGTGCTGATTTTACACAGAAACGCTTATCATAGGTGACCACTATCTACTCTTACAAAAATTCTTCTGTCTCAGAGTAAGAGACACCAGACCCTCCTATACATTGGCTAGTATTCTCCGTTTCCTTCGCTGGTTTTCCTTCCAACAAGGCACCTGCTAATGCTCCTCAGAACCCAGTCCCCGGCCTCCTCTCTTCTCTCTACATTATCTTATCACATCACATGAGTTCCCTTGACTAACGGCATCTCAGAGGTGATGATTGTCAAATTAATCCCAGAGGACAATTCAAGTCCAGACTTACAACTCTGACTGCAAACTCTCCTACATACAAAAAATTAAAATTTATTAAATCATATGAAATTGGAGGTAAGTCCAGAGACATCGCAGATGTCCCCGTCCAATCACACACAGTTCCTCCCTTCTAGCAGTAACGATTACCTTGATCTATATGGTAGTCTTTTCTTGTCTTTTAATTTTTTCAATTTTGCCACTCAGTAATGTGTTTTTATATATTTTTACCTTTTTAATGTTAAATAAGTGGTATTAAAGTGTATCTCCTTTGGTCTTATCTCTTTTACTCAGCACTATCTGCATAAGATTTACCCATGTTTAGAGTTCTCTGGCGGTGCAGCAGGTTAAGGGTCCAGTGTTGTCACTGCTGTGGTGCAGGTTCCATCCCTGGCCCAGGAACTTCTGCATGCTGCATTAGTGGCCAAAAAGAAAAAAAAAAGATTTTTACAAAATTAAAAAGATTCATCCGTGGTAGTATATACAGCTGTCACTCTCTCCTTTTTATTGCTGTGCATTATGCCATTATCAGAATATACTACAATATTATCAGTTTACTGTTGATGGATATTCGGGTTGTTTCCAGTCTTTGCTAGTACAAACAATGCTTCCAAGAACAGTTTTGTATATGTAAAGCAATACACATGTACATACATATCATCAGGAAAAATGCTTAGGAATTACTGAATAACGTACTCATAACTTCAGATATTTTAAAATAATGCCATTTTCCAAAGAGGTTGCACTAGTTTGCACACCACCAGTATAATCTGAGTGTTCCTATTTCTATGTGTACATCTCCACCAATATTTGGTAGTTAATTTTTTTTGCCAATCTTGTTGGAGTTTGGTGGCATCTTGTGATTTTAACTTGCATTTTCCTACTTATGAGGTTGAACAGTTTTCCGATTATCAATCATTTTTATATATTTCTTTGTAAAGCCTCTGTTCAAGTCTACTTTTTTATTGGCTCCTCAGGCATTTTTATATTATATATACATCATTTTTTTGTGGCTATACTTTTCTTCTATGCCTTCATCATAGCCTGTGCTCTGGTAGCCTGAATTGTGTCAACTCTTCAAGTTAAAAGTCCGTTTCCTCCTTCCTATATGGTTGCCAGTTAGCACTGGCTAAAAGAATTTCAAGACTGGGAAAGTCAAAGAATGATCCTTGGTTCTCTGAAGGCCATTTGTTAGATGTGGTGTCTGACATATACAGAGGTTACGATATGTTCTAGCTCTCACCTGCTCTCCTCCAGTCCACACCCAGCTTTCTTTGGCAGCTAACTCTGTTGACCATCAGTTGCTCCAGGCGCATCATCATGGCAGAGGTGGAAGCTGCACAGGGCACATCTTCTCATAGATCTCTCTATGATCCTTCTGTTGAGCGTTCCATTCAGCAGCTGGGCATGCTTATCTTCTTCGCAGGTTGACTGGTCTCCTCTGATCTGCCAACTTCTCTCCTAGAATGTCACTTCCCAGATCCTCTCACAATTCTGTACATTTTAATCACTATAAGCATCTTATCTCACAACTCATAGTAGTGCTGCTCCCCTCATTTAACCTCATAAATATAGCTATTGGTATCAGAAGTGGTTCCAGGGTAACCGAATCTTGAGTACAGAAGTCTATCATCTTTATCTCCAATCAGATTAGGTTAAAAATTAATGTTGTTTACCATAAAGGGGAGGCTTCTAGTCCATGGATTGCAGTGGTAAAACTGTGACTTAAATTACCATATGAAATCATCTGTAGAAGGAAAGATTTTGAATGAATAATTAGCTGCTACCATATTTTAGTAAAAATTTGTTGTATAAAGGGGTTAATTAGTTGTATCAAAGTGCAATGATGAATTTGAAGAAAGAAAATGATGAGCTCAGGGCCTTATATTCCCATCTCAAAAGTCTGGGTAAAGGACAAGAAAACTTTGCAACTATCTTAAATGAAACACTTGAATCCTATAGCCACAAGATCTTTTCTAAAACTGTACGCAAAGTTTGTATCTGTGCATGACTGTAACAAAAAGCAAACTGAATTCACAGCATTACAAGGTATCTTATATTAAAGTCAGTTCATTGATTGGGAAGAGTGGGATCCTGAAAACTGGAATGGGTACACGAGAAATTTCCAGTGAGGCTCTGCAGAATTTAGGGCCCAAAGTTCTGCTGGAACTTGTCATTAAGATCAGCCTTCTTCCTCTGAGTTTAGATTTCCCTTTCCTGAAGAGCCTTCTCTTACCTGAGGTAGCTGTCTTTCAGGAAACTGCTGATCTTCTTCAATATTCACACAACTTCTCATTGTTTGCAGCCCTATATTCAGACTCAAGTTCTAACAGGCCCCAGGGTTGAACTTCAAGTATGACCCAAGGGGACACTATGCACATTAAAAATGCAAAATTCTGTCAATTTATACTGACAGAAACCTGAGGACAATGTGTGAAGATGGATGTTTGGTAAGAGTGAGATAAGATATGTTGAATATAATGTTACATTCATTGATATGAAAGCACTGAGCAGAGAACTTGGATTCAATTGTTGGCTTCAATGGCTAGTAGCACCTCTAGGGGTTCTTGATTGGGTGACTGAAATTGAACTCAAACATGGGTGACAGTGTACAAAGTTGCCAGGACTTGCTTGGTACCCTGTAAATGGAACTGCCCAAAAGTTGAGGGAAGTTGCAGTGCTGGAGTAGATTAGGTACCCCTGCTCTGACCACTGGAGTGTTCAGAAGACACTCCCCTTCATAAAATCATTGGGAAATGTATTGATGAAATGATTACCAGCATCCTTTAAGAGAGTTCTTGTAGCTATACACTGTGCACCAGAGATGGTGATAGGAAGTGATAACCTCAAAATAACTTCCCAGAATTCAATGGGAATAATAGGATCTCAGAGAGGTAGTGGCCGGGTGATATCACCAAACTAGTAGAGACAAGGTAAGTATGGTTACTTTAATGGCAGCACAGCCAAAGTAACTGGGGGTCTTGATTTGGGGCAATATCTAATTGTCATGGTGTCCCAGGACTGAAATAGGTAGGTAGACAATTAAAGAAGAAAAACCTAATTTATTGAATAGAAGTTGGACTCGAAATGAAGACTTAATAACCCTTTAACCAAGACTTGAGCGTCTGCAGCCCCAGAGCCACTTAAGGGAAGAGGAGACTCAGTGCTGAGAAAGTCCCAGATAAAGTATCCATACATCAAGTCTAAACCTTTGCCTAAAGAGACCTGTGCCCATTTATTAAGCTGACTGTACATTGGGGAAAACAATATAATCAGGCCTTTCAGGTATGATGGACACCATATCTGAACCGATAGTAAGTAATCCTTGGGGATGTAGGAATGCCATTAAGAGCAGACATTTATGCAGGTCAGATAATACACTTTTGAGTTAGGTCCATTTCAGCTGGATTCCTTTCCTAGCATTTTCCTCAGAATAATCTCTGCCATCCGAAACAGGTTTTTTTGGGTTTTTTTAATGGCTGCATTTGCAGCATATTCAAGTTCCTGGGCCATGGATTGAACCTTCACCTCTGCAGTGACCTGAGCTCCTGCAGTTGGATCCTTAACCCACTGAGCCATAGTGAGAACTCCTGAAACTGTTTGATTTTGAGCATTTTTATTCCTTGAAGGATTCACTCCTCCAGCACCCTCTAATTTTTTTGCCCACATTCTTTTGTACTCATCCACAAATTGAAGCCAATGGACACTTCACCCTGTTTTGCCTATTGTCCTCAGAGCTATTTGCAGATGATTGCAGTCAGACTGGGTTCTTCTCACTTTAAGGATATTTATTGGCAATTTCTGTTTTCTGGGGGTCTTAGGACATACAATTTTTTTGTTGTTGTTTCTTTATTCTGCTACCTTCTCACTTTTGCTAAACTTGCCAGCATCATTCCAAAATATTGCAGTCCCATGTAGTTTGGCTCCACCCACTCGTATTGTGTAGCCTGAGAATGCCTGTCACTTCATTTTGTTGAAAAATGCTGAGAGTTTTTCTTTACATTCTTTAAAAAATGAAAAATGGATCCAGAAACATTTTAGAAAGTATGTCATCATAATTATCTTACCCAGGCCAGAAGTCCATTTCTCAAATATTTTTTATTATTGCACTGCTATCTTGCACGTTGTAAATATCTTCTCTCACTACATTGCCTTGGTTTTTCGGGGAATCTTTTGATGGGCAGAATTCTTAATTGTGTGTGGTTAAATGTATCAAAAATTTCCCTTAATTTTTTTTTGTGTTAAGAAATCCATTGTTATTCCAAAAATCTCAAAATATTCCCCCTTCTACTTATAGACGTCTGTGATTTAGTCATCATGGAACAGCTCGTATCAGAATAAGTTTCCTGCTATCAATAATCATAAAAATGGACTCAAAAAATACAAAGCAACTCTTTTCAGTGTTAGGACCACGGATGTGCAAGTTGCAATAATTGAGGGCAGTGTAGACCACCAGGTAAGCTCTCTTCCTGGGGACATTTTCAAAATACGGGGTAAGGGAAGAACAATCCAAGCATAGAACAGCTGTCTTATTGAGTGAAACTTCCAGAACTATGGAAGGCTTACTGCAGTTCCAAACTTTTACACTTAGATTTTTATTTTTCTAAGAAATTAAATGTCTACTTTGAACAATGATTCCTAAGTATCTTTATTTTAATCATGCTCGCTAGTCCAAAGTTTAAGTTAATTCTATGTGGTGGGTGGGAGTGTAAGCACAGCATAATTTTCATACTTATTATAAAGGATGGGGCATTTATAATTAGTTCTTTATTTCCTTTCAAGCCTCAGGCTTGAGATTGAAGCACACAGCCTCCCAAAGAACCAGGCAGAAAATTTAGCTATTTTTCACTTAAAATACATTATTTTGTTAACATAAATGTTGATATTTCTAGTATTTTTAAATTAACATTACATTTTTTCAGTTTAAATTTCTGAAATGCTAAATATCAATAGTTGTAACCTGCTCAAATAAAAGTTCTTTTAGCTCCTCAAAAATTTTTGCGTGAAGAAGTCCTGAGAGCAAAAAGTTTGAGAGCTGCTATTCTGTACCAATAATATTCAATTAGAACACATTTTTTAAAGGTGGAAAAAAGCTCATTCATAAACAGTATAAAAACACTAGAACACATTAAGATATCCTGAGTTAAAGGCAAAAATAATTTTAAAACTCTACTTAAGGACTTATGAATCTAATAAAAGGATAAACAATATTACTTTTGGATATGAAGATTCATTACTGAGAAGGTACCATGACTTTTCTATTGGCCAATCTATGTAGGCCAATGTAATTACAGTTAAAATGCCAATATGATTTTTATTTGAAAGAATATTGAATATTTGAAAGTGTATCTGTAAAAAGGTACAGAAAATTATGGAAAAAATGAGTATTAAGGGCATCTGTGTTGGAGAGTAACACTTGAAATATTAGATACCAGGAAAACGCATATTAGTTATAAAACAAATGTTTTAAATCAACATTAAAACAAGTCATTAAATTAGTAATGGTAGTTGAATAGACAAAAGCATTAAGTGGAACTGAAAAGAGTGTTCATAAGTATCAAATATAAAAATTTATTATCTAGTGGAGATTACATTTTAGATCAGTAAGGGAAAAGAAGAAATATATTGTAGACAACTAGATAATCTTGGCAGAAATTTGTGAATCTTTACTTCACCCCTTAATATAATTTCCAACATAAAAAGCAAAATCAGCAAACATGGGTGAGTACTTTTCTAATCTTGAAAAGGGAAAATTCCTTCTAAACATGATATCAAAGGCAAAAGTTATAAAGAAGGTCAGCAGATTTGATTACATAAAGTCATAAAACAGTATTATAAGCAGGCTTAAAATAAACAACAGAAGGAAAAAAATTGCAGTGTGTATAATAAAGTATTAATGATACCTAATATGAGCTATTGTAAATTTATGACATGAACACCCAACAGAAAAAGTGCAAAGGGCATAAGCAAGTAGAAGCAGCCATTAACATATTGAAATATATTCACTGTCATTAAAAATTAAAAAAATATATACATTCTTGGTTGTCCCCCAAAACTATTAAAGACTGAAAATATTCTATGTTGTTAGACCTGAAAGAAAACCACACTCATGCATTAGTAGTGGCAGTATAAACTTGAATAGTTTGGTGGACATTTCGATAATTTAGCTCAAAATCTTAAATCTGTATAATCCATAACCCAGACAGAAATTATTTAACCACAAATTCAGCAGAGACAAAAGGGCTAAAAGTGATACAAAAACTCCAGTAGCAGCCTACATTGTATGTCCATGAATAAATATTGTACATCTTCCTTATAATCAAGTACTGTAGAGCAGTAAGAGATATATATACACACTTTCTTGGAACTGTGCCAATATATTTTTTAAAAATTTATGAAAATCATTTAGATATAGTTGTATGTATGTGTCTGTATATGTGCACATGCATAGAAAGACGTCCAGAGGAATGAGCACAAAAATGTTAAGTGTCTAACTCTGGGTAGATAGATGAATTTGGGTGGATTATTACTTCTAATTATTTGTTTTATAAACATACTATCTGGCAGATGGTGTGGCATGTGGCAAACAAGAGAAAACTATGTGAATGAACAAATGGCCACAAATTCACATTATATATACATCCCTCCACTGCTGATTTTAAAAACAAAGCATTAATTAGCATTATTAAAAGGTCTCAATTTAAAAAGAGCAATAAGATTTCAATCATAATTAGTGCATTCACTCCTGAGCTCCCAGAGATAGTCTATAAGTACATTCCTAAATATTTAGCATGTTAGGGATTAACATTATTTGGATATCTTTAGGAAGAAACTAGTGTGTAGGTTCCATACATACTGTCTCTCCAATTCCAGCCTTTCCTGTGATACTGGGGCTGAAACTCTGCAAACTGCCTTTTCCTGATCTCTTTGCTGCATTCCACTTAGGTTCAATAAGAAGTATGAGTAAAGTTGGAAGGTAGAAAGAAGAAAACAAGACTGACTTCTTTGTTTGCCAATCCTACTGGTGTTGACTGAATAATTTCAGTTGATTCCAGTCTTCAACTACTTTCAGATCTTTTAGAACATCTTCATTGCATCTCTTAGAAGTAGTAAGAGCCCTCGGGTGGTGAACCTTCTTAGAGGTGTGAGCACCAACTCTATGCAGACTGCTTTTCTTGAGCCCCAAGGTTCTGGTAACCCCAATCCCTCCTCCTTTTTCCCTAGTCCTAGGAATAGTCACTCTCTGGGTTACCTGCTAATGCCTCTACCACATCTACTTTGTTGAAATACCTTGTGTGGTCTCTCCTAATTGGACATAAGATTGCAGAGGTGCTCTCTGAAGAGCAGATGTAGTAGAGTGGGTAATGGCAGATCAAGACAAGGAGACATACATGCTCGAGACCAGTTTGCTCAGGTTAGCACTTGGAGGGTGTTTGAATGTTACAGGGGTATTAATAAAGGAAGAAGTCCCTATCATCAAGAGTCTGAAGTAGTTGTATCTGATGAAACTTTCTTCAATAATATAACAGAAATGGTCTAACGTGTTGTCCAATATGGTAGCCAATAGGCACAGGTGGATATTGAGCATTTAAAATATGGCTAGAATGATTAATTTTAATTTTACTGATTTAAATTTAAATAGCCACAGCTGGACAGTAGATATCACACTAGACCATGCAAGTCTAAGGTAGCTGGATGGCTGGACAATGTGCAAGACTGCACCTTTATTAAGTAGCCAGATATTTTAATAGGTACTAGGGTTACAAAAACAGGGAGATACTATCTCCCTCTAAACTAGCTCAGCAATGGAAGACAGACATGAAAAACCTCTTTGAAAGATTATTCTGCCAACAGTATGTACGATGGATTAAAGGGGTAAAGATCAAAGATAGAGCAGCCACTCAGGGCCATATCCAATTGTCGAAATTAAAGAGATGAGAAATGTCATCAACAGTAGCAGTGAAGGAGTACATGAGCATGATACTAAAAATTTGACCTGTGGACACCTGGCAATCAAAAGGAAATAAAAGTAGAATTGAGACTAATTCCCCATTTCTGAATTATTATATTATTTACCAAAAGAATATAGAGAATCAGGTTTGGGAAGAAGAGATGAGCTCAGTTTTGGGTGTGCAAAATTTAAAGTGCCTGTGAAACATCCAAATCACTATTTTGAACTGACAATTGTACACATATAAGGGTCCTAGATATACACGGGAGGTCTGGTTAGAACCATCAACTTGTGAATCATAAGCATGTAAGTAGACATGACTACCCAAAAAGGGCAAAGAGAACAGGTACAGAAATTGACAACAATGATATTTAAGGAACAGAAAGAAAATGACAAAAAATGCAGGTAGGAATAAGAGCAGCCCAAAGAAGCTTATCTCAGGAAGGCAGAGATTCTGAAATTCAGAAATCAGTAATGACAAATTATAAAATGGCTGACAATTGGAGAACACTTAATTTGTGGCAGACATTTTCTAAGAATTTTTCAAATAGAGGACCCATTTAATCTTTTAAGAGAACCATATAAGGTAATTTTTACTATAATCCTATTATATAGATGAAGAAACTTAGGCACAGAAGAGTTGAGTTCACTCAAGATCAACACACAGTCAGGAGCTGAGCCAGGGTCTGGACACAGGCAGTCTGGCTCTGGAGCCTGCCCTCTTGGCCACTTAGCTAAGAGAAAGAAGTCCGGTAAGTCAAGGACTGAAAAGCACTTGAGTGCAGCTTTGGCTGGAGTACAGACCAAAGGGTATGGCTGAGGGGGCATCAGCAAATTTAACCTCGTCTTTTCACGTGACATACAATAACGCAAAAAAGCAAATTTCTCTAATTACCCTATTTTAGCCAGGCTCAATTAGTCTCTGAGGGGAGGACCACAGGTAAGCCTTAGAAAAATTAAAGCTGGAGAAGAACCTACAGAATGTTCTCAAACAGTTCTCTTTAAAAGGCTTGAGGGAATCCACATGTTAGAAACTACCTAGACACCTTTTGTAAAGAAATTTCCTCATACGTTTTTAATGCACAACCAGGGTTAAGATAATCTAGCTACAAATTATTGAAGAGGTAAGAACCATTTGCTAAAGTCTTGGGCTAGTACAAAGCAAAAAAGTGAGCTAATTTTGTAGGGGAGCAAATATATCTCCCAAATAATGAATGTACTTTTAACAATTTCATGTTATACTACTTTGGTTCATATTTTCCTCATAACATTGAGTTATCAACAATGTCCATCCCTGATCACATCCTGGCTAATAATTATAAGTTTACAGGTATGGAAGTGAAAAGTTGAAGGGGAGCATATCTAAGCTCAACTTTCTTGGTAAGGTGGATTAGATCATTCTATTTTACTGGAGCTGGACTGAATAGGAAGTTGAGAATGGTAGTGAAGGTGTGAAATAGCTACTGAGAACTGTGCATGGAATAAGGATATTTGAAATTCTGGTGTGTGTGTCTGTGTTCATTCAATTGTGTGTATAGTTCCCTCAATCATTACTCTTTTACTTGAATGATTAGAACTACAGTACTTATTATTTGATTGTGGAAGTCACCTCTATCAAATGGTTTATTAGAGAAAGAAGGAACTAGAGGTTAGAAAGTACAGGATTGGGGAGGGGAAAGGATGTGTAAAATAGATTTTTTTTCATTTTCTTAAAGCAATGACCCTCTCCCCTCGGCATATATATGCTTCATAACATTATCCAAACATAGAAAAGCATATGACCACAAAAGTTAACATCAGTGCCTCCAGAACTGGCTATGCATAGGAACACAGAGTAGGTAAGAATAAAAGCACTAGCAAAACAAACAGATCTGTGGTATATAAAATGTTAAGTGAAATTAATAAAATAAACAAATGAACAAGGGCAAGTCAACATGAACTACTATTCCATTCATTCAGCAAAAATTTGTTCAATGAAAACATCCTGAAAGTAAAACAAAATAAAGCAGATGAAAGAGCAAAACTATAGATATTTGCACAGTGCTTTTGTAACGATATTTTTGTGTCTGGGAAGGAGGCATTAAATTGGGCCATGACATACTGTGGACTGAATTGTCTCCCACCCCCAAACTCTTTTGCTGAAGTCCTAAACCCAAAAGCGACTGTATTTGGAGGCAAGACCTTTAAAGAGGTAATTAAGATTAAATGAGGTCATAAGGGTGAGGCCCTAACCCAGTATGACTGGCGTCCTTCCAGAAGAGGAAGAGACACCAAAGATGAGCAGGTGCACAGAGAAAAGGCCATGTGAGGACGAAGTAAGAAGGCTGTTTTCTGGAAGTCCAAGAGAGGCTTTAGGAGAAACTGAACCTGCCAATGTTTTGATCTTGGACTTCCAACCTCTAGAACTGTGAGAAAACACAAATTGTTTAAGCCTCTCTGGTGTGGTATTTACTACAGCAGCCCTAGCAGACATACTTTGGATGGGGTTATCATGGACACAACAAACAATATGTGATCTGCTTAACAAAGTAAAGCATAACTGAAAAAACAAACAAACAAACAAAAAACAAACAGCTGACTATACAAGGCTATTCCTACTCACTCCCCTCAAGCATCCTGGGTGGTTGTACTTTAGTGGGATGACAACAGGCCTCAGAGGGCCAAGTCAACAATTCTGAGTGATGAACAAAGACTGAACTTCTGGAGAATCAGAAATAGGAGACAACCTACCCTAGCCTCAACCAAGCAAAAGAATTTTTAGTCACTTCCTTGACCTCCTTCCTTGTAAGGGGAAATGCTGTTTCCAATAAACAAGCGTTCAAAAGTGAACAGAAATAAAACAACATCGATTTAAGGTACATAAAATGCTCCTGATAGTTTTATTTAGTCCTGGGTTCTCAAACTTCGTTAGACATCAAAATCTTCTGCAGGACTTGCTGAAACTTCTTAACTCTCCCAGTTTCAGCAAATGTTAAATTAACAGTTCTGGTTTGGGGCTCAAGAACTTTCAGTTCTAACATGTCCTCATATGATGCTGAAGCTGCTGGTCTGGAAACCACATTTTGAGAACTGCTGATTTAGTGTATGGTCATTATTGTATTTTAATGAATCTGAAAAGCATTACAGGCTCTCTAAGGCTCACTCATAGCTACAGTCTCCTTACATATGATGTTTATAAGAAGTCCCTACAAGTCTTAACTTCTATTTGAATTCTACCCTAAATTATTTCAAAATGTGGGAAGGGAGTACTACAGTAATCAAAGTGAGTCATTTAAACCAAAGCATTTCTTCCAAGGACAACAGTTCTATTGAGGCTTTAATTTTTAAATTACTAGTCGTTAAGTTATATTTAATTCAGTAAGTAATGAAAGGCAATTTCACTGATCTAAATCTTAAGACTAGATTAAAAGCTGAATAAAAACAAGCTGTTTCCACAGGTCTTGAAAAAGGTCACTTATTTTTAATAAGAACTACAGGTTCATAACTAGGAATGAATAAGCTGGTTTTTAAGTAGAATTAATATAAAAATAATACTTACCTGGATGTGCCTTGTTAAGAGGAATAGTTTTCATCTGGTATTTATTAGTTTGTGTCTCAGACACAAACAACTTTACCATTATGGTAGAATTTCATAAAATAGAAATGCTTTGATGATACACGTGCAATTTCTAAACTTTCAACAGGACTTGAAAACCAACGCAGAAAACTAATTCTGCTCAGTAGAGAATTTAATATCTAAATCAAAACATATTCTGATGGCTATTAAATATGCAACAGAAATAGTATCAATTCTTTGTCATTAATAATTTAGCAGTACACTGATGCCTTTATAAGGGGTATTATATAATAGCTTAATATTTTCTTGTTCCTCCTCCATCCAGGATCTTTTATGAGAGGCACTTATAGGAACACTAATTTCGGCGACTCTATATACAAACATACACATAGTATAATGATATATTTTACTACACTAAGAAAGTATCATTTGTAAATAATTTTTTAAAAATTCAAAAATAAGTTGTTGGTAACATGATTACCTTTAAAGCATTGAATCTTATTCACAATGTTACTTCATTAAACTTAAACAGCAGTTCCATCTACGAAATGTTCTATAGCTTTTTCCTTTTTGAAAAGGAGGTAAATAAAAGCAGTAAGATACTCATAACTTCTAGCTCAACAATATCAACTTCATTTCACAGCATTGGTTGGCAGAGAACATTTTCAATCATAGTAGTATACAATTTACAAAAATAGAATGATTATATAATGCAAAACACTGTCCTCCATTGTGAAGAATATGTGTGTACATGTGTGTATGTATGTATATACATATACATATTTCTTATGTTTCACTATTAAATAGCCCTTATTCAAGTACGTTTTTCCTGCTATCTCTTGAAATAAACACCCTGATATATTATTTATAAATACATAAAAAAGGTAATCTAAGAAAAGGTTAAAAGTTTCAGTGTGGTTGACTTAAACATCAGCCGCTCACTTTAGTTGAAAACCTGATTTAAATTCAAAGCAGGTTTAGATGCCATACTAAGTTTAGCAACTTAGTAAAAAAAATATATATATAGACATAATATTTAAGTGTCAAATACTTAGTAAATTTTTAACGGGCTAACATTAGAACAAAATTAAAAGTTTGTATTAATCTAATTTATCACCCAATCTTAAACAATCCCTTGACAAAATTCACTTATATATTATAACTAAAAAAATACACTAACATACAATATATCTGCTAACAAACACATAGGTAGCCATAAATAAAACTTTATTCTTTAATTTCATTTACAAGCTACCAAATATTATATATTATACACAGTGCCGAACACTTAAATGGCTATAGTCACTGAGGATCCAGACTGAATGGAAAGCTGTAGATAAAGAATAGATAAAAGCAAAGTAATACCAAAACAGAAAGGTGGCAAAAACATGGTTTTGCCATAATAAAATCAATCAGATTTGTAATTACACATTGGTTCTAGTTAAAACAAAGTCTGAGCGCCATGCGATTCTCAGCTTTATTATCTGCAGTCTGGCTAAAGTCTGTATTGTCATTTTGTCTTTTGCAGTTATTAAAAATTAAAAGTTAAAAACTATAGCAGCAACAAGCAAACCCTGTGACAGGAAGGCAAGGGTTAAAGAACGAAGAAAAGTTTATACAGTGTGTTTAGGGAAAGTGTGTGCAGTTTATCTTCCATCAGCAGGAGTTCGACTGAGGGACAACATGATTCGGGTAAATCGCTCACAGAGTTCATGTGTGGAGTACGATGGTAACTTCGGAGGCTCGTGGAAACCTTTAATCTCCGTAGAGCAATCCAGCAGTTTTGGCAGAAAATCTGTCAGCTTCTCTTGGAGGTTTGCTGTGAATACAAACAATTAGACGTAACTAAAGATAGGGAGAGAAATTATCCTAACGTGATTTATTAATCAGGAGTGGTCAGTTCATTTTTCATCTTAAAACATAAAATTAATACCATTTGGGGGAAGAAGTAAAATATACATGGTAAACAGCTAAGTCTGTAAATGAGAAAAAATATAATGTGAAAGTAAAAATGTTACAGGCTATAAAAATGATAATAATTAACATCTAATTCTAACTGCTTTTTTTTGATCATACCCATGGTCATGTAGAAGTTCCCGGGCCAGGGACTGAACCCATGCCATAGCAGCGACCCAAGCTGCTGCAGTGACAATGTCATATCCTTAATCTGGTGAGCCAGAAGGGAATTTCAATTCTAAGTGCTTTTACTTCCAACAACTCAGGTGTCCACTAGCATTGTTTAAACTTACATTCCATTTCCTGTCCAAGATAGGAACACCATCGATTTCTCATATCTTCTACAGCAAGTATATCTTTCTCTTCCATCTCATCCACCAATAACAGGGGCAAAAATGGAACAATAAACTCATTCATGATAATCAGACCATTGTTTACTTCTCGATCCTCTCCAGATTCAAACAGTTCTGCCGCTTGTTCATTTAATTTCTTAATGCAATAAGAAAAAGAACAACAGGTTTCCTTTTTTAATTAAATAAGAATATCTATAAGTGTTAATACTGAAGACACTATAATGAGCATATTTGCAAACAATATCAGATCGAATGGGAATCACAGAAAATAACCTCAGCCTATTCTAGCAAAAAAAGTCTCTCAGAAAAAAGGTCACACATATAACAACAGAAACAAAAGCAAAAAAGAAGTGGTAGAAATGTTTTTAAAGTCATGTTTTTAAAGTTCATATTCAGCTTCTATCACTTTGATCATCACTATAGGAACTATTTTAAATTTATTTTCCAGAGCTGAATTTTCCAATTATAAAATTTCACTCAAAGTAATTTTAAAAATAAATTCAGATTCCACATTAATTTTGAAAAACTCTTCATCATCTTTTCTATAAATGTCAACTTAACAGAGACTGTTAAATTTCTTGATACAAAAATGTAAAGGCAATCAATTCACTTATTCTTAAAAAAATTCTGAGTACATGCCATATACTAGAAAGAAAATGTTCTAGATGCAGGGGTCCCCAAGTGATTAGTGCAGAAAACTCTCACAGAGCTAACAATCCCTTACAATACAAGCCTCAGTCAACTTTTTCTCTAAAGAACAAGACAACTTTTTTAGGCTCTGAGGGCCATATAGTTTCTGTTGCAATGATTTAACTCTAACATTGCTGCACAAAGGCAGCCATGTATAATATGTAAATAAATGGGCACGGCTATGTTTCAATAAAACTTTATTTATAAAAACGAGTGGTAGACTGGAGCACAGGCCAAGTGTGCTGACATCTGAGAAGAAGAATGAAATCTATGAGATATAGACAAAGGAGACAGATAAAAGATGCAGGTATACTAAGGTTTATATCTGAAATATTATGTTTACAGAATGATAAAAATAATTTTTAAATAATCTTTACAGTTTTAAGCTGAATTTCAAATACAAAAATATATATTTCCAATGTTTATATTATGTCATTCTTATGCAATTTATCTTGACTCTGTAGGTTTATGCTGAAAGTCTTAATTCAGCCATTAAGCACTCTTTAGCAAACATAAAACCTCTTAGCTTCAGTTTCTTTATTTGAAAAATGGAATACTATTACCTTCCTTACACAGTGGTTAAAGAGAATGAAATGAGACAAGCCTTTGAGTATCTAGTGTAATCTATATAATATGCATCTAAAGACATATTGTTCTTCTGAAAGTTGATGTTAAATTCACTAAATCAAAACATATCCTGGGAGGAAGTTCCCATGTGACGCATGCAGGATTCGACTGTGGCACGGGTTCCATTCCTGGCCCAGGAACCTCCAAATGCTGCAGTTGCAGCCAAAAAACAAAAACATGTTTTGTAAACAGGTCCTCAAAACAACTTAAACACAGTTATGTCCAAAGCCAACCTTATTCATCTTCCTAAAAGTCCCCAAAGCCAAAGAGGCAGGTTGAATGCCACTTTTCTACTCACACTCATCTACTAGTTACTGACCCCTTGCTCTCAATTCCTTTACAATCTTCGGCACCCTCTCCTTCATACCCACTGTACTTCTGCCTTAGTTGAGGTTCTTGTCCTCCTTCCTTTCTGTCTCCTCTAGGGTTCTTCATTCTGATTCCTTTCCATCAATCTTCTATTATGCTATTGCCAGAATCATTTTCTAAAAACAAACCTCAACATGTCAAACTCAGTCAAACTTTACCGTGGTGCCAGCTCATTAGAATGGCACATAAGCTTCTTCATAATCTGACATCAACAAGTACTGTTAGCTTCATCACTTCTACCGAACACTGCTCCTCATAACTTAGCCACAATGGATTTATCTTTATCACCTATTGTATACTTTCCATGCCTTTTCATATGATGTCTCTTTTTCTGCAATGCTCTTTTCCCTTCTTTCCAAGCATAAAATTCCTATTTTTCCATCAAGATCCAGATCAGTGTTTATCTCTTAATCTTCTTCCCAACAATTCTAGACATATTATTTTGCACATTTCTTTTTTTTTTTTTGCCTTTTGTCATTTTATGGCCGTGGGTTTATGGCCGCACCCGCGGCATGTGGAGGTTCCCAGGCTAGGGGTCTAATCGGAGCTGTGGCCACTGGCCTGCGCCGCAGCCACAGGAACGCGGGATCCGAGCCGCGTCTGCAACCTACACCACAGCTCACGGCAACGCCGGATCGTTAACCCACTGAGCAAGGGCAGGGATCGAACCCGCAACCTCATGGTTCCTAGTCGGATTCGTTAACCGCTGCGCCACAACGGGAACTCCAATTTTTTGCACATTTCTCATGATAACACTTATTGTTCTGTTTTTTTTTTTTTTTTTTTGTAATGGCTACTCCCACAGCATATGGAGGTTCCCAGTCCAGGG
>PVHT021183696.1:27026738-27099965 GCA_004024745.2 Catagonus wagneri | reverse complement strand
GAGGCCAGGGATCAAACTTATGTCCTCATGAATAATAGTCAGATTCATTTCCGCTGAGCCACAATGGGAACTTCGATAACACTCTGGAATATAAAAATTATCTATGTACATCTCTTACCAGACTGAATTCTCTCAGGATAAATAATGGGTCTTACTTATCATTGTGTCACTCAGAATTTGACACTCAGTAAATACTCGATATGAAAAAACATGCAACATTAAAATAATCCTGAGCTTTCATCTAAATTCCTATGTGAAACAACAGATTAAGCGTGGCTGGTTTACTAACATAAAATGATAAGAGAAACACATCCTACCACTTTTCTAATGTTTTAGAGTAACCATCAAGTTTTGGTTATATTTATTTTTAAAAACAGCTTTGCCAAAATATATCAGAATCCCAACACTGCAATATTTTTACATGAAAACTGCTTTGATCTATTCAATGCAGAATTTTAATAATTATATAAAACTGTACTTTCTTAAGTTGAAATATACATAATTCAGGTCCTCCTTTGGGGGGTTGATTTAAAAACTTCATGAAACCGACCAAATTAAGAATACCATCCTCAGTGGACACGAACCATCAACAATTCAAAAGTTTTAATACACACTCAAATGCAGTAAAACAAGCTGAGTGAAAAAGAACAAGATCACAAGCTTCTAATATTCCCAGTCCAATAAATTTGAAGACATACTGCAGACAATTAACACGTACTATGTCCTTCTACCAAAAGCAAACATTTCACCAGCATAAGTACTTATAGTTTTTCAAAGTACACAGAAACCATGTAACCAATTAGTTCAAAAGGCAAATATTCTTGAATACCAGTACACACTTATAGAAAAAAAAATTACAATTTAGAAGTTCGCAATCTATAGAGTGATGTTAAAAGTTAAATGAAATCCAATTAGAAAAGTGTATAAAGATGGAATCTGTGATTTTATACATAAAGGTTAGCTGATTCAAGAAACATTAACTGAGTACTCCAGCTATCTAGCGAGTACACTGGTGCAAAAAACTGCTAAGAAGATTTTTTAAAGTTTAGAACAACAGTAATACTTTAGCACATGGAATAATAATAATAATTTATCATGCTGCTCAGCCTCTCTTTTCTCATCAAAAAAGGCAATGGCAGAATGATGAAGAAATCAAAATATAAAAATGTAATTACTGTCTCCCCATTTTAGGAACATTTCTGGTTTATCACCTGTAAAACCTAAGATCCTTAAAGAAGGAATAAAGAGTTGGCTGTATTTGCCTACCTCAAAGGAGTAAACCCAGATTACAGACATCCTCTGATGCTTCCCCATTAGAATTTATAGTCAGTCTCTTATATTTGAGCCTAGAAAACTGCTCAATATAAGACAAAATGATAAAGTAAACACATAACTATGTGCATTCAACTTACGAGTAAACATTCTCTTCTATAATGTGATATCAGTTCTTCATCATGTCCTCTGTGTGGGCCTTTGGACAAGAGCTCTTTGTTATTCTGATAAGCACAGATAAGGAAGAGCAAGGAATCTATATAACTTAAAAATATAAAAAAAATATAGCATTAGTATTTTATCTCTGTAAAAAAAGTCAGCTACAATGATAAAATACTCTAATTATACATTTAAATTTTGATCATCCAGAACATTACAATAAAAAAATCGCTGATAATGCACTGTAAGCCTGAAAGCATTTTTTTTTTTGCAACAGTCACATCTGAAACCAGTAGATAGTTATGTCTTAAAAGTAAATAAACATACAAACAAAAAATTTACCAGAACAAAAGACAGAGCTAGTAATAAGAAAAATCTGAGAGAAAAAAGGCCATAACTGACAAATTCAGAGTTCCTTCTTGCTTCTTCGGTACTTATTTTCATTTATACTCAAAATTAATACTGATGTGAAAGTCAACAATCTTCTTTTTTTAACAACATAATAAAGTTTTTGTTTGATGCAAAAGCAGATTACTTTGTTTCATTATCACAAACATCATTTGGTTTGGTTCATTCAGTGACTATTTTTTAGTCAAGGTTTTTTTTTTTTTTCTTCTTCTATGTGAGGGCACAGTTTTAGTCATTGAGAAAAATATAACACAGAGGAGAACATCCAAAGCAGATGGAAGGAGTAGAGAGAGTAAAAAATGCTTCTAAAATCTGGAAAATCTAGTGGGATTCAAACAAACAAAACACTAAATTAAAGACAGGCAAGGGCCTGCCTTTGTTTTATATTTAATATAGGCCTTTGTTTTACATTTAATATATTAGTATGTTATGAATATAAGTCTATGACCTTCAAACTAGGTTTTAAAAAAGGAAGAGGAGGAAAATGTTTTTGTATTATATCTGTCTCTAAAATGATTATTCTTCTACTATGCCATGGGGGAAATACACACACACACACACACACACATATACACAGAGAGAGAGAGAGAGAGTGCGCGCTATGTATTTGCATAACTGAAATATGAAAGATATTTTAAACTTTGTCCTATGTGTCAGTTTTTCCAATCATAATACATCTTCTCACAGATTCAGAAAAATGCAACATCCTAAAGGGGGAAATACTATACAGAAACAGTATTTTAAAAGTCTAAGTTAACACTGAAAAAAAGTGTTACTGTTTACTACTTAATTTCAGGTGCTCAGATACAACTCAATTCCATGATCCAAATACTAAATGTACAACTATGTGGGAATTAACGTACACATTCATAATAAATCAAACTACATGTGAGTGAAACTATTTCATAAAAAATAAGTTCCTTTTTTTAAGGCCACATCTGAGGCATATGGAAATTCCTGGGCAAAGGGTTGATTTGGAGGGGCAGCTTAGGCCTACAACACAGCCACAGCAACATAGGATCCAAGCTGCATCTGCTACCTACACTGCAACTTATGGCAACACCAGATTCTTCACCCACTGAGTGAGGCCACGGTTCAAACCTGGATCCTCATAGAGACAATGTCAGGTCCTCAACCCCCTGAGCCACAATGGGAACTTCAAAAATAAGTTCTTTTAAACATTTTTTGAAAATGACTTTCCCCAGGAATTTGTTCTTGAGAAAACTTAGGACACGAAATTTTATTTTGAAATAATGTGGGTATAATCTCAGCTTAAGCTTTTTTTTGTTGTTACTTAGAAAGTGATAATAATATTAAATGTTGTTTTACTCCACTAAGTTGAGTTAGTTTGCTGGCACATCCACCTTTTCTCTTAACAGCTATTTAAGCTTCCTATTAAAAGGTCTCCCCTGAATGACATCCATATCTGGCTTTCTAGTCCTGAGTCATCTCTCTGAGAATAGCTCTGAAACCACGACCTTGTTCCAGTTTTCTAGTGAGACATACAAAATGTTCCATATTTCATCAACTTTTAAAGTGTCTACAAATATATTTTTAAGTAAATCAGAATAAAATTCAGCAGCCTGGTTACCAAATTCTTATTTAAGATAAAACAAGACCGTGTAGCCTGATGGATTCTCTTTCTCTACCACTTTTACTGCTGTAAAATTATCGCTACTCTAATATTCCTTTTACCACAAGAATACATTTAAGAATAAGCAAATTATAAAATATAAACATAATTCCAAGTTATATTTAAAGTCCTTTAACAAATGTTAACTCAGAATAGCTTAGAGAAGCTATGCAGAATGAAAATGAGTTTCACCTTGTTAATTCTTATTGAGGTTATGAATACATTTAATCCTTTTCTGATTTCATTAAATTATACAAGAATACAGAGGTCTCTTTTAATTTTTCTCTCCCTTAATTAGTTGTGTGACTGTAACAAAGTTATTGCATCATTGTGGAGCTCAGTTTTTTTATCAATAAAGTGGAAATTCCTTTTAGACACTCTATTCAATTGTAAAACCATATTAATATTTTTCTCAGAAAACTGAATCTCCAAAATCCAAAAGCATATTTGAATAGTCCTATTAAAGAAATAAAACTTTGACCAAAATATTAACTTATAAAACAGAGCTACTGATCAAAATGGTTTTCCACTTCAGAGACCAAAGCGAATTATAGGAGTTCCCTTCGTGGCTCAGTGGTTAACGAATCCGACTAAGAACCATGAGGTTGCGCGTTCGATCCCTGGCCCTGCTCTGTGGGTTAAGGATCCGGCGTTGCCGTGAGCTGTGGTGTAGGTCGCAGACGCGGCTCAGATCCCGCGTCGCTGTGGCTGTGGCGAAGGCCGGCAGCTACAGCTCCTGTTAGACCCCTAGCCTGGGAACCTCCATATGCCGCGGGTGCGGCCCTAGAAAAAGACAAAAAAAGACGAAAAAAAAAGTGAATTATACATTACACGACTAGGACTTTGATAATTTGTATCCAAGTATTAACATTATTTTTTACTTTTGTGTGTTAGTTTTTAAGATTTGGTAAGTGTAAAAACGATGACACTGCAGTGTCCGGCACAACTTTCTGCAATAGTGGAAGTGGTAAAACTGTGCAGGCCAAAAGAGTAGCCACTAGCCACAGGTGGCTACTGAACACCTGAAATGTGGCTAGTGACTAAGGAACTGAATTTTTAGGCTGAAAATTTTAAATTTAAATTTAAATTGTCACATGTAGCTCACAGCCACCATGTTGGACAGCACAGATCTAGCAATAATAGTTGACGTTGCCATTTAAAAAAATAATAGCATTATTACCTCAGTGGAAGTTTCTTATATTTTTACACAATAAAAAAGAAAAGAAAAAAAAAGAAATATCCCTTTTACTTGCTACAATATTGCAGTGTATTTAAAAAAAATAAAATACAGCACTTAAAAATTCACTGGTCTGGTGTTCCCTTCATGGTGCAGCGGTTAACGAATCCGACTAGGAACCATGAAGTTACAGGTTCGATCGCTGGCCCTGCTCAGTGGATTAACAATCCGGCGTTGCCGTGACCTGTGGTGTAGGTCGCAGACGCAGCTCGGATCTGGCGTTGCTGTGGCTGTGGAATAGGTCAGCGGCTGTAGCTTCGATTCGACCCCTAGCCTGGGAACCTCCATATATTGCTGGTGCGGCCCTTAAAAAAAAAAAAGACAAAAAAAATTCACTGGTCAAGTAAACTAATGTTAAAGTATGTAAATTAAATATGTGGTTAAAAGTAAATGCGTATCAGTGAATAATTTATAATGGTAAATAAATCAATATCCTTTCTTCTTAATAACAATAATTATAATTTAATACATAGAGATTCCTTTAAAATCACCTGTAATTTGTATGAAAAGTAATCTAGAATATTTGTAGTCAAAATATTTAGAAGACAAGTGATCGGTTTTCTACAGCTATATTTTTTTATAGTACCTGGAAGTTCAGACAAAGAGATAGATTAGAAACACAATCTCTAATCTGAAGTTAAGATTAAACTCAGAAAGAATAGGAAAAAAGGCTAATGACTACAAGGCAGATGCTGGAGAATTCAAAGAATTCCATTTGCTGGGTTACCAATATCTTGGTCCCTAGCAAACTTCTAGGCTTCAATCTAATTCTAACTGCAGTGTTTGTGTTTGAAAGTTGATAAAAATAATGACAACAATGCCAACTTTACAGGTTTAATTTAAATGGAAATATACTGCATGTGGGGTACATAGGAACTCTTTGTATTAACTCTGCAATTTCTCTGTACATCTAAGACTGTTTTAAAATAAAAAGCTTAGTGAAAATATATATTGCCAAAAAAACCCTTACTATAGATGAGGTCAAATCTGAATAGAATTTAGTACAAATATTAAGCTCTCCTTTTCATGTGTGTCCATTTTGCCTTACCTTTCTCTTTGAAAATTTTCTAGCCCAATTATGAGATACATGGTTGTTTCCCTGAATTTCCTATAATCCTGATGCCACTCCTGTAGGTGAAAGAAAATATTAAATATATACAGAATGATATATAAAAAACTACAATGAAAACTGCTTATAAATACATTGTTCTGATAACTACTTAAATTAGAAGCAAAGAGTTCAAAATTAAAGATTAAACTAGATCAGATCAAGACTTTAACTTTGGCCATACAAAACTATTTGTAAGTATAATAACTAACGTAACATCTACTAGACATTGATAAGAAAATAAACAAATGATCTCATTTGAAAATAACAAATACAAAGGCAGGATAATCAGAGTTTTCTCTCAAAAATTCTTCAGTGTGAAAGTTTACTATTAAGATATTATTATAGATCATTGGGGTGCAAAGTACTTTTTCAAATTCATGTCTTAGTCTTTTCCAGCTATATACCCAAGAGTAGAATTGGTGAATTATACAGTAGTTTTATTTTCATATTTTTGAGAAATCTCCATACTTTACCAGTGGAAGAGGAAAAGGTGAGGGGGCACAACAGGGGTATGATATTAACAAATATAACCCAGCAGGCTGAAAGTGGGCAACAAGGGTATGCTGCATAGCATAGGGAATTATATCCGCTATCTTATAATAACTTTTAATGAAGTATAATATGTAAACACACTGAATCACTATGCTGTACACATGAAGCTAACATAATGTAAAGCAACAATACTTCAATTAAAAAGTATTATTACAGATCTACATCCCATTGAAGGTGGAAGGTAAATGAAGCTAACTACTCTAACATGAAGCAAAGCTTGAAGACTGTTATCTGAAGTAGAATTTTAAGGAACTGAAAGAAAAATAAATATGTAACATATTAAATTTATTTAATCCTTAATTTTGCCATACTTGTATTACATTTCAAATGTTCATTTCACAGCCCCTCCCTCCAAATAGATGCATTTCACGTTTCACAGCCCCCCTCCAAAGACCTCCCACATTTATTGGGCATGTAATATGACTATGATTCAGAACTGACAACCCATAACTCTAGAAAACAATTAAAAATAAGGATTTTTTCTTTAACTTTCTTAAAAACCGAATCAAGGAAAACCATAACTAAAATTCAATATAGGACTAACCTAAAAGACACAGTGGTGATAAAAGGGTGAAAGCTTTTATATACATTAGTATAAGCAAATGAAAGTAAGAAACATATAGACCAGTTATTGGCCAACTATATTCTCCTTGAATATGAATCATTTTAATTTTTAATTTTAAAAGGCATAATTTTCCGACTTTTAGACCTAAATAACAAAATGTGTCTTGCAAGTATAAAGTTAGACTTCCTGTGGAAAGTATTCAAATTGCCACTCTATAGTCACTAGTCACTAGAATTGCCTTAGAAGTTGTAAGCAAACTTTCTCTTTAAAGGGATGGATAGTCAATGTTTTAGGCTTTGCAGACTATGTAGTCTTTGTTTAGCTACTCAACTCTGTAGTTCTACTGTGAAAGCACAATGTAAACAGATGGCTTGTATTCCAATAAAACTTTATTTATAAAAGCAGGCGGTGAGCTGGATTTGGTCTGTGGGCCAATTTTCCCTGATGTGTGACTTGGAAAAAGACAAAGATATATGGGATCTACAGAATCCAAAAACCTGTCTTGAAAGAACCTATACAATTTAATGGCTCTGCAGTTAGCAAAAACATGAGAAGTTTTCAGAATAAAAATATGATGACTCTAGTCTGATGAAGCAAACTTGTGAAGGGACTGTAGAATCAAATCACTATTAAAAATCAAGTGCAACGTAACCTGAATTTTGGAAAAGATAGAGCTAACAATCAATCTGCTTGCTCTCTGGCACGTAACGTGTGTCCATTTATTTGTGGCTATGTTCCTGGATTTTCTACTCTTTTTTAATCAGTTAGCTATTCTTATGCTAATAGTATTAAAGCATAAAGGTTAAGACAGTATATCTTTTATTTATTTATTTTGTTTTCTTTTTATGGGCACACCTGTGGCAGGTGGAAGTTCCAAGGCTGTGGGCTGAATCAGAGCCACAGCTGCATGCCTACCACCACAGCAACACTGATGTGAGCCTCATCTGGGACCTAAGCCACAGCCTGCAGTAACGCTGGATCCTTAACCCACTCAGCCAGGCCAGGGATCAAACCTTCATCCTCACAGAGACAATGTCGGGTCCTTAACCCATTGAGACACAACAGGAACTCAAGATAGTATGTCTTGATTTCAAGTGGGGGGAAAAAAAAGCAACCCTCCTACCACGTTCTTCAAGAATGTCATGGCTTGAGTGACCCCTCTTCCATTTCCATAAAATTTTTGACTCAACTTATCAAGCTGCATAAAACAACTTGCTAGAAGCTTAACAGAAACTGCATTGCACCGACAAACTATCTGGGGGAAAACTAACATCTTAACATACCCAGTTTTCCAAACACGACACATATATCCATTTATTTAGGTCTTCTTGAATGTCTCCTAAAGTCATGCACATTTTTTATTAAATTTATTTCTAGGTACTCCATAGTTTTTGACACTATTGAAAATGGTGTCATTCAAAATTTCTATTTGATTTCTGTTACTGGTATAAAGGAATAAAACTGATATTTGACATAGATTTGCATGTCACAAAGCTCTTATTGCTCTTATTATCTTTATCTCAGATAAACTTATCTGAATTTTGTTTGTATTTTCTAGGTATACAATGTGCAAATAATAAGTTTGTTTCTTCTCATTATTTACCTTTTTTGTTTTTTTTTTAGGGCAGCACATGTGGCATATGGAAGGTTACAGGCTAGGGGTCGAATCAGAGCTAAAGCTGCCATCCTATGTCAAAGCCACAGCAATGCAAGATCTAAGCCACGTCTGTGATCTAAACCACAGCTCACAGCAACTCTGGATCCTTAACCCAATAAGCAGGGTCAGGGATTGAACCCAGATCCTCATGGATACTAGTTGGGTTCATTACCACCGAGTCACAATGAGAACTCCCAGTCATTTAATTTTTGCTGTATTTTTGTTGCCTTATTCCCCTGCTCGAACTTCCAGTACAATTCTGAATAGTGGTGGTGGTGGTCAGACACACCTGTCTTTTTCCTGATCACAAAAGGAAATCTTTCCATGTTCATATTTTTATATGATTTTGTGGTAGTTTTGTTCATTTTTGTTTTTCAGGACACTTTTTAGCAGATTAAAGTAGTTACTTTGTATTCCGTGTTAAAGTTAGTTACCTTGTATTCCGGGTTAGTGAGAGTTTTGGTAAAAAAAAAAAAATGAGTGTTTTCTGTATCTATCTGTTAATGTGAATTATACTAATTGTTTAAGGGAATCTAAAGTAAATAAGTTTGTAAATGAGATCAAACATTAAGCAAAAACACTCATGTAAGTTAAAATTTATGAGATTTATACATTTTTTAGAAACATAATAAAGTCAAATTTAAAAGTTTAAAAAAATATCAGGTGTCTGAATTGGTAACTAAAACAACTACTGATTTTAAAGCCAAAGTTAACACAAAGAGAATTCTGTGCACAAAAATTATCACAAACACAATCCCAAATGCTCATGTGTGTGCTCTCTCACACATACAACACATCCAATAATGATGAATATATATTGCATAAAATGATTAGAATGAATTTCTAACTTTTTCCCAACGTGAAGAAAAAATACAGCATGGTTTCAGTACATTTAAGGATGTAGGTTCTGTTAACCAAGTTGTAACATTATGGAAACTTTAGGCAGGTTACTGCACCCCTCTATGCCAAATTTTCTCACATGCTTAGCTGTGCTGAAATGAAAGATTAGTGAACTAAAGAATTCCTCAATCTACAGTTCAACCTCTTAAAAGGTACATTACCTCATACTCCTCCAAGTTTACTTCTTCAGGTTTTATCATTTCAATTTTGGCTTGTGCAACTTTCATTATGTTGTGACACCTTCAAATAAAAGAAATGTATTTCTAAATCAAAAGTAAAATCCATAAAACCTGAAAAATCTGTGTTGCCAAAACTGAACTACCCAACACATGAAAATAAAATCCACCATCACTGAGCAACATTTTTTTGAGGAAACAACTTCCAAATAATTTAAGTGAAAAATGTGCTTTCTGAACAATGTTGAATAGTTACAAAGTATATAAAGAAGAATCAATAATTCTAGTTCACAAGTACCATGTTATATTTTCATATGGCTTTTAAATTATAGTCTATTAATAAAGATGGAATACATAAAAAATGAAAATTTTGTATAATGTATAGCAAAAAAGCTCAAGAAACATAAAGTGTTATTTTCCCTCAAATGGTATTATTCACAAAATAATAAAAAAGAATCCAAAACCTGTCTATCATTTCAGGTAGCAATGAAATCATTCCAGTAAGTTTTATGATCAGAACCACTGCTAAAGAGATTTCCCCAAAATATATTTAGTTACCATACATCTTAATCTGTACTTTAAGCACAAGAGACATTTTGTCAAAACAAACTGACTACTTGTAGTCACCAGAGCAAATAATGGCAAAGGACTGAAAAGTCAGTGTGAGTACTGTACAAATATCTTGCCCAAATTCAATAGCAAATATTCATTAGAACATAGTACATCAACAGCCCAGAAAATGAGGGTAGTAATCAGTCATATTTCTGAGCTCTTCAGTGATATGTAACAAAGAGTGATGCCAGTACTATTACTAGTAAAAGTAGTAATAGCCAATATTCACTGAGCATTTACCAGATATTTACGCACTATTTCACTCAGTTATAAACCTCACAACAAACACATGGTAAGGTAGAAGTTAATTCTAGATGCTTTGTTTTTCCTCATATTCTTCTCTACTATTTTTAAATCAGTATTTTTGAGATATTCATGAAAGAACAATCATTTATTTTAGAATCAAAAGGCATTTATAATGAATTCCAAAACGGTATAAATGTTTCTATATTCTCAAATAACTTTCCAATACTTTGGATCTTTACTAAGGCCTAAAATTTTTTAAATAATATTCATTCTAACTATATTAAATTTTAATTTTAACATTAGTAAATAGATTTATAGGAGGCTCCAAGAGAAAACATCTTTTGGTAAACCAAAATTAATTTAACCGTTCTAAACTTTCTCTTTATGTCAGAAAATGTTCAATTATTTTATTTGCATATATGATTATTTATTTTTTTCCAATGGTTCTCAAACAAGGGTGTTTTTTTGTTCCCTCAAAGGATACGTGGTAGTATCTGGAGACATTCTGGATTGTTACCACTTGGGGGGTACCAGTGGCATTTGGTGGGTAAGAGCAGGACCACGCCTAAATATCCTACAAGTTACAGGACAGCATACTCAAAGACAAAGCATCACTTGGCCCAAAGTACCCACAGTATGGTTGAGAAATTCTTTATTTCCCTAAAATATGAAGTTCCAAAAGGGCAGTGACTACATTATATTCTTCTGTGTGTCTTTATAGTGCTTAACTCAGTACCTTGGTGCACAATGAAAATGTACTAAAATGATCTAAGTTATTTTTAGATCAAACATTTAAAGGTCATGATTATAAATCCCATATAAATTACAAAGCAACTGTTCAAATTAAGTGAAGTCAAATTTTGTGCTGTATTTACTGAAATATGTCTGTGTATGTCTAAAGTAAACATTCAAAAATTGCATTAGAAGCTATAAAAGACAAGGACAATTTGAGTATATGAATAAGATACTTGACATTTTCAAATTACCTTTCATCAAAACTCAAATTTCTATCAGCAAATTGTTCTAGCAATGTTTTCTCAATGATTTTCTTTGGTGCCTGATTCTGGATAAAGTAGACCACTACATGATGCAAACGATAGTCTGTTTCTGGTGGGGTATCTTCTTGGGCCAATTTAACCAACCTTGAATATTCCAACTTAATTGCCTAGAAAATACAACAGAATGACAATTTTGGTTAATTACATCAAAATTCTTCAATTAAAATTTGATTATCCTTACATTCAAATACGCTTTTTTCCTTTTAAAGTATTACAAACAAGGTAGCAGTACATCTAAGAATATTGTCCCGTGTTCTATAGTTTAAATACATCTAAGTTTAATATGTAATTTTGTAAAACTTATCAATCAGAGCCTGGTAAAGTCTGTTTTGATACACTGTAAGACTGGGATACTAGGTTTATCTCCTATCCTATGGTTTCTAGTATCAGTTTGATGTATACCTCTAATACCTCAAATTCTAGGATTAAAATCCAGTTCCCTAGAATACCCATTATCAAAAAGAAAATGGCTGGCTCTTGAATGCATAATAATATCACAATTAACTTTGAGCTGTAGAACTCACAAATAGATGAAAAAGTAAGCCTTTAAAATTTACCATAAGTTTTTATTGTATCAAAAATGTTTGCACCATATCAGTGTAGTGATTAATAATGAAAATTATCACTATCACTACCTTAATGCTTGAACTTACTTTTTCTTTACAAATAGAAACACATCAGAACTCACAACCAATATTAAAATAGGAAATAATAAAAAACTAATGTGTGGTTCTGCACATAAGCAAATGGAAAAACATTTGCTCATGTAGAAATATGTGTAGAGTTTATACTTCAGATACTGTTGTGTGTAAGAAGACCAAGTAATTAAAGATAACACTTTAAAAATACATCTAAATTCTAGCTCTATTACCCAGAAAACATTTGAGGTAATGTGCAAAATATATTACAAAAAGACAATTTTATGGGAAATAATTTTGTTGTGTTTTTCTTTTCTGTTTTTAGCCATACCCACGGCATGTGGAAGTTACCAGGCCAGGGACAGAACCTGTACCATGGCAGTGACCTGTGTGTGCAGTGACAATGCCAGATCCTTAACCTACTGCACTATAAGGAAACTCCCCCCACCTTTCTTTTTCTTTTCTTTTTTTTTTTTTGAATGAATGCTTTCTTAAGCACTTCTTGGCCATCCAGGTACTACCATCTATCTAGGTAGCTGTATTTTATAGAAGTGAGAAAATTTAACTGAAAAACATTAAATGAAATATTCTAGTTGTATATTCTCATAGGTCATTAAAGGGAGATGCTGGTGGCTTAGTGGTTAAGGTTTCCATGCTGTCAGTGCTGTGGGTCAGGTTCAATTCCTGGCCCAGGAACTTCTGCATGCTGTGTGGTGCAGCCAAAATAAAGGGGCGGGGGGATTGCTAATAAGTCCTTTCTACATAGCTTACCATTATGATAATTACTTTGTAGCTAAAATAAATTATTTCCATTTTATATAGCTTACCATTATGATAATTACTTTGTAGCTAAAATAAATTATTTCCATTTTATTTGTGATATACATGGGATATACAGCCAAAATAAAGGGGCGGGGGGATTGCTAATAAGTCCTTTCTATATAGCTAATAAGTCCTTTATATATAGCTTACCATTATGATAATTACTTTGTAGCTAAAAAAAATTATTTCCATTTCTATATAGCTTACATTATGATAATTACTTTGTAGCTAAAATAAATTATTTACATTTTATTTGGGATATACATGTCAGTCTACTGCTGTGGTTTAAAATAGCCATGAAAATTAACTATATTTTGTCATGTAAGACTATTGTGGCTTAGGAGTTCCCCTCGTGGCGCAGTGGTTAATGAATCCGACTAGGAACCATGAGGTAGCGGGTTCGATCCCTGCCCTTGTTCAGTGGGTTAACGATCCGGCGTTGCCATGAGCTGTGGTGTAGGTTGCAGACGCGGCTCGGATCCTGCGTTGCTGTGGCTGCGGCGCAGGCCGGTGGCTACAGCTCCGATTAGACCCCTAGCCTGGGAACCTCCATATGCTGCGGGTGCGGCCATAAAATGACAAAAGGCAAAAAAAATAAATAAATAAATAAAATAAAATAAAGACTATTGTGGCTTACTTTACTGCATTCTTTGCCTATAAACTCTTTAAAATCTTCACTTACCAATTTGAAAAAAATGCACATGGTCATTTAATAACTAAACTATACTGAATTTGAGTGTATAGTATAAAACAAAAACAATAACTATCTTCCTTATTATGGCTCTTAGACAATGACTGCTAAAAACTATTAGAAGTTTAATATTTAAATATCTGACATCATGCTTTTGGCCAAAATTTGTATGACCAAAATAAAATAAATTTATCTGTTAATATTATAGGTTTAGACATAAGGAACTATAACATTAAATGGTTATCCATTCTCCCATCTGTGTTAAAAATGGAGGCTGTATTTTATTTTTTTTAATAAAAGCAGGTAGATTTTTAATAGGGAGCTGGAATATATATCCTCATTTACTCTAAGATTATGCTTAATTTCTAGATTTTGCTCTATTTAAGATTTTCCTAGTTTTAATGAGTAAATGCCGAAGTCACAATCTACAGCGATTTTGCTAAACCAGTGGAGATAAAAAAGCACTTCTAAATTTCTAGGAGCAATTTTTCAAACACAAAATATCACATTTTATCCGCATAAATTACCAGCTATTTTTTTATGAACTTCCTTAAGAAGGAAGTTGACTTTTAAAATATACTGCAACCATATATATTTATTCCAACTGTGTTCCATGCTGATATAGTTAGGGCAGCTCTATACAATCATTAAACTTTCACATGGTCCTACAAATGAGACCCAGTGTTACCTATTTGGTCTTATTCTCTGTTACTCTTCCACCTAGGCAGGCTCAACTCCCACAAACGCTTATCTTTGTTTCTTTAAGTTCCCTACATGCCTGATGTCCTTGATCATTCACCACCTAGCCACACAGGACCTAGCCACACAGGACCCGTTCAACGAGACTAGTTGAAGTTTCTCTCATTTGAAATGTTCTTCTAAACGATTTCTACTTAAACTTTTTTCTGCTTTGCTAAATCTTCTACTTAAACTAAATCATGTAATAAAAATATGCTCTGTTTATAACTTCTTATAGACCATTTTGATATAAGTATCTGTATACCTTAGAAAACATATATAAGCATGCCGTATATTCTGCAGGCAGTAAGATGTGGGGGTAAATCAGCTAAAGTGAAATTTAGAAAGCGAGATGTATCATTTTCAAAACTGTTTATTTTAAAAATCGATAGTGTACTAAGAGATAAAGAAAATCTACTTCAAACTCCAGAGGATCAGAATCATATAGGTTATATTCTTTGACCACGATGTAATACAAATAGGAATTAAAGATAATCCCAAACTAAATACTTAAAACTTTAAAAATACTGTCCTAAATTATTCTTGAAACAAAGGAATAAAGATCATATTAATATTCGGAATATGGGATCTCAAAACCTAAAGGACATAGCCAGACTGGCAGTCAAAGGAAAATTCCAACTTAGGCAACACAGAATAAAATTTAAATAAACTGCAAAAAGAAAACAAATCAAAGTAAAGTAGAATAGAATAATGTGGCAACTGGATAAAGACCACCAAAGGCTTTCTTTCTAAAGAGCTAAATGGAAGACCAAAAAATGGGAGAACACAACACCAGAAACAAGAAAGGTGATAATACCAAAAATCCAGGAAAAAAGTTTTAAAATTTATAAAAGAATAATACATATAACTTTGGGCCAATAAACTATAATATCTTTATTAAACAGATGATCACCTAGGAAGATAAAAGTTACCAGAATTACTGTGAGGAAGAAAAAGTGAAGAGTCCCAGCAGAACTATAGATAACTGAAAGGGTTGCTTAAGATCTGTACCCATTTTGTTTTAGAGCTGCGCTGTTATGTAAATCTTCAAAGACCAGATGATTTCTATGATATCTAAACTGCTCTGGAGACTGAAAAAGGAGAAAAGCCTCCTTAATGATTATATAAAACTAGTACAATCTGAACATCGAAAATTGACAAATATCAGAAAAAGCATACGTAAATTTTGTCTATGAAAATAGATGCCAAGACTCATACCCATTTTTAATAAATTACCTCATATACATAGAGAACATATAGGAACAAATGTTGTTTACTGTGATTTAAAAAAGAGAGATAAATGCTAAAATCTTCAGTTTCCTAGGATTAAGGGTTAAGGAGAAATCTGTCCAGCATCTCAAGTAGATGCATTAAAAAATATCTAAATTCTAATACCTATAACTTTAAAAGAAAACTCTTAACTGTAAATTTAATAAAGTGTTTTAAAATTTATAAGAGGTCTATAAAAAATTTAGTACTACACATCCCAATCAAAAATAAAACACTAAAAACATTCACATTAAACTCATGAACTAAGCAAAGGAGTTTACTACCATTATTTTAATATTTAACTATTTCTGAAATGTCTGGGCAACATAATAAAACCAAAAATGAAATAAGAAATAAGTGTAATGAAAATTTATCCCAATAGTGAGATAATTGTTGAGAAATAACCAAGAGAATCAACTGAAATAACCAAGAGAATCAACTGAAAAATTATTAGAATACATAAAAAGTTCAATAAGGAGTTTCCATGCAGCACAGTGGGGTTAAGCATCTGGTGGTGTCACTGCAGTGGCCTGGGTCACTGCTGTGGGGCAGGTTCAATCTCAGGCCTGGGAATTTTCATATGCCGTGGGTGTGCACCCTCCCTGCTCCCCCCAAAATAAGGTAACCAGATACAATGTAAATATTATTATCATATTTTTATTATCCCACTAATAATTTGGCTTTTTAAAAGTGAAAATAAGTAATCTGATTCATAGAAACAAATAATTTCTAAGTACCCAAGATTAAATTTAAAAAGAAAGTATAGACTCTTATGAAGTAAAATTATAAAACCTTACTACAGGACATAACAGAGGAGCAAGAAGGTGAAGAGGCATATCATGTTCTTCCTTAGAAGACTTAAAATACTTAAAAATATAAGTATGTACCTCAATGTAACTTTATAATATAATGCAAGTATAATCATATTCTGAAAGGGTTTAGAGAGGCAGGTAGCAACTGGTTCTAAAACTTACTAAAAATGAAAAAAATGGAACTTGCCAACTTTCCACTTAAAAATGAAAAAAAATGAAAAGGCGTTTCTCCTACAAAATGTCAAAATATATTACAAATGGCCATTTGTAATAAAAAGGTGTTATGTTCAAAACCAGAAACTGATCAAGGAATACACAGACCCAAAGACCCTCTCTTATAAATGGGATTCAGTATATGATAAAGACAGTATTTTCTTATAAATGGGATTCAATATATGATAAAGACAGTATTTTAAGTCAGTGTGCAAAGAATGCATTAGTCAAAATGTTATTAGTATTATATGTTTGGACTATTTGAATACTTTCCTATTTGGAGAAAACTGAAATCCTATATTCAGGAATTAAACAAAAAATATGTACTAAAATTAAAGAGCTACATAATTTTGGGAGTGATCATAAAGCCAAATCCATAAAGTGCTGCTATTATTTTATAAGATTAAACAAATTCTGTATGGTTAAGACACCCAAAACAAATTTAAATATAAATGACAAACCACAAAATAGAATTTGCGAATTATAGATTAATCAAATTTCTTAGCAGGGAGTTCCCCATTGTGGCTCAGCGGAAACAAAAACGACTAGTAACCATGAGGCTGTGGGTTCGATCCCTGGCCTCACTCAGGGGGTAAGGATTCGGTGTTGCCATGAGCTGTGGTGTAGGTCACAGGCAGGGTTTGGATCCTGTGTTGCAAGGGCTGTGGTGTAGGCCGGCAACTGTAGCTCTGATTTGACCTCTAGCCTGGGAACCTCCATATGCTGCAGGTGTGGTCCTTAAAAGAAAAAAAAAAATTTCTTAGCAGATCAAATGCTCATCTAACTTAAAAAAAAATACAATATAAAAATGTGCAAAAATAGATTGGCATTTAACATAAGAAACACCAACTGCAAAAAAATTGTTTTTGATAATGTGATAAGATAGAAGAAAAATTTTTTTAAAAAGTCATTGCCCTCAATTTAGAATAAACTAGGTATTAAAAAGAAAGAATTAAAACTATACTATTTCTGATATAGGAAACATAGGAAGAGAGAAGCAACCATCACATGTTAGATTCTGTGCTGTATATATTTTTTGTGATTTAATACTGAATGTTGGTAATGATTAAAATCTTTTGCCAAGAAAACAGAACAATCAAACATGGCAATTATAGTAAAAGGAACCAAGAAGTCTGTCAAAAGATCTGCAACCAAAAATTGGGCTAGGTTAATGGTCTTCTTTTTTATGGAGGGGGTAATCTCTTTTCTTACTCCCTTTTATGGCCACACTTGTGGCATATAAGAAGTTCCCTGTCCAGGGGTCGAATAAAAGCTGCAGCTGGGGACTATGCCACCGCCACGGGTAACACCAGATCCTTAACCCACTGAGCAAGGCCAGGGATTGAACCCTCATCCTCACAGAGACAACTTCAGGTCCTTAACCTACTGAGCCACAACAGGAATTCCCAGGGTCATACGGTTTTATGAGTTCTAATTTACTTTTATGGATCAGTTAGCTCCTCTGTAAACTAGAGTAAAAGGAAAATAGGAGCGATCTTAAATTCATTTACTAAATGAATTTCATAAACATGACATTAAACCTGAAGACAGATCCCAAATGAAAACACAGAGAAATTTTTTAAATATAGAATGCAGAAAGCCCAATAAAATGTTAGTGATTTTGAATTAATAAAAGTTTATTGAGAAAAGTGATTTCAGAAAATATTACAAAAAGTTGTAATAGCGTGGACTGAAGACTTTTTAAATAGCAATGAAATTCCAGAATCCAGAAAGGAGGCTAAAGATAGTATGGATAGCACAGTATTTTTAAAACTTCTTTATGGAAAAAGGTACTACAAACTAATTCGAACAGAAATGGCAGGGGGGAAAAATATAGGGCGTATGTCCATACAGAAGGTAATATATAATAAATCAGAGTATATCTATATCATAGAATACTAAACACAGTAAGTGTAGGTAATGTGGTAGCTATGTCTTAAGAATTTTAAGAATGCCCACAAAAGGATGGAACTAGAAACTCTCATACTAAGGTGAAGTCAGAAAGAGAAAGACATATACCATATAATATCCCCTATATCTGGAATCTAATATATGGCACAAATGAACCTAGCTATAGAAAAGAAACTCCTGGACATGGAGAACATACCTGTGGTTGCCAAGGGGGAGAGAGAGGGAGTGGGATGGACTGAGAGTTTGGGGTTAGTAGATGCAAACTACTGCATTTGGAGTGGTTAAGCAATGAGATCCTGCCATGTAGCATAGGAAAGTATATCTAATCACCTGTGATGGAAGATAATGTGAGAAAAGGAATGTATACACATGTATAACTGGGTCACTTTGCTATACAGCAGAAATTGACAGAACACTGTAAAACAAATATAACAAAAAATTAAAAAGAATGTCCACAATATATTTCTAAGTGATGTAAGTTACAAAATAATAGGAATAATAAAAGTTAAAAAATTTCTCTATATATGTCTGTAAAAGCAAAAGAAAAAAACAGAAACGTTACACAAATGTTAGTTCACATATATATTCCTCGATTATAGATGGATGAAAATGTATACAAATATAAACTTCAGAGATTTTCTACTGTACCAAAATCAGAGGATAAATCAAAAAAGATGAATTATATGAGATACAGAAAATATGCAAATTATAAGAAGCAAAGGGCATCCACAAGGTGATGGTGAAAGGAGATCTCAAGATATTAGTTATACACCAGGAATAAAGGAAAACCAGTGCAGACTGGAGCAGGTCATAAAGCTTCAGAACAGACTTCCACAAGAAGATGAAACTGACAAAGAACAGAGCAAAAAAACTAAGCAAAACAAAAAAAAACAACTAATTCCAAGGAAAATAAAAGCTGAGGGGAAAAAAGTGAAAGTAATAATGTTTAGGACTTCGTTCAACCCTGAGTAGCACACACAGAAATCATAATACGAGCAGAGAATTCTGATTTAATCAAATGAGAAGATTTTTATACACGTACATATAAGCATGCATGTGTGTCAGTGGAGGGATGAAAACTCCATGTGTCGGAGTGTTTATATGGGGCAGAAGAAAGAGGGCTTATCATTAACATCCCATGGTAGGGAATTCAACAAGAAATGTGTAAACAAAGAATCACAAAAACATAAGCATTCTACTTAAAGATATAGAATTAATGCCAAAAGGGTTTGATGAAATAACTGAAAGCTGTTATCACAGTTTGCGGGGTTGGTGCAGTGGGGATGATATGATGTGGCTATTGTTGTCTGTGGGATATATAACTATTTGGCTCTTTAAAATATATGCAGGTATTAATTTAGTAAAAGTGAAGTTTTCAGTTTAATATGATACCCAACTTGATAAAAAATTATGATGGTACTGTAAATGACAGGTAACTCTTCCACAAGCAATCGATGAAAACTTGAGAAGATGTATCTTCCATGTTTTTTAAGAAAAGGAAATAAATGTAGACTACCTGGGAATACAGGTGAGTCTTTAAACATAAAAGTTTTCTGTTTTGTTTTAGATAATAGTATTTTTTCAGCCTCTCTCATGGGATCTAAATAGAGTGAACAAGTCATCCTGGGAACGGTTTACCAGATAAAGTCCTGTATTCCAGAAAACCCTTCAGTGTTAGCATATCAGGATGGGTAGTTACTCTAATGGTAACCAGTTCAAAAGTGTTTATTGATATAAGACTACTACTCACAAGGCCTTGGTTTGTATTGTACACTGAAATATTGAAAACAAGCAGCTTCTTAAAAATCAAGTTGAATGACAGAGCATAAAAAACTAAGGAAAAATTTTAGATTTTTTAATGTCAAGGAAGGGAACATGCAGCTTGATGAAGTGAACTATACCTCAATAAAGCTGTTTTTTTAAAAATAACACTAAGGGGGTGTGAAAAAAATGAAGATGTTTGGTTAATCTAAAGAAGATAACAAAGCAAACACAATGTTTTCATATTTCAAATACATAAAAAATAGTGTAACCAAAACATTGATAAGATCTGGTATCAGAAGAAAGAGCTAGTCATAGAATAATGCATCAGTATGACAGTCTCTTGAAATAACTAGGATATTAAAATTAATTGGGGGCTAAATAAGAAACATAAGGTAAATGAATCATTTTAGGAGTTCCTGTTGTGGCTCACCGGAAACGAATCTGACTAGCATCCATAAGAACTCAGGTTTGATCCTTGGCCTTGCTCAGTGGGTTAAGGATCTGGCATTGCTGTGAGCTGTGATGTAGGTCACAGACTCAGCTTGGATTCTGTGTTGCTGTGGCTGTGGTGTAGGCCAGCAGCTACAGCCTGATTTGACCCCTACCCTGGGAACCTCTATAAGCCTTGGGTGTGGCCTTAAAAAGACAAAAAAAAGGGAAAAAGAAAAAGAAAAAACACTGTTACATTGACTAATAGTATCACAAATGAGGAGAAAATAAACTATTACCAGAAACAGCTACTTATTTCCTATTTTTGCTCATCAATACCCTCTATTTGCTTCAAATAAAAACACAACTCAAATATCTAACAAATCAGAGACATATTATTAGGATAACTCAGGTAAAATGCTTTGTTTTTATTGAATTATCTAAATTAAAAAAGGAATAATCAGTTTTAGATTCATACGTAAAAGAAACTCCCAGAACATTAGGTGGCTATAACTAAGACAGGAAAAGAGGAATTAAACAGAAACCAAATTTAATTCAAATAAATAAAACATTTTAAGAAGTTTATTTAAAAATAAATAAATAAAATGAAAATGTCAATTGTACCTTAAAGAACCCTGCTTCAGGGCCACACCTGTCATATACATTCCTGGCTTTACCTATTGCCATGATAATACCTTGCATGTTCGGTGTCATCATGACCTGCCATAAGGGATTTAAAGTAAGAGCTTTTGAATGATTATAATAAAAAACATTTAAAAACCCAAATAATTCTTTTTTACATGCAGTTAAAGCCCTTTATCTTTCACTATTTATAAATGAAATGTTGCTTTTTTTGTAGCAAATGGCATCTGATAAGACTAAAAGTGTCCCCAAATCATCCATACAGGGCCACAGCTAGCTCACATGGTACCTTTGTGCAAAGTGCAAAAATGCATCCTCTCTGAAGAATTTTAAAAGGGCACTCCCTTCTTTACAAATTATAAAAATGTGCTCCTCTCTGAGACCCACTTAGAAAAAGCAACACGTTTATTTAAAAAAGTGTCTCAGAGTTCCTGTCATGGCACAGCAGAAACAAATCCAACTAGGAACCATAAAGTTGAGGGTTCGATCCCTGGCCTCACTCAGTGGGTCAAGGATCCGGCGTTGCTGTGAGCTGTCGTCTAGGTCGCAGCTCCAACTGGACCCTTAGTCTGAGAATCTCCATATGCCATGGGTGTGGCCCTAAAAAGACAAAAAGACAAAAAATAAATTTAAAAAAATAAATAAAAAATTATCTCTTCTTTAAGGCTTGGGGAGCTCAAGATTAGCTCAATTCCAACTCCACTTTTGCCAGGTAGCTAGCCATCCTTGTCTGCAAAACCGTACATTCAAAACATCTAAGCAGCAGCAGCCCTGTATCCATATGATTCATTATTAAAAGTTACAAGGCACATGCACTGTTAAATTATCACTCCAATGAATAAAGAAAAAAAGAAAGCACAAAACTCTGCCAATAGCATAAGCGCTTGCACAAAAGATAGTGTTAAATGATTAATCACAGTTCTACCATTTTAAATGCCAGAAGGCTCACACTAAAGCAAGTACTGAGGTACTTAATAAGTTAACATTTTTATTAAAAACATGGCAATTTCCACAATCTTCAAGCACCAACATGTTAACAGGTAAATGGAAAAATGTACTGCTATTAAGTACTAAATATTTAAGGAGTATTTCTTTGTTTTCATAATAGCTTATTGTGTGCTACCCCATTTTAAATAATAGACTTGAGCATCAGTGTGCTTGCTGCAGCTGGGGGTTGAGGGGGGCAGTGCTAGAACCAATCCCCAGTGGAAGAGATGACTGCATACTTTTATTGCATTTAAATATATCTGCAAAATGCATAATTCAAGATTATGAAGTTATTGCATTAGAGCAATCATGAGATGGCATTCATCACCTCTGATTCCCTGAACCTATCACTACCCACAGTATTCATTTCAGATTGCACACTGACGATTACAATAAACCTAACGTTATCTGCTTCAGAAAATTCTTCTGATCAGTCCTGAATCACAGACTTACTCCTTATTCTGTTTATGGCCCATGCTTTCTTACAGAGGCACAGTAATAGTAATGTTTTCATGATGCCTCTATTTTGGTAATTAGTTATACAACAGCTTAATTCTAACTTTCAAGTCAGTTGGAAAAAAAATGTTACTTGAAAAAAACTGTTTAATATACACTCAATTCTCATACATGACTGTAAAAACTAACAAATGATAGTCTCCAAGGTCTGTCTTCTCTGTTGTTTCGATTCTTATTGGCCCTCCCTCAAATATGGAAAAAGATTAAAACTGAAAAGTGTTAAGGAAAAAGCGGTGAAGCGAAAAAGGAAAAAAAAGTCTGATGGGACCAGGACAACAGCAATTTTCATCTGAATTCCTAAGAACTGTATCATGGGAAGCAAAAAGGCCTCCATACTATTAGAAAAGTAAGTAGATGAGACTTAAGAGTGGAGCAATAAGAAGAGATAAGACGAAGGTGCCCAGTGTATTAAACACTGGTAGGCATCCAGCAATGTTGATCAATCAATTAACTGAGTCACAAAGAGGCAAAAATAAACACACAAAAAAACTCCAACCACCCCATCACCCCTAAACCAAAAAATATTTATTTATTCAGAATCAGGCTATAGGATCTTCTGGGAGGAGATGGGGCAATGTAATATAATAAATAATTCAAGTAAAATAGGAAAGGAAAATTACAAGTTTGAAGTGTTCAAAATTTTTGCTATTTAATAAACAAACCTTATTAAAATCTATCAGTCTGAGAGTAAACAAATCCTATGTGTGCACAAAAGAATTAACTCTAACAACATAAAAGTATTCTTTTAACTTTTCGACTTAAATTTTCACTTGAAATTCAAAGTACTGTTAGCAGTTGGTAAGGTCATTTCACACTGTTGGTGGCAAAGCTGTATGTTATGCAGCAATAGACACAAGTGTGAGGGTGCAGGCATGCCCAAAGTACTTGCATTAAATAGCAAGAAAACAAGTGGAAATAGTGCAGAGGGCTATAATAAAGGTACCTCGTCATCATAACCCCCCTCCTTTGACTCAATCATAAATTTCCCTACATGAGGAATCGCCACCTCTACAACTTGCTGGTTGGAAGGTGGTTGACTTGTGGTATTTTCAGGTTTCTGCAGAAGAAAATCATTAGTACGAACATTAGAAAAGAGAACAATGGAAGCACCCAGTTTAAGTGCATAGACTCTGGAGTCTTAAAAATATATGCATTTGTTTAGTATGAAATGAAACCATCTAAATCTGAACATTAAAGCAAATTCATTAATCAAGTAATAACACAAGTAATAAAGATTTCCAGCTTTCACTCTGCATCTCAAACACTGAATTAAGTTTTAATTTTTTCAAAGCATCTTGGACTCCAAATTCTTAAAAATATTTAATACTTAAACTGTATTTCCTCCTGCTGTCTTTGTAAGTGAAGGCTTTATTTTTTTTTTTTACTTCTAGTAACTCCAAAAGCCTTTCTTGGTATTTCCATCAACACTGTGATATGACCTCTTCTGAACCCAAGACAGTTTGTAAGTTTTCTTTCTCATGATTTTATCTTTCCATCCTTCCTAATACTCAACTGTATATCCACTTATATCCATACATTGCTTTGTCTAAATCACTCTTTCACAGCCTATGAGACTTAGTATAATATATTTACATCATGAGTGTCCAGTTAATTCCTGTTTTTGGAAAGGCTGCTGGAAAGTGACATTCATTTTTAAAAACTCAGTTATATTTTTCTTTTCTTTGTTAACAAATTCTATGAATTTCACTAATCCACACTAATGGAGTGGAAGCCAGTGTGAAATCCAGGAAAGTCCACTCAGAGACACTATTACGGTTCATTCAAAACACTGTTTAGGAGTTCCCTTCCTGGCGCAGCGGAAACAAAACTGACTAGGAACCATGAGGTTGCGAGTTTGATCACTGGCCTCGCTCAGTGGGTTAAGGATCCAGCGCTGCTGTGAGCTGTGGTGTAGGTCGCAGACGCAGCTCCCGCGTTGCTGTGGCTGTGGTATAGGCTGGTGGCTACAGCTCCGATTCAACCCCTAGCCTGGGAACCTCCATATGCCACAGGTGCGGCCCTAAAAAAAATAAAAACAACAACAAAAAAAACACTGTTCAGATTTCACAAGGATCTTACCTTACTGAATAGATTTATAACTACCATATATTCACTACTTACCTAAAAACAAATTTCAAAACTACTTAAGGTGATTGCTTAAATAATTTCATATTGCACCAGAAAAGTTTTCCTAAGCAAAGATAAACTTTAATTGACATAAAATAAACATAAAATTTTAATAAAAATAGTGGTTTTATTGCAACTTAAAATACAGGTAAATTTTAGTGATATGAAGATTTTCTGACTTTCCCAAAGTACATATGAAGAAAAGGTTAATTAAACAATAAAACAAGAATAATGTCTAAAACTGGCATTGCCTCCTTTAAAAGAAATGTTATTTTTAACCATAATATTTTCAGAAAAGGTTCCTTGCTTTGAGTATTCAATTTTTAAGAATAACCAACCTACATGATTGTCAGGATCATGAAAGACAATACTGAGCTAATCCAACACCTGATGCATTAATTGTTATAATACAAATAATAGGTATTACAAATATTATTGTACTATTATGCTACTTGAAACTGCTTATATTTGAATAACCCTAATCCAATATTACTAACACATATCCTAAAGATAAACTTAACATTCAATTAAGGATTTTTAATTTTTCCAGCATTTCAGGAGAGGAAAAACTGTCCTATGTCTCCATTCCCAAGAGTGAAAAATAAGCAGGTAAATTAAGAAATTTGTCTGGACTTTGGTGAAAAATTTCTCACAAGTAAATCAATCTAAATCAAAATTATATTAAGAAGAAAATATAAATTTAAGGCAAATAGCAACCAGGAAATGTATTCCTTAGAATACTGACCCTTACAAAACATATTTTCTTTGAAAAGAAAATTGCACTTAGGATAAGTAAGTGTTTTATAAACCTATCCAGTTATCCCTGAAAAGCTTCAACAGCATCATACTGATTGATTATTTGGGTGAACACTGGTAAAGGGAAGAAACTTTGGGCACATGTGATAATTCTGTAGTACTGTTCATCAAGTTTAGATATCCTAAGTTACTATAAAAATTTTTCACATAAATAATTTTAAGGTTCTTTGAAGTAAAGTACATTTATCTTTCCTATTACTGTCAGGTCCTATACGAACACCTTAAAGGCTGAAATTGAAAGAGGTTAAAAATAAGTTTCTCAGTCAATAAGTTACAAAAATAATTAAAACACAAAGACTTATTAGTTCCCTGAAATATATTAAATATGATTTTTTAAAAAGATGTCTTATAAAAGGGTAATTAGAAAGCTCTGTATCTTCAACCACTTTGGCACCCGTAATATGCTCATACCTTTTAACCTAGTAATTCAACAATGGGAAATTTATTCTAAAGAAATAATCAGAAATACAGAAAAAATTTCCATTTTAGCAGCTTACTTTTAATAACATAAAAGTATAAATAAATATGCAATGGGGGAATGAGTAAGTAAACTCAAATTTAATCACTTAATGGACTATTATTCAACCATTTTTATTTCAATTAAAATTAGACATTCTTCTAAAAAGCAACCTGTCTAAACATTTGGAGAATATTTCTCTATGGTTTCTATAATTCTAAGCTTTCCAGAAAATTCCTCTTACACTAAGTTTGGAACTTTATATATGGTATATTTGTGAAATGGTTAGGATTTAAGTAACAGAATGAAATAAAGAACTACTTTAAGGCCTACACTAATTCTAAGCACTAAAAAAAATCTTAATTCATCCCACAATCATCTCCATTTTATGTAAAAGAAAACTGAACTTTAGAAAAATTAAGCAGCTGGTTCAAGTTTGCATAGCTAGTAGGAAGTAAAACTAACAGTCAAAAACCTACGACTATTTAATCCCCAAATCTGAAGACTATTTGCAATTTAGTTTCTAAGGTATATCTTTCAACTAGAAAACCCAGTAAGTGGTTACCGTGATACTAAGCAACTGGTCATGAGACCAGGAAACACTGGTTAGTTAGTCCTGATTAACACGCTCTCAGACATGATGCAGTTTTTATACAGACAATGGGACCAACCACTGGTGCTACTCCAAAAGATAAGCTAAATGGAAAAATATTTATGCTAGCATATTCTCTCAATGCCATCTTTACTCAAGTAAAGGTGAAGCAGTAGGTTGCTAGCTTTTAAGATGATATCCATAAGAACAAACTAAGCAATCAAATTTAAGTGCAGATTTCTACAAATTTAAATTATACATGATTAGCCAAATTTAAAAAATCATGATTCTAATTAAGCTAAGTTAATAATGCTTTTGGCTTTCGTTTTTCTTTTTCTTTTTTTCTTTTTTTTTTTTTGCCATTTTGTCTTTTTAGGGCTGCACCCGCGGCACATGGAGGTTTCCAGGCTAGGGGTCAAATCAGAGCTGAAGCCTCTGGCCTATGCCACAGCCATAGCAACTTGGGATCTGAGCTACATCTGTGGCCTACACCACAGCTCACAGCAATGCCAGATCCTAAACCCACTGAGCGAGGCCAGGGATCGAACCCACATCCTCATGGATGCTAGTTGGATTGATTAACTGCTTAGCCATGACGGGAACTCCTTGGCTTTCTGATACCAGTTAAAAGGATGGGTACTCATCAACCACAATGTAGGCTGTAAGAAATTTAAACCCTAAGTAGAAAAAGCCCTGACAAATTATTTTTTTTTGTAACAAGCAAAAATATTTCTCCTTTGTATCGACTTCTCTGCCATTTCTACCTCCTTAGGGTTTCCTCTTTTACCATCCCAAGTAGGACATCCCGGATTCATTAAAAAGCATTTTTCAGGAAGTGCTTTAGAGTTAGCAACTCCTCATTTCCAGTTTTTTATTGCAGTATTTGACAATCAAAATAATCTATATTAATACACTTTTATTGTATGATTGAACTTTTTCAAAAAGGAATTAAAATTAAAACTAATTTCTGATTATTACTTTGTTCATTAAAATATAGTAGAATACTCTATTAGTTGAACGTTTTGGTTAATCAAGGTCTTATCATTTTAAAGATCTCATTGTAATTAGTGGGCTAATGTTGAGATTAAGTTCACTAAATAGAAAAGTGTGTACTGAAAAATTTCCTGTTCTCTATAGTTCTCTAGGAGGGGAATCTTCAAATCCTAAGAGTAGCTGTCCAGAAACCTGTATTAGAGCTGCTTGTGTTCACTACTGAAATATAAATGACTTTAACAACTGAATGGCTTCATAGTATGAAATTCCTGAAATAACATCTCTAGAATACCATATTCATTGAAAACACAATACAATATCAATATGCTCAACTTACTGTTATAAAAAGACATACTCGAACACTTGAAAATTGTAAGAGGCTTATAATGACAATGTTATACAGGACACTACTGAAATACATATAAACTGTTTTATAATACCATACTTATCTTGCTAATAATAATTCTAACCCAGAGTAGCTAGTATTTTACTGTTAAGCCTATTCCATGGAACAATGAAAATTATACCTTACATTTCCAACTATTCTAATGTAATAAGACTAAAGATGGAAAGAGGGTTGAAGGAAAGGAAAAATAATGCTATATTTTACACTTCTCTTTTTAGTTCCAGATCAATTGACCGTTTTAGTCTGATTATGACTTTTTCAAATTCTCTAACAGAAAAATAGAAACTTATTTTTTAAAAAAGAAACATTTCTGAATTACAGCTGAGGAAATTAGAGCCTGGCAGTTAGGTGACATCTACAATCATTGACCAGTTCCGTGGCAGAGCTGTCCCTTCGTCCAGTCTCTCCTGAGTCCCAGACAGGTTGTTCTTACACTGCTAGGAAACTTGGTGAATGTAGATGCGTATGCTCAGAGAGCTAAAAGAAAAATTCTTACCGACTGCAAAACTGTTTCAGGACTTTTATCTTCATGCTCATGTGATGCCTTGGTAATTATTCGAATAGTTTCTTCTTTCAAGTGCTTTGAGAAATCACTTCTTGACGGCTGCTCTAGATATTCTGGTTCTTCTGCTTGTGCTTCACGAGAAAAGAATCAATTGTATATCTAATATAAATCACAGTGAGTCTACACTAAGGTGAATCTGTTATTTCTCATCTGAAGTTACACAACAATCAATTTATTCTATTTAAAGTAATATATGCTTCAGTATATAGCACTTCCCTCAGAACTTACCAAAAGAAAGAATCAGACCTAAGAGTAGTCAAATAATTATTGAGGAAAAGCAGTCATTATAATTATGCTAAGAAATTCACAGTAAATCTTTCTGGCATGACAAGTACCAAAGTCTCACCATGGAAAAACCACTAACGTTCTACAAAAAATAAGAGAATTTGCTTTGTACAACAATCCTGGTCTGAGTTTCCACAGAAGCACAGTAGCTGTTTTTCTGGCCACAGTATCCTTTTTCACACTTACCTAACAAAACCCTCACCCTGAATGAACCCAACCTTCTATCTTTTCTGAACCTGTTCCTGGTTGCAGAGTGCTGGCAGAGGAAAAAACAACTCCAATTTGGCCAACTGGTACCAATAAAAACTCAAGATTTCAAAGACAACCTCTGGGAAGAACTCCTAAAGTTATATATACTGCTTACGCTCTGACCCATAGATGCAACAATGTACTCTCAACATCGTCTAGGTGTTTAACAGACAACCCAAATCCTTATACTGCTTACAAGGCTTTGCTTCTGCCAACTATCTCTCCATCATCACCTGGTGTCCTCTGCCATTTGCTCATTAAGGGGCACATACCAGCCTTTTTCAGCATATCCAATACATCAGAGAAGAGGTTTACTTTCAACCTTTGGATCTTCTCTCATTTTCTTCTCCTGCCTGTATGTTCACCCATTCTCACTGCCACCATCTACTAATTTTTCTTTGTTTGTTTAAATTCTACTCCCTTATGGAAATATTCCCGATGACCTCCTTTCTAGAGCAGAGTGCTCAGCCTCAGCACTACTGCCATTTTGGTTCAGTGACTCTTTGGTGTGGAGAGCTGTCCTGTGTACCCAGGCATCTACTCACTAGATGCCAGTAGTACTGTTCCCACCCCACCCACAAAGTGACAACTGTAAATACCTCCAGTATTGTCAACTGTCCTCTGAGGGACAAAATCACTCTCAGGAGAGAATGACTGCTCTAGAGTAACTTATACCGTCTCTTAAACAGCACTTACCACATTATGACTTCATTACTGTTCAGTACTTGGTTCAACCCCATATCGCGACTAGACTGTAAGACATCTAAGGAATGGGGGTGCTATCTCCCTCTTGTATTGCTATTTCTTCAACACCCAGCATATAAACACACAATAACTTAAAGGAACAAATGAATTAGTAAATAAACTATTGAATGAATTGAAGAAATAAGAAAACACATTAAAATATTCCACAATGATACTGGGATTGGTTGATAATTGCTCAGCCAACTAGTGGACCATAAGAGGATTACTGTCATCCTTGCTAATATTTGATTAATTTAAAACACTTCTAAAAGTGAAATATCACTCAAAAACAACACTATAATTTCAACATAGACCCACTGGCATTCATTTATGTAATTTTTTTTTTTTTTTGCCTTTTTAAAAGGGCTACACTCACGGCATATGCAAGTTCCCAGGATAGGGGTCAAATCGGAGCTACACCTGCTGGCCTACACCACAGACACAGCAAAGTGGGATCTGAGCCAGGTCTATGACCAACACCACTGCTCATGGCAACGCTGGATCCTTAACCCACCGAGCAAGGCCAGGGATCAAACCCATGCCCTCACAGATACTAGCCAGGTTCGTTTCCTCTGAGCCATGATGGGAACTCCTTACCAATAAATTTTAATTAAGCATCTAACCACGTGTCAGGCACTGAGCTAGGCACTGGGCCTCTGAGCATGAACAAAGCAGCCAGTCCCTGCCCCCATAATGTTTATAGTAGATTATGGATAAAGTTATTAACCAAAGAATAGCAGATATGAATTGTGACAATATTATAAGTTTCAGAAAAAAATGGGGGAAGGGTAATTTAGCTTATGGGATATAAGATAAACTGACTTTTTAGCTGAAGTGTGATGGATTAGGTTTACAAAACAGAAAAATGAGTAGCCTACGAAGTGAGCATGAGTTCAATCCAAAAGGAGGCTACTGTGGCTGGAATGTAGTACAAGAGGGTTGACACAGCAAGAGATGATGCAAATAGAGACAAAACTGAGGCCTTTGAGTCACACGAAAGTTTTGAGGGCAAAAGGAAGTGAATAAACATTTTAAATACAATAGAATCATGACAAGCTCAAAGAAAATTATTCTGGCTACACTGTGAAGAATATAATAGGAAAGTAAAACTAGAAGTCAGTGAAAGTACCAGAAGTACTAGAGCAATACAAGCAAGACATGACTGTGCTTTTTGGATAATAGTGACAGCCAGAGAGAGAGAGACGTCGTTACATTCAAGATACGTTTTAGACACAGAAGTTTGGAGATGACTCGAGTTTTTGGAATGAGTAACTAGGATGATGGAGGTAAAATATACTGTGACAAGGAAAACTAAAGACAGAAATGCTTCAATGTATGTGACAGGAAGATAAATAAAAGGAAGTTAAATACCCTCATTTCTATATTTCCTGACTTTGTACTGTAATGCTGTTTCAGTGTCCCTGTATGATAGACAAGGCTGAGAAAATCAGGATACAACTCCAGCTTAAGAAGACTTTTGCTTCTGGAAGGTTTCATGATAAGTAGCTTAAGCTAGGGCATAACACAGAGAAATTTCTTGTTGAGAAAGCTCTTATTACTTGTACTTGTGCCTTTTCTCTCTTCTCACTGTAATAGATAAAACATCATTGGTAGATGGTAGGATGTGTGCTTAACACAATGAAGGCCAAAAATATACACCTGGTCTGACACTAGTCTAAGCCATGGAAACCTAGACAGTGTATGTATTTTAAGTCCTTAGGAGCAAAAGTAATTTTATCTGATCAATACAATCAAACTACCTTAGGTCTTGAGGGTCAAGGTTTCTTTCCACACAGGGATTTGAATCTAAAAACTGTATGTGACTCTAAATGATTGTGCCCAAATGTCATATAGAACTATCTCCTCTGGGATTTTTCCTGTATAAATATCTTCCTGGGAAATCATTTGAGTGGTACTATAGTCACAGTAGGTAACCTATGAGGATTCTGAGATCTGGGAGTTTGGAAACCAAAGCCCACACTTCATTTTCAACCTGTTTGTTGAGCATGTGTCATTTTCAGTATTGTGCTAGGTATTAACAATGTCAAAAAAAAAAGTAAAAATAAAATTCACTAACTTTAAGGAACTCTCAACAAAATCACATAAATGTATACTCCATTACAATACAAAGTACTGAATGCAATAACACACTTATGCATAAGGTACTGCAGAAGCACTGTGGACCCAATACACACACTTGGGATGATGTTGCATGTTAAGAAAGACTTTCTAGAAGAAATGCCAACTGAGCTGAGTCTTGAAGGATTTGTAGAGGATTATCTTGGAGATGAGAAAGAAGATGATTCCAGGCAGAAGGAATAGCATATGCAAAGGCACTGTAAGGACAGATAAGAGATTAATAAAATCTTTGCTATTAATGAAACTTTACACTGGGGTAAGCAAAACAAAATATAATAAACTTGGGGGTGAGAACAGACTGTGACTGGAATAGAGGAAAAAACAGCAACAGTTGCTACAGGGGCGGTTAGGGGGATTCATAAAGACTTTGGGTTTTGAGGAAGGTCTTAAAGAATGTATAAAATTTTAAGAACAGTGAAGATAAGAGGACATTTTTCAAATGAAGGGTATTTTCTTGAACAAAGCCATGACAGGAAAATTCTCTATAAGAGTAATGAGAAACAACCTGGTTTAGATGAAGGATAACATACTCAGAGAAAAGTAGTCTCAGAAAAATTACAAGGGAGTCAGATTATAATTCAGGGTCTTCATAAAAAAGAAAAGAGGTTTCAGCTTCGTTGTGTCAAATCAGAAGAGCAAAAATATGCTCACTGAACAAATAACCGAAGGAAGAAAACAAAAAGCTATTTATGCTACCCAAAGATAAGCACTATTAATATTTTTACTATTATATATATCCAGGTTTTACCTACCAAAATTTTTAAAACAAAAATAACTATTCTGAATATACTGCTTTCAACTTAATATAACAAGCATTTTTTTCTGTCAACAGAATTTTTACTGGTTATGCTGTGTTCTTTTGTATAAAGAGTTCATACAACTAATATCTCAGCATACATTTAAGTAATTTCCATTTCTTTGCTAAAAACAGTGGGACAGAACATCTGGCTCTTTCATATGCAAATACACACCATACTTTCTGTTCGTCCTGTACATCCGGTTCATTATGTAGTTTTACATAAATTTCATTCCTGCTGGCCTATATAAATGGTAGGAATTCAATAAAGAGACTATGCTGTTTTATGTACCAACTGGCATCTTATGTACGAACTGGCCCTACAGTTATTATTTATGGTTCAGGCTTCAGCTTGGAATACAGCTGGTGATGACCCAGGTAGCATTTGTTATTCTTAATTCTTGGAAGTCTTTCTTGGTTACCTATCTGCAGATACAGCTATATAATATCCTTGTAGGTGAATTTTCTCTCAAATCACTGATTTATTCTATGGATGCTTCAATGAGATTTTTGGATGAATATCCTCCACATAAAAGATTTTCCAGCCATGTATTTGTTCACAGTGGAGGGCTTCATCCACCTATTTGGCTGTTACAGAAAATTCAATATTCTGAGAGTGCTCTGAGCTTGCTCCTTTGTCCATCTTCATGGTGAAGTAAGGGGCTGGGAGGACCTCAGAGGTGTTCTATGCCTTCTTCCCAGTTATGTTCTTCAATATTTTAGGAGTCAACTTGGCGACCAATTGGCTTTCTATTAAAGCATAAAGATCTGCTCTCTAATCAACTATTTTAAATTGGAGCAACATTCCATAAAATTCAGAAGTATTTCATACTTTGAATTACTGAGTCATATTTATTATATTCACATTTCAAAGAATATTTAGAGAATACTGCTTCAAAGAAGAGCAGTCCATTTTTACAGAAATGTATTTAAAATGAATGATTCCCCCAAAGCAGCCTATACATTGCCATGCTAGTCTGGTACACAGAATCATCAGAGAAACTTAGGGACTTCAGATTCCTGGGTGGCATCACAATAGAATTCTCAGGAATGCAGGGAGGAATAGGGGCTTTAGGAACTGGAATAAAACCTGAAATTTATCCGAGATAAAGTTTTATCTGTACCACATATTTTTAGCTTGCTTCCCTAATATATGGTTATTTTGGCTATCCTTTTAAAATGGTTGCATTTCCATACACTGAGATCACCCCTAGGAAACCTACTGCAATTTCTGTAAGGAATGAAATCAAACCAGAAAACATTCAAGGGGCATCTATCACATGTTATTTATTCTGCTGGATTCTGGAGCTTTAAATAAGAACATCACCCAACCCCCGCTTTAAAGGAACTTGAAAATGTTGAGGTCATTCTACCAGGTCTTACTCTCAGGAACCAGCTGTAATTTCCTGGATCATCAGCTTATTTCTGATTTGTAGACCATTTTTATTTCATTTTTTTTCTATTCTTGTTTTGTTTCAGTTTTTGTTTTTAAAATCTGGTTGTGCTATATGTTGTAAGGCCTACAACTAGATTTTGAGTAAGATATGAGTAATACAAGCAAAATAATACCTCAGGCAAAGATCTCTCTTCTTTAGAATAATTTCCTTTTTAGACACACAGCCTAGAGCCATGCTGCTCAACCAGAGGTGTATCTCAGAATTAGCTAAAGATCTTTTATAAAATATATATTCTGTATCCTTCCTCCACTGATTCTGATCTCCATAATTCTTAGGTGGTATGTCTTGCTTACACTCAGGAGAAGTCCCCTAGGTAATTCTGATGTATACACCCACAGTAAAGAACAGTTGGCTAAATCGCTAAACAGATGTGTTCAGGTAAATTTCGTTTTGCAGTAAGTAGGTTGGGGGGGCGGTGGTAGCATGAGATGGACTAAAGAATACTTTCCTATCACTACTTAGCTTCATTAAGACAATGAACTGTGCTAGAGGAGTATGCCTATGGATTTCTTGGTCACAACATGCCAGCAGAAGAGGAACAAATAGTCATTTAATTAATACTACATAAATTAATATTCTTATTTGGAATATGACTGAAGAAATCAGATTTCGGTGGTTCTTAGGTTACAGCTTTATTGAGAAAATTTGCAAGGAAGAAAGAAAAATCACTATGATAGAATATTCTTCTTCTTCTTCTTCTCCTCCTTTTTTAAAGGAAGTTCCCAGGCTAGGGACTATACTACAGCTGTAGCAACACTGAATCCTTTAACCCACAGCACCAGGCCAGGGATCAAACTCATGCCTTGACAGTGACCACAGCCACTGTAGCCAGATTCTTAACCCACTGTGCCACAGCAGGAAATCCTATTTCTTTTATTTTTTTTTTTTTGACATGTGAGGGATTTTATAAACAAGATTTCCTTGTATTACGTCCCCTGGTCATTCACAACCCTAGTGCACACCTGAAAGATTTAAATACAGATTCTCATTCTAAAAGTATTATAGCAAATTAAACAGTTTACTCTGAAAACTGTGAAGAGAAAGAGGAAAAAGATGGCATGGGCATGAAAGTAACAATTCTCTACTAATGACAGGAGATAAGGGATTCCAATGAACGTTACAATAGATTCCCTTTTTCAACTGTGACACGTTAATTCCCCTGTAATGGAAGATGGATTTCTTTCTTTCTTTCTTTCTTTCTTTTGTCTTTTTAGGGCCACACCCAAGGTACATGGAAATTCTCAGGCTAGGGGTCATATTGGATCTGTATCTGCTGGCCTACGCCACAGCCACAGCCACAGTCACAGCAACAGGGATCTGAGCCACATCTATGACCTACACCACAGCTTATGGCAATGCCAGACCCTTAACTCAAATGAGTGAGGCCAAGGATTGAACTCACATCCTCATGGATGTTAGTCGGGTTCGTAACCACTGAGCCACAATGGGAACTCCTGGATTTCTTAATATAATATTTAAGATAATATGATAATAGAAACCAATCCTTTTTTTTTTTTTAAGGCCACACCTGCAGCATATGGAAGTTCCTAAGCCAGGGGTTGAATCAGAGCTGCAGCTGCCGGCCTACACTACAGCCACAGCGTCTGAGCTGTATCTGTGACCTATGCCAAAGCTTTTGGCAACACTGGATCCTTAACCCACTGAGCAAGGCCAGGGATCAAACCTGAATCCTCATGGAGACTACATCAGGTCCTTAACCCACTGAGCCACAATGGAAACTCCCAATCTTTGAAACAATAATCCCATCCCCAAAATTAACAGATTTAGTACACAGTATTCCTACTAATTCAAAATATATTTATTTCTAGCAATTCTATAGAGAACACAATGTTTCCTTTTTAGGTAATATTACTACTGCTTTCTAAACAACCTGTGTGGAAGATAATTATCAAACAGCTATCGATAAACCGACATTTTCTATCTTTTTTTTAAGTTATTCTAGCTTTCAGAAATATATCCGCCTTTCAAGTTTTTTTTTTCTAAAGTTAAACACATGAAAATATATGCCCAATACCAACACTACTGAATTTCTTAAAACTCACAAAACAGCATATAAAGTGCATAAATAGGCAGTACTGATCAGGAAAAATAAAGTGTGGGGATACAAACATGGCCTTTTCATACTGATGGAATATAAGATGATAAATGTAAATGATGGGGGAGAGCTGGCTGGTCCTGTCAGACAGGACCATTAGTGGGGAACATGAATATGTATTAGTTTGACTTACTAAAAATAAAAGGTGTTAGGTATGTAAATTTAGTCTTGTGAGAAACAGAAAAGATGAAGAGACTATATAGAATATAATATTTTGATGCTGTAAAATATCAGTAAGCCAAGAATAGTAGTGTTGGAGCTTAACCAATGCCTGGAGGATTCACTTTGTCTCAGTGCTTAGGTGCCACGACCACTTAACGCCTATTATGAAGCCTCATCTTCCCATTAATAAGAACAGCCACGTGCAAATAGAGTACCTAAAAGTTAAGGCTATGATAATACAGTAGCTCTCTCTGGGTAAGTTCTAGGGAGTAATTTGAGAAGGGTAAGGATAGAAGAAAAGGAATGGAATCACAAAGAGATGGAGTTGGCTCAAAAATGAAAGGAACTCAGGAATTTCTTTATATCTAATGAGCTACTTTATTCCTCCTGATGTGGTTAAAGTTACCCTAATGAAACTGCACTGTTGCGAAGCTAGTTTCACCTGCTCTACACAGTGATGTATATGGGAAGAAAGGGCAGTCCTCCTTGGGCTAAGCTCACCAGAGACTACAATGGTATTTACGTATCAAAATGCTGGTATAATGCCATTATCTTGATCTTTTAAAAATTCTGAATCAATGCCACTTAAGGTCAAAATCAAGGAATAAACTGCTTAATTCATATGAAAACAAGTTACAAGTCTGAAAAGATCTATGCATGTCCACCTCAGTCACCATACCATACTGTGGTTTATAAATCTCTCACTGAATCAGTAATTCTTTCTAAAGGTCAGATGATAATAATGTTGAAACATACCTAGGTAAAGCAGTACGGGAATCTGTCTATAAAAGATGAAATTAAATAAACACCTAAAATGCTTTCTTAAAAAATAAAAGCAAAACACACGGACCTTACAAAAGAATGTGGCTTAAAATGATCTACTCAGTTACTAAAAAAGAGACAAATGAATTTAAGGAAAATATCTCTGTTTATCTCTTCTCATTTCCCCAACGACTAAAGAGAAATAGAATCTTTTCTACAACACAAAATATGTCATCCAAAAATATATTCATAACTTAATGATGAAATTAATCCTAAAAAATTCTGAGACACTGTATTTTCAATTTTGCTATAACATATTTTACTTTTGTGCAGTGTTATTCATAGTAATTTAATTATTTCATCAGCTACTGACAGATTTTTAAATTTGTATTTTTATATATTAATCTTCTCACTTGCTTTATAGATTTATACAGGTTTTTACTTGGAATATGTTAAATATTTAGTTTCTGCTAATTTTGTTTTTAAGAAGGCTGAAAAAAAACAAATAAATACTCTATATTAATTAATACTATTTACCAGTAGTATTACTTTGCTCAAACATGAAATTATTAGAATTCATTCTCTTGATAGCTTTAGTAAATTGGTTTGGGTTACTTATTGGTTTCACAGTTTTTCTAAGTATCTTGCCAAGAATAGCCAATTAAAATAAGCAGGATGGGTGGAGGGAGAGTTAGCAGAATCACTTAATTTGAAAAGAGTGTATATGTATATATAGTGTTATCTGGCAAAGGGGTAAACTAAAGTTTTGTTTTTTGTTATCTATGAAAGATGGAATTTCAGATCATTTTTACTGGAATCTTCACACTTTAGGGAAATGAAAGATTTTTTGTCATTGTTCTTGCTCTTTCAATGTGTATATATTTTTATAATAAAATATCAATAGTAAATAAGATACTGATAATAAAATGCAATAAAATTGGACTAACCTGTTGTCATAGAAGACTCTGACTCTCTCAATTTCTGAGATGCTAAAAGTTTTTCCTGCAAAGCTTTCTGGGCAAGTTGTGCATCCCATTCTTCTAATTCTTTCTCAAATCGCTGGTTGTCTTCCTCAACAAAATCTCTTAAGTCCGGTGGTAGTGTTTCTATTCCAACAAGAGCCTGCCCAGTTTCTTTATTAAACTCCTCTGCAAATCATATTTCAAAAACTATTATAAAATTAAGGATTATAGAAAAACATAAAGCTCAAAATGAAGGCATTTCAAATTTAAAGTACAAATTATTACCATTTAGTAAATCAATATTAACTATAACCTAAAACTCAAACAAAAGCTCAGAAAAGCAACGCTGCAAATATTTGCTAATCCATTAGAGGTAATATTCTCAGCTTTTATTTTTAATCTGAAGAGTAAAACATGGAACAAGACATAAAGCCAAAACTGTCTGCTACTCAAACACTGATGCAGTACTTTTTCTATGATAAAATACCAGATGTTTGATTATTCATGAAGTAAAAAATAACAAAAAATGAGAAGAGATAACTCATAACATTAAGCTTAAAACAGAACTAAAATTATTTCTCATCTGAAGTAGTTAAGTACAGCAATATACCTACATGCAATTTGAAAACCAGTCAATCAATATAGCAAGATTTTTAAAAAATTCATGTAAGTAGCATATAAAAGGGTTATTAAACCTCTAGTACACACACACACACACACACACACACACACACACACACAATAAATTTTAGCTCTCACTTGCAAATGAACTACCTGGCCAGTTTTGCTAAATGGCTAAATACAAAAGGAAAGTTGATTTTATCAGCTTCAGCAAATCTTTTAAGTGTTTTTTGATATACAAAGCCAATATAAGAATATGAGAAACAAAAAGATTAAGACATAGTATGACATGGTCCCTAGCTTTGACCAGATCAGAGTAAAGTGGGAAAGACAAGTCAACACACAATTCCAATATACAGTAAGTGCCCAGTAGAAGTATGTTATGAGAAACAGGGAGGAACACTTTCTGTCAGGTCAAGGAAAACTTGGCAGAGCAGACGACACTGAATTGAATCTTGACTGATGAGCAGGGATAAGGCAAAAGAAGAAAGAAGCAATATCATTACAGGCAAAAAATAAAAATAAAAAATATAAGCACTGAGATATAAATGTTTGAAATGATTTGGCATAAGCCAAATATAGCAAGAAGTTCAAATATCAGTAAAGTATATTAAGTTTGAAATGGACAATGGTTACAAATGAAGCTGGAGAGAAAGGCCAGAAAACAGAGGCCTTACATGTTAGGCTAAGGAGTGTAAATATGAGTCAATGTTTGATATAGTCATTAAAGGGATGTTAACAAGGAGAGAAGTCACATTTACATTTTATAATAGTTACTAAAAAGCTAATTTTGAATACAAATTATATTCAATTATCAACTTAATTTCCAATTCCAGTTTTCTCATTTACAATAATTCAAGAGCATTTTCTCTTTTTTTTTGTCTTTTTGTCTTTTGCCTTTTTGCCTTTTATGCAGAGCCGCACCCGCAGCATATGGAGGTTCCCAGGCTAGGGGTCTAACAGGAGCTGTAGCTGCTGGCCTTTGCCACAGCCACAGCAATGCGGGATCTGAGCCGCGTCTGCAACCTACACCACAGTTCACGGCAATGCCGGATCCTTAACCCACTGAGCAAGGCCAGGGATTGAACCCGCAACCTCATGGTTCCCAGTCAGATTCGTTAACCACTGAGCCATGAAGGGAACTCCCAAGAGCATTTTCTAATCGTATTCATCATACTCTGAGTAAACTACACTCAACTAATCATACCACAGACCAGAGTCACATAATAGGGCTACTTATTTAAAAATAAATACTACTCTATATATTTTATATTCTTACCTTGTATTAAGAATTGTGGTTTATCATTTATATACATTAAACAGTATGCGCTGGCATTTCTATAACCACCAAAAGAGTCCCTCACTAGCTCTTCCCATGATGATTTTGTTACAGCAATATCATTGTACTTCATCCATCTGTTTTCACGATGATCAAAAATGTATGCCCAGTAGTGCCCGGCATTAGCTTGGCCTTCATGAACTAAAACAGCATGTAAACGATAAGGAACCTAGATGTGAAAACAGAAGAGTTAAACTGCAGTTAAGTAATCTATTACACCACATTCCATGAAACACAAACCATCAGACTGCAGGATTCTATAGGAGTATATGTTTTTTAACAAGAGTAAGCTGGCTGGAATTAAAGTTTCGAAAAAATTAAACTATGAAATAAAAGAAGATAAGGGCGGAGTGGGGAGGATAAGCAAACTAAATACGTGTAAAGCAGACAGGTGTATAAATAAGATGATTTTCAAAACTTTGTATTTGTTGACGTATTTCTTTCAAAAAACTTATGAAGAATATTTTTATATACAACACATTGTCTAAGTCTTCAAAATTATAAAATGATGGATGAGTTCAACAAAATGGCTTATATAATTATCTCAGATGTTAAAAATATAATTGAGACTTTTACTTTCTCCCATAATCTTAATACTTTCTTTTATCTTTGGCCGCACCTGCAGCACATAGAAGTTCGCAGGCCAGAGTTCAAATCCAAGCTGTAGCTGCGAACTATGCCACAACTGTAGCAGTGCCAAATCCTTAACCCGCTGTGCCAGGCCAGGGATCAAACCCACACTGCCACAACGCCATATTCTTAATGCCAATTGAGCCACAGCAGGAAATCCTTTTAATTCCTTTTTAAAAAAAAAAAAATTCTTAGCAATCATATAATTTCCCCCATAGGATTTTTTTTTTTTAATATTAAGGTCTTCTGGAAGTTTTTGATAAATTTTATTATAAAAGAATAAAAAGATAGGTAATAGGGAGTTCCTATCATGACTCAGTGGAAACGAATCCGACTAATATACATGAGGACACAGTCTGATCCCTGGCCTCACTCAGTGGAATAAGGATCCAATGCTGCCATAAGCTATGGCGTAGGTTGCGGAGGTTGCTCAAATCCTGCATTGCTGTGGCTGTGGCACAGGCTGGCAGCTGCAGCTCTGATTCGATCCCCTAGCCTGGGAACCTCCATACGCCATGGTGTGACTGTGAAAAAAAAAAAAAAGACAAAAATATAGGCAATAAATCCAGTATGAGAATACAACTGAATAAGTTCAGCGATTTTATAACAAAAAGTATGAGAATTAAGATAAGTAACAAAGAGAAATTAAAAAATGCAAATACTTTTGATAATGCTTACTAGCTCAGAATTCAACTTACTTGGATCATAGATTTGTCAGAGTACATTAGTTCAATTGTGCGATGGATTCTGGATATGCTTTCCTGCAAATCTAAGGACAGAAGATGTCATTTAATAGTTATCATCAAGTATGTTTCTACTGAGACAAATATTAAGGGAATAAAGGTTTTCCTACCAATATGTTAGAGAAATAGGGAAAACTTCCTAAAACTGTTCTTAAAAACTTTACTACTTGGAATCGGTATGAAATGAAATTTAGTTCTTAAAGAAAGATATAGCACAAATGAAAAATTAAAAACCAAACAAATATGGTTTATTTAAAAAATGTGCAGAACCAATACATAAAGGAAGGTTCCAGTGAAAATTAAAGCTAAACTCCTCTACATATTTGTATTAAACACAAAAACTTTAGAATGAAATAACTTTACCACACATCATACATACACACACACACACACACACCCCTGAATAAAAATCCACTATAATCACCACCAGATATAAAGTTATGAGACTCTCATTACTCATTATTTCTACTATCCTACCTAATTACTCAGAGATAGGGATGTTTACAACTAAATTGTCCATAATTATTAAAAAAAAAAAAACTGGAGACAACCTAAATATCTGTCAATTGGGAAATGGTCAAATTATAGTAATAACCACACTATACTATTAAGACGTTAAAAAAAAAAATCAGGAAAAAAACATCAAAGACTACAGAAAATTTAGTAAATTTAGAGTAGAGAAAGGCCTTTTTAAGCCTGACAGAAAGTCTAATAACAATAAATCAAAAGACTACCTCCCTAAATTTAAGAAAATCCATATTATAAAAACAAAAATCAACATGAAGAAAATCAAATGACAAACTGGAAAAATATTATCTGCAGCCTACAATACAGTCGACAGGTTAATACCCATAGCATTAAAGTTACTATTAAGCAATAACATAAAGACAAAGGGCTCAATATAAAACAGTAATTGTCACAAATAAAACATGTATAGAAAAAAAGGATTTCACTCATAATTAATGAAATGCAACCAAAACACTGAAATATCTTTTTCATTTCAACTGAAACTGCTACAGACTTAAAAGTACCTAAGGATAGGGACAATACTGGGAGACAGGTTCTCTTACACAAAATTGGTGGGAATATAAACTGGTGTGATTATTCACACCTTTATGAAGAACTACGGGAATCATCGCCGATCTCCACGCCCTGTCAAAGACTCACATCTGTCAGTTGTCTTCAAAGAATACGACAAATTCATTTCTTTCCTCCTTCAATGCCACTACCTTGGTGTCAAAGCTACCTTCTCAGCTTCCAGACTTCTGAATATAATCTTACATAACAAACACAATCTGTCAAGTCCAGTAAAAAATTACCCAACACCTAGCACAGCATTCAGGAAAAACTATGTGCTTAACTAAGTTTACTAATGATTTCAAATATAAAAAATTCTCATATGTGAAAAATACTAAGGGAAATCTTCACAGTTACTAATGCTCTTAGTTACCACCATACCCTATTTACTATCTATTAAATCAGGACTTCTCTTTATGCATTGTCTATAAAGCATCTAGTTGGTCATCCAAAAATCTAACAACTGATATTGTTTAGTACAATTCTAACATTAGCATAAAACAATAACTCCTACATTTTTCTTTTGTCATAGATCAATAAACTTAGGATAAAACTGAGGAGCAATAATAGAGTATTACACTGACGTGCAAGAAAAATTATGATAAAATCTACCATAAAATATTAATATTGATTCATTTTTTTTCAAAAAAGAGATTTTAATAACAGTAAAGTAGGAAGGAGATAATTTCAGAATAAAAGAGAGTTCCTTCCAAGAATGGACAGATGGCAACTTAACACCAACACAACTGCTCCCAACCCCGCCCCAGAGCATTGTCCTTATTTTTCTTATTTTGCTACATGTCCGTTAAAACTCGTTACAGACTGGCACCAATCTAAAAGACCATATTTGGAAATCTGCTAGAGCAGACTACAATTAAAATTCACATTTCCAATCCTTAAACCTAATAAAAAAATTTTAACACTTGAACTTCCTGCAAAAACATCAAGGGAAGTACATAACTGATAAATACAAAATTTGATTCTGTGTAATGTTTCACCAATGGAGTACCTGTAAATACCAGTTTGATATAAACTTAGAGCACTAAACTAGAAAATCAGGCCATCTGCTAGGTCATTAATCAGCTACATAATCCAGGGAAAATCTTTTGGTCTCTGAATCTGATATTAAGATCATAAAAATGAAAGTCAAACTACTTGATCTTAAAGAAAACACTTTCTAGAAAAAAAAAAAAACTTTAAATATCTACATATGAAACTCATAACCCATATGTGATTTCTCCTCTCAATTTTAACATTAATCATATCCATTTCAGGTGAGAGAGTTATGCTATGAAAAGCTTCTTACCTCTGGTGTCATTTTCTATTTCTGTCCTCCAGCGATGTAAACAGCTTTCTAGCACAGAGAGTTCTTCTTCTGTTATGTGCCTTGGTGCCGGATGCATGGGCAAGTCTGGAGGTATCCGAGACTGAGTGAATGGTTTATGTATTACTGATCTTGATGAAATAGCAGGTATTGATGCAGGCGATGTGCTTGGCAATTCTGAAGAAGGAGCTCCCTGCTGATCTGTTGTGCTGTTTTTTCAAAGCATAAAATATTTACTGTTAAACCTTCCAAACTGAAGCTCTGGACAAAGATTATGCCAAACACAAGCATTAAATTGGCCTATAATTTCAAAAGGAAATGATTATGTAAAGAAAAAGAAATATGTGGATTAATTTAATACCCTAATGAAATTCTTAATATATGGAACTATATCATTACAAGGATAAAACTGAGGCTTCAACTACAGTAGAAGTGTGTGATCATATTTATGTAAATGAATATTATATATGCCAGCACTATAAAAACCTTCATTTGCTAATAATTCCAGCTCATGGAGTTCCCGTTGCGGCTCAGTGGTTAACGAATCCAACTAAGAACCATGAGGTTGCGGGTTCAATCCGTGGCCTTGCTTAGTGGGTTAAGGATCAGCATTGCTGTGAGCTGTGGTGTAGGTTGCAGATGTGACTCAGATTCCACATTGCTGTGGCTGTGGTGTAGGCCAGAGGCTACAGCTCCAATTAGACCCCTAGCCTGGGTACCTCCGTATGCTGCAAGTGCGGCCTAAAAAAGGCAAAAAGACAAACAAAAACAAAAACAAAAAAAAAACTTCCAGCTCACGTTACAAAAAAAGATTCTAACTGAACAGCAGTATTTTCAAGGATACAAGGTTGATGCATATAATATATGAAAACAACCTGAAGTATAATTTTAAACAGGAAAAAAAAATGAAAATTTCAACCTATGACCATAAAATGAATTGAAACAGTGAAATAAGAAAGCATGTGGGAGACATACAATCTTCTAAGTGAATCTAATCTTTTTAGAGTTCACTAAAATAAATCACAACATACATTTTATAAAACCTCCTTTAAAGGTATCATTACATTATTATATAATACAGTAACATAGCTATCTCTTCTATCAAGAAAAATTTTTTACCTTGGTAATGTCTGTGATGGTATGGAACCACTAGATGGGGAACTAGCGTCAATATCATCAACAGGAGAAGTGCAAACAGGTTTACTTGAGGCAAATTCCAAGGCATACTGCAGAACATCTACCAAGGGGAATCGTTTGGGACCTGAACCGTAGCTTAAATATCTGTTAACCATAAATGTATAAACGGTTTCAATTATATACAAACCACATTTGTGTTTTTAATTATTAAAACATGATAAAAGCACTTAATGCATCTTCCTCAACAATGAAAATAATTTTGCTTTCAAATAAAGATGGTAAAATTGAATATACACTCAAGAAATAAATGTTCTCCAAAGGAACAAAACTAAAGATAATTAAGACAATGTGTGCATATACTGTTATAAATTCTAAACACTGCTCTAAGTTGTAACCCAATCATAAAATCAAAACTGATATTTCCATCTTGTCAGGCTGTTTTGAGTTTTAGATCTGTCATCTAGACTCATGTTTACATGGTGACTAATACTGTCCTCCTACGTTTTACCTCTGATTATTTTTCAATATGATGATTGATACTTTTTAAGAAATTATTAATTTTCAATAATTTTAATATTCTTAGTATTAAAAAGTTCAGGTCATTAATTTTTAAATACTAAAGCAAGGGAATACAGCTTAGATTAGAGGTTGCACACTGCGATCTTTCAGACCACATTTCAGCCTGCAGACTTTTGTATAAACTACAGAATAGAATATTTGATAGTCCAGATTCTGGACTTCTTTCAGAACAACTGTAAGCTCTGAACACAAGGGAGATGACATTCGTGCACGGTACCACCCCTCTTCCACAGGGATATGCTCTCTCCACTCCCTTTGCCCAAAAGCTTATGCCTTTTTTATAAATCCTGCAGGAGGTTCTCGTATGCACTGCATTTATATCTTTTGTGTTAAGGAGAAAAACTCAGTCTGAAGAGTAGTATTTAGTCTTGTGCAAGAAGAAATCTCAAACATAGATTAGTTTAACTTTACATCTGTTTTCAGTACCATGAGTGTTAACCCGTTGACTGTGGGAATTTTAAACAATAAAATAATCATCTAATGCCAACTATGAATTATCTTAGTGTCTAATGAAACTCAAACTTAAACTATTCAAGCAAAATGTCAATCCCAAATGTTTATCTACTCCTAGAATTACAAATCATTCAAAGAAAATTCAAAATTAAAGGTCTAGACATTCACTAAGAATATGACTTCCTATGGTTAGCTCATAATTTCATAAAAGTTGCAATACCTTTCTAGTCTTTGTTGTAATACTGTGAGGTAATCTTTTAGTCTCTTGATCTCTTCCCTCTTAATTCTTGTTATTTCTCTATTTCTATGCATGTATCTATCAGGAAAAAGAAAAACAGCAGTTATTAGAATTTCCAAGTATCATGGAAGCAGATACAATACTAAGTCCTCACCATCACCAAAAAAGATCAACTCATTCAAAATTTTATAGTAAAACATCAGATAGAAAATACAAATTAGTACTTTCACTTATTATTGCCAGCAACTATAATTTTCTAAATAAAAAGAGAACTCTGTTTTCCTTGACCAATGATATTAGATACACTATGCAAAAATAAAAAGTAAATTGAAGGAAATCAAGCAAAAATTTTCTCTAAGCACAATAACTCTGCACTTGGATCCCAACTGCTTCAAAATTAAGTCAGGCCTTATACCAAACCATACCTGTCCAGATATAAAACTTGAGGAAATTCTAATTTGTTGTGAATTTTTTCTGGTCTTCCCAATGCCTGATTAAATTCAAATCTTGACAACTCAAATGTTAACACAGGCGGTAGTTCCGTAAACCAATGCTGAAAGAAAACAATAACAAAAAAAAAATGTTTACATCACCTTTCTGTTTTCTCCACTGCAATTTTAGGCACAGGACATTAGTTAGCAGTGGCATTTTTACATGTATCATCACAATGTTAATAACATCACAAGTAACTGACAAGTTACGCAATTCAGTTTCAAAATTCAACTTCTTCCTAAAAGTTTTTCACACCTTCTGAAAATTCCAATGTGATAACATACACCAGGATAGAGAAAAGTCTTGCAATGACTCTCCTTCTTCATGGTAGTTCCCTTTTTTTTTTCCCTTTCCTTTTTTTTTTTTTTTTTGGCTACACCTGCAGCTTGTCAAAATTCTCAGCCAGGGATCAAACCGGTGCCACAGCAGTGACCCAATCTGCTGTAGATCTTAACCCACTGCATTACAAGGGAACTCTTCATGATAATTCTTTACACAAGAAATTTCTAACCCCGTGAGAAAGACACTGAATAAAATCATGGCTTAGTAGCTCAATTCTTCTACCTTCTTCAATATTATATCACAATTACTACTATCAGAAATGGTACATATACTGAACATATTCAACCACACTGTCACAAAACCTGTGACAAAGTGACATGTAAGATGTAGCACACAAAAGAAAAAAAAAATTGTAGTATATATGATTAAAATCCTTACACTAAAACTACAAATGATATTTTCCTGTTTTAAATTCATGTTCTACTGGAATTTTGACAAATTTAAGAAAAAGGTCTATCACTAGATAGATCAAATATTAAGTTTACACTGATGATAATTATATTTAAAATCTTTTAAAATGACTAGCGCTTAAAGAACTGAATGCCTCATGGCTATGAGGCAACTCCTCCACACACTTTGGTAACTGTTCAGTTAAGCATGAAATGCTATAAAACTTCAAAACTATTTTAATAAAACAGATTCAAGTTTTACATAAGCCTTATTATTTAAAGAGAAAGAAAAATCAACAAACTTGTGAATCAACAAATAACAGCATAAAATAATGTCATAGGTATTCTTAAAGTGCTTATTTTAAGCCGTGCAGTGTACTTACATTTTTAAATGAGTATGCCCTGTGAACCAAGATTCCACTTCTAACTATCCTTCATTCCTAAGTGCTCAAGGGTATTTATAGAAAGACATTCTTTGAAATAATTCTTTGTCCAAGTACTGTCACATAGAAGAATTAAGTCAATTTCATTTTATAAATACAGGCTATGGTGATACTATGCAGATTCTGAAAAGAATGATGTAAAGCTATATGTTGACATGAAAGGATGCTCACAATATACTGATGAGTTAAAAACACAAGTCTCAGAGTTCCCATCGTGGCACAGCGGAAACGAATCCAACTAGGAACCATGAGGTTGTGGATTTGATCCCTGGCCTTGCTCAGTGGGTTAAGGATCCGGCGTTGCCGTGAGCTGTGATGTAGGTTGCAGACGTGGCTTGGATCCCACGTTGCTGTGGCTGTGGTGTAGGTCAGCAGCTATAGCTCTGATTAGATCCCTAGCCTGGGAGCCTCCACATGCCATGGGTGGGGCCCTAAAATGACAAAAGACAAAAAAAAAAAACCCGCCAAGTCTCAGGACTGTATGAATGTATAATACAAATATTTATATGTGTATAGGAATAGTCTGAAACAATGTACAACATATTATTTTAGTAAACACCCACATCAGCAGTGAGGTTTATTCTTTGAAATTCTTTCGTTCTAATAGGCAAAAAACAGCTCTTAAAGAGTTTGACTCATCTATAGATGGTATACCATTTAAATAAAATTTAAAATTTATAACTTAGAAAAATATCTTACATTTAATCATTTTTAATTTATTCAGTTGCCTCTTGGTATGTCATTACAAAAATGTAAACTCATATATAGCTCACTGGATGCTTTATCGTGAGTAATTCTGTAGACTAGAGGTCTTCTTATATTAGTTGGCCATAGCTATTTCAGCAAAAGAGATTTTTCTGTATCAAAGTAAAATCAATAATTTTTATTAAATTATCGTGTAGGAGATAAGTGGTATTAACATCAGTGATTATGCCAGTTTAGAATCAAGCCCAAAATGTTACTCATTGGTTTTTAAAGAGAAATAAAATAGTTATTGTAAAGGACATAATGAAATCGGACTATAATTTCAGTATGTTATTAAAAATTTTTTAAGATATTTTAGTCTAGTTAGTGACAGCCAAATTGGGCTGAATTACCACTGAAACTATTGTGTACAGCGAATCTAGGCAACTGGTAATAGGAATCCCAGGTAATCAAATTTGCTATTATTGAGACTGCTTAGAAGCTGCTGAATTCAGAGATGACAAACCATTGTATACGTTAAGTTAGATGAGAAAATCTAGGCAGAAAAATATATACTATAGTATTGGGCATTCAAAGTATGAGGAGAAGACAGAAGACAAAAACACAGGATAAACTTAAAAGATAAATAATGACATTCACTGTCAATTTAAAAAAAATATTTTTGGAGTTCTCGTTGTGGCTCAGCAGAAATGAATCTGACTAGGAACCATGGAGTTGGGGGTTTGATCCCCAGCCTCGCTCAGTGGGTTAAGGATCCGGCGTTGCCGTGAGCTGTGGTGTATGTTGCAGAGGCAGCTTGGATCTGGCGTTGCTGTGGCTCTGGTGTAGGCCAGCAGCTATAGCTCCAATTAGACCCCTTAGCCTGGGAACCCCTATATGCCACAAGTGTGGCCCTATAAAGCCAAAAAGAAAAAGAAAAAAAAAATTAAAAGCTAGGAATATGTGTGAGGAAGGTTATTTACCAATTATTAAATTATTTACCAATAAACCAGAGTGATTTCATTTGTTAGCTGCTTTGACAATGTAAGGAAAACCATCCCTTCTTTTTCTGCCCTAACGCTTAAACCCAACATCCTTTAAAAAAAAGTAGGAAACAGATCATACTTTACAGGGCTGTGCTTTCTTGTTCCATTACGGGATGCTTGGAAAGTCCTAATCTTTAAAGATAAGTTTCCCAATCAATAAAATAATTAAGCTTAATTTAAATACTCTTAATTAGAAGCCAATATCAGAATCACTTGCAAGCTCACACTGTACCATATCTCCACCCTAGATTCTGACTTGATAGCTCTGAAGTGGGGTCTAGGAATTTGTTGAGAATCACCAAAGTACATGATCTATGATACAGGGAGAAAAACCAATTCAAATATTTTCTCTTTCTCTCTCTCTTAAAAAGGCTAAAAGATAGTAAATATTATTTCCTTCTTTTGTTTGAATGTGAGGGAAGAGAAGGAAATGAGGATGGTGTGAGAAATTATATCATGTTAAAAAAGCACACAATTCAGATAAAAGCAGTTTATTCTTAAAGTTACAAGAACCCAGTCCCTCTCTAGATAAAAAGATATATCATCACTCATTATTTATTAAGCAAGCACCTGTTCAGAGATAAACACTTTAAAAATGTTTATAATAACAATGAGACGTTTTAATCCGTCAATATATAATATGGAGTTCAATTTGCAGTCCCCATCCTATCCTAAGGATATAGCAGTGAATGACACAGATGAAGACCCCTAGCCTCATGCACAGAGCTTCCTTCTAGACAGTTATCAGCAACTGCTTAATGATGACCCAATTCTGAAGCACATGATCTATCCTTTATTCTATTTTTCTGGATAAAAGGATATACAGACAGAGCTGGAGAGATGAATGGAGACAGAGATGGGCTGGGAGGCAGAGACCAGTGGAGACAAACAGGATTGTAACCTTTTTTTTTTTTTTAATTCTTTCTTGAGAATGCAGATTCTTCCCTCTGCCTTTCATTAAATTACACGATAATTTTACAAGAAAAGGAGTGTGATGCTGTCGACTTAGGCCTGGACATATTCTAACAATATTTGATATAAGTAATATATGTCTATACAAAATTGAATTCTATTATCAAAGTTTTTTCTTACTTCCAGGACAAGCACACTGTAATGGCTGGTACCTTGACCAAAAAGTCTAAAACGATTGAACAATATCTTAAAGGAGGATTTTAACAGAAAATTTTGAGAAAAAAATGTTAAATGAAAATTGAACATAAATTATATTGACTATATTGACTTAGTAGTCTTCCCAAATATATCTAAATTGTCATAATTAAATTGAAATACATTTTCTAAATATTCTCTCAATTATTAGTGATTATATAATTAGAGCCTTAAATTACACTTCATAACAGCATAAGAAAGACCTGCAGCGAAAAGAACTAAAGAAAATGTTAAACTCACCTCCTGTCCAGATTTTCCTGAATTTTCTGAATGTAAAGACTCAATTTCTCCTTCAATCATAGCAGCTTCTAGGCACTCATGTAGATCTTTGAATCCATTTACTTGAAGTGGGTACTGACCAAACATTTCAGTATTTTCAAATTTTTTACCTATAAGGGGGAGAATTAATTAAATAGTATTTCTCATTATGCCCTTTTATCTACTAAAGTAAATGTATGTACTAATTATTTCCTGTACCTGAAAACTGTAACTGTTCACGTTTCAGACAGTAAGTTAGTATAATTTTTCTACTAGCTTATACATGTACATATGTATATCCACATCCAGCTATAGATATTAATTACATACCCATACATGAATATGTCTGCAATTTTATATCTATATGTAATTATACATGTGTAAATATATATATATATATATATATATATATATATGCGCTTATTCTTTCAAAAAGTACCTTCTAAGGGCAATATACTGTTTTACACTGAGAATATATACAGCGAAAGAGAGAAGCTCTCTGAGCTGAGGAACAGCCTTTTGGAAAAATACATTATACATATCAATGCACATATAATTATGAACAAATTGTTTATTATTACAGATGCTATAAAAGGGGTGGTGAGGCAGAGTGCTGTGAGAAGGTATAAAAAGGGGAGCAAACCTAGATTTTAGGACTGGACAGTAGAGTAAGGAAGCGCTTCCTATAAGTATGACATTTATGCTGAGACAGGAAAGGTGAATAGGAGTTGGCCAAGCCAGAATGTATGGGAGCCAGAGTGTCCTTGGCCAAAATTCTGAGGCTGCAAAAAATTGGTGTATTTATAGAATTAAGGTAAGGAAAGTATAGCTTGGTGGAGCAATGCAGAGAGGACAATGAAGAGTGAAGTGGGGATCAAAATCAAATTCTTAACAAAGTCTAACAGCCCTTGCTAAGGACTTTTCCCAGTATATTTTGAGTATAATAGAAAGTCACTGAATAATTAAATCTAGGAATAATAGGCTCCTATTTATACCTCTGAAACATCCTTAACGGCTTCTGTGTTAAATGATAGACTGTTAGGAGGCTATGACAGAATCCAACCAAAGATAAAGGTAGTGTAGAATAGGGTGTTAATAATAAAAGTGTACAAAAACAGGTGAAATTACACATACACACATTTATAAACATATACAAAAGTTTATATCAATAGGAATTGATCGACTGGCTTGTAGGTAGGATGGGGGATAGAAGAGAAAAGAAGGTATCAAGAAAGATAGCACGAACAATTGACTTGATTTTTATACACCAGAAAGGGGCACGAGTGAAGGAAGAGCAGAGGATTTCTTTTCTTTTTGTTTTAAGGCAGCATCGACAATCATCGGTTCAGAATGGACCATGAGATTTCAATTTAAGAAGGGCTGGACACGTGAGTCTATAATTAAAAGTAATCTTCCGGTCTGAAGCTGTAAGTTGGAGAATTGCTGGCTTATTAATAGAAGAAAATCAAGGGAGTGAACAAGATTGCCCAAGGAACTAGCAGCCAAGGAAGAGGAAGAGGACCTAAGCCAAGCTCCAAGGACCTCCTACCGCTAGATACAGGAAGAAACTATAACTACTAAGAGGTATCCACAGAGGTATGAGAAAAGCCAAGATAATATGGTACCACAGAAGTCAGAGAAGTATTCTTAAGGAAAGAGCAAGAAAAAGGAGGAAGAGAGAGTGGAGTCAACAGCATTAATAGCTGATAAGGATTCGATGAGAATCAAGAGGGATCCACTGGACTAACACATATTGGACCCAATGTGTTAAGAAACCAATAACCTTAAAAAGATCCTGAGAAGAAATCTGGGGCCAGAAATGAAGGTGGTATAGGTTGATTAAATGGAGAGAGTAGTTGAAAACAAACTCTTCTCTTTAAAGGAGCTTGCTTCTGAAAAAGATTAACTGAAAGAGAGTATGTGGGGGTATTTATTTATTTTTTTAATTCTAAAGATGTGAGATACCAGACCATGTCTGAATATTGATAAAGAAGACACAGTGGGAATGAAGGAGCTACAGAAAGGAGTTTGTACTGTGGTGAAGTGGGTTAAGGATCTGATTGCAGCGGCTTGGGTGGCTGCAGAGGCGCAGGTTTGATCCCTGGCCCGCTGCAGTGGGTTAAGGATCCAGCATTACTGCAGCTGGTCAGACTAGCCACAGAGGTGGTGCCAGAAGGGGGTGGGGGAAAGAGACTTTTAGATACATATAAGGATGATCATAATGAACAAGGAAGGAAATTAAAAGCCGAAAAGAACGAAATGAAGGGGTCAAGCACTAGAAGTTCTGGAAAAGCCAAAGAACCTTTGCAATGGAGTACTTCAGTAAACAAACTGAAAATCACCCACAACTGAGAGTCACTAGTCTAAGAGAAAGCATTAGGAAGATATATATAAAGGTAAGAAAGGGCTCTAAAACAAATTATCCTTAGCAAAGCAAACACATAGTTCATCTGGAAATATATTAAAATCACATTTATACAACACAAGAGCTTTGAAACAACTTACCAAAACCAAGTACAAAGACTTCAACGCTGATAAATTTTAATCACTTGTAAGAATCCAGATAACACAGGTAGAAATGATCATTAAGAGTATTATAAATAGAGTTCCCATTGTGGCTCAGTGGAAATGAATCTGACTAGTATCCATGAGGACGCAAGTTCAGTCCCTGGCCTCACTCAGTGGGTTAAGGATGTGGCATTGCCATGAGCTGTGGTGTCGGTAACAGACACGGTTCGGATCTGGCATTGCTGTGGATTTGGCGTAGGCCAGCGACTACAGCTCCAGTTTGACTCCTAGCCTGGAACCTCCATGTGCCACAGGTATGGCCCTAAAAAGACCAAAAAAAAAAAAAAAAGGAAAAGTATTAAAAATAGTACCCAGTCACAACCTGATGCTTGAGTCCCTCTGCTATTTCAGATACAGTGTTCTACTTCAAATAAAAACTGGTACAATAGTATGGACAAACTGGAATGTACTGCACTATGTAAAATATTCCACCATTTATATAATGAATACTTAGCATTTGAGACAAACAAAATGTACCAGTATCTTGCTATAACCTTTGGGATGTCTGACTAAATTATGAGTTTATGTCTGCCTTTTTCCAAATCCCAAACTATAAAATTATATTCAAACAAAACGTCATGGGAATCTATCACTTAAGTTCCTGAAGAAAAATCAATTTTCCAAATTTTACACTTTGGGTGATTTGGGTGAACTTTCCAAAGTTGATGCATTGGGCCATTTGGAAAAAACAATTTCTCAAAAACGTATGCTTTTGGATTTAGTAATAATATTATTGAAATGTATCTTATGAGTCAGTTCCTCTCTCTTCTTAGGAAAACCAGAGTAACGGGTTAGGCCTGGATTTTAAATAACAGGAATCATATCACTTTTAACTGATTTTTAAAAGACAGAAAACAAATCTTTCTTGAAAACTATAAAGAATTTTATAGTCACCTGCAAATATGGAAACCTTGCAATACTGTGACTATGCTAAATTGCTAAATACAGTTTTCAACATGCCTAACTTGAAACCCTCAAAAACTGCAACCATCACACGAAGCCCAGTATTCAACTCTAATATTGTTTTCAAAAGATCCACCAATTGCCCTCTTAATCCTTTTACCCCAACAACTCACAGTATCACAGAATCCATCCCGGGAAAAGAACATCAGAATAACATTAACTAAGTATCAAGTTAGCATATGATAATGTACTCTGTACTTTCCTGTACATGCATTCAATTCTTTGCTTTCTATATAAATGATTAGTGATAGTAACGCTACAGAAACTACTAGACAGAGTGAGTCAAATTAAAATAACAAATATGACACAAGTTACTATTACGACAACAGAGCTAATACTTAATAATATCTCAATTGCATTAAAGAAGTAAACAAGTGTGACTATACCTTCAAGCACTCCCACAGCTAGGAATCTTCCATAGAACAACTCTACCATGGGATTCTTTGGCTTTTCTTCATCCCTAAAAATCATATTAAAAATATGAATGTGGTCATGGTTTTTAGACCTGTAAATAACAGAGAAAACATTAAAAGAACAAGACAACATTTATGTGGTTATCATGCTCTTGGCTCTGCTACTTAACAGTGTTAGGCCAAGGTACTTAAGTTTACTCTCCATTTCTTCACCTGTCAGCTGAGGATAAGAATGGTACTGGAACGCATAAGGCTATTGTAAGGGTTAAAATGAGTTACTATGTGGGATCTCCTTGTAAGAACTGAACACAGTCTGTATATTTCCATTATCATCATACATTTCAATTTTGGACTTTTAGTTTGTACAGTACACGCTTATTTGGCCTTGGGAAGGGGAAAAGCCACTCAATCAAAACTAATTTCTATAAAATTTTAATGTCATTTCCCACATTTACCCAGAACAGTGCATACTAGCCATCAATAGTGAAGGAACAAAACATCAGCACTGACCCAGGCAGCTAAAGAGCTACTCCAAATTTTTCTAAAGATTCGTGTTGCTGGTAAAATTAGTCATGTGTGACTTTTCCAAATTCTTTAGCATACAGATTTTTTGTCCTTTTTTTTGCTTGAAACAAGTAAAAATGGTCAATTTTTAATCTTTTTTAAAAAAATGTTTTGTAACCTGTGGTATAAAAACACAAAGTTTGTCTCAGCCTTATATGAAAGTATGTTGTATCCACAATTGTATAGAGACTTTGTCTTCCTGAATTCTGTGCTTAAATTAGTAAATTTATTTATTCAAAAAAAAAGATGAGGGCACCGTCTCTTGATAAATGTGCTACATGCGCTATCATTTAAACCATAAAACAAGTGGTAGGAAGTATTTCGCTTAATCTCTGCAACAATCCTCTGAAGTAGTGTGCTGGGGTTGGTCATTAGTGCTACTCAAAAAGATTTCTGGCCTCCTACTTTCAGGTACATAGTAAGAAGCACTTTTCCACGGACTCTTTACTTAAATTTGAGAAAAAAAAATTAAATTGTGATAAAATTTAAAGTTTACCATCTTAACCATTTTTAAGTGCACACTTTGGTAGTTGTTATGTATATTCACACTGTTGTGCAAGCAATCTCCAGAACATTTTTCATCTTGAAAGATGAAAATCTACACATTAAGCAATTCCACGTTTCTCCCACTTACCAGGTCCTGGCAACCACCACTACTCTTTCTATTTCTTTGAATTCGAAAACTCTTGACACCTAAGTGAAATGGTGTTTGTCTTTTGGTGACTAGCTTACTTCACTTAGCATCATGTCTTCACGGCTCATCCATGCTGCGGCATGCATCAGTTTCCTTCTTTATTACGGAGACATTATATATACATATATATCACATGTGCTTTTCCATTCATCCATGTACATATGAGCTGCTTCCAATCTCTTGTCTATTGTGAACAACGGTACTATGAAAATGAGGAGTTCCCGTCATGGTGCAGCAGAACCAAATCCGACTGGAACCATGAGGTTATGGGTTCGATCCCTGGCCTCGCTCAGTGGGTTAAGGATCCAGTGTTGCCGTGAGCTGTGCTGTAGGTCACAGACACGGCTCGGATCCTGCGTTGCTGTGGCTGTGGCGTAGGCCAGCAGCTGTAGTTCCGACTGGACCCCCAGCCTGGGAACCTCCACATGCCGCAGGTACGGCCCTAAAATGACAAAGGGCAAAAAAAAAAAAAAAAAAAAAAAAAAAAAAAAAAAAAAATGAAAAAAGAAAAGAAAGAAAATGAGTGTGCAATTATCTCTTTGAGACCCTATGATTCTTTTGGATATAAACCCGGCAATGGAATTGCTGGATGTGTTTAAGTCTTGGGTTTTTTCTTTTTTTTTTCCATCTTTATAGATATAATGCTCAAACAAAATCATAAGATATTTAAAGTGTACAATGTGATGATCTGATATATGTATACACTGTGAAAGGATTTCCTCCATTGAATGGTAATTCCATTTTTAATTTTTTGAAGAACTACCATGTCTTCCATAGCAGCTGCACCATTTTACATTCCCATCAACAGGACACAAAAAGTTTCCATTTTTTCACATCTTCACCAACACTTGTAATTTTCTATTTTGCTTTGAGGTTTTTTGTTTGTTTGTTTGTTTGTTTTTTTGATAGCAGCCATCCTTATGAATGTGAGGTGTGCCCACTCTTTGTTTGAAGTTAAGTAAATCACATGCCTTGCACAACAAAATGTGAACGGAAGTGATGTGTGCCATTCCTGGGCTGACACTCTGACGTGGTGATCCCAGAAGACCGTCTGTCACTTTTCACTGATGTGGTGATACCAGAAGACTATCTGTGATGAGAAGAAGCCTCCGTCAGCTGGTGGGGGCCCTGAGTGAGTGGATGAGCAGAGCCCCTTGCTCATACTCTCTGGGCACAGCTAAGACTATGACGTAAGTCTCTAAAATTCTGGGGATGTTGCTACAACATAATCCAGCCCACTCACCTCTACTGCACTGATAATAAAACTGTAGACTAGGCTAAGTCACTTGCCCAAATTCACACAACTAGTAAGTACCCAAGCTGAAAAGTAAAGGCAAGTCTGCCTCCAAAAATCTATGTAAACTTCCACTTTACATACTTAATCTCTAGGCATTTTAACTCTATGGAAAATGTTTACCCCATACCTTATGTTTTAGACCGTGACATTAAAAAGGACTGGAGACTGATATGGAGGAGAGAAATTATCCAAAGACTGTCTCTCCTGATGTAAAATTCTATGAATCTTTAACATAAATATTAGTAGGTATCTCCAATTCCATGTGTCATCTTTCCATGCAGAAAAGCAACATTCCTGGTTTCTCTCCTTACTGTCACACATACAATGTGACATACCAAGCAGGGGACTTTGCCAGAAGAAACGGTATGAGCAGCTCTGCTAATTCTGAATTCTCTTTCCAAATCTTCCTACCCAAATTTTGGTCTGCTCTTCACTGGCATTCCCTAAGGACTCCGATCTTCTAGAAAATGTTTACCCTGTCCTTCTTTTCAGTCTCTCAAAAGTCCTCTCTACTGTGCATTTAAGCTTTGAATCTCAGAGGCCTAGACCTTGTTATCAACAGAAATGTAAGGAACTGAGTCAAGAGCAACTGAGTCAAGAGCAACTGAGACTCCTATAGAAGAAATGATACACCCACCACTTGCATGAAGAAAAGCTAGACTGACACAAATATCAAAGGCAAAAAGGAATCGCTAAAGACAACTCATATTAGGGATACCTTAGCCCTGGGAATTAGGATGGCACAGAAAGAGTTCAAAGATCTAGGGCAAGTGATAGAGTAACTTACAATGCTTTGGGTCAGTGCTTCCCAATCTTTTTAACGTAATTGGCACACACTGCAATGAAAATATATGCAGAAAACTCTGGAATAAAAACACATGTTTTCTCATGCAGAGAAACAGAATCAATGCCTCCATATATCTATAATCTGGTTTACCATGGAATATCAACAGGAAAGCTCTGTAATGGGTAGGCAGAGCCCAGTGGTTCAAAAAATTTTAGCTCCATAAACAGTAAAGAAAGTACAAAATTACTGATTCAGGAAACAGTCAAGTGGCAGTTTCTAAGGCTAGAGATAAAAAGCAAACGGAGTTATGTTGAAGACAAGTTATTACATGAAGTGCTTACAGAAAATCTGTAAAGATTTGAGAGGAAGAACTAGGGATTTCTGAGTAAAGCATTCAAAGAATTATTGAGAGAACTTCAAAGACACTCTGTAATCACAGATGGGGATACAGATAATTTGCACTCTGACGGAACACGTTCAATAAATTCTTGGTGTTAGAATGCTACGAAAAGTAGAAGGAACATGAGTTCTACTAAAGAAGAATCAGGGTGGACAATCATAGATCAAGCCCACCCTGGGCTTTCTGTTGGTCTGACAAAACCTGGTGGAATTCTGCAGCTCAAAAGAGGTGGAAGTGACAAGACATGTTTGAATAGTAAATGACCTGGATGTATTCCTAACTCATATTTCACTAGCACTCATTATGAGGACCCATCAGGACAATATCAGAGGAACAGGCTAAGACAAAAACAGATGTATAAGATAGAAAAAATCAAAAGAACAGAAAGAGAAGACACTCATCCATCCAACCGGGCCAGTACTGCATGAAGCAGAGGCTAAGAAGCAGGCTAAACTATTAAAAATTTAGCCGAGTCATCCTTTAAAAAGCATGAAAAGGAGTTCCTCTTGTGGTTCAGCAGTAACGAATACAACTGGTATCCATGAGGATTCATGTTCAATCCTGGCCTCACTCAGTGAGTTAAAGATCCAGTGTTGCTGTGAGCTGTGGTGTATGTAGGTCACAGACACGGCTCAGATCTGGCATTGCTATGGCTGTGGTGTAGGCCAGCAGCTGCAGCTCTAATTCTACCCCTAACCTGGGAACTTCTATATGCCACATGTGCAGTCCTAAAAAGCATAAATAAATAAATAAGATGAAAATAATATGTATTTAACGGAAACTTAAAGGCATATACCACCCAGAAAAAAAAGGAGCAGAAATAAATATACAAAGACCTAGAACATTCAAAAGCTGAGGAAAGAGCATCCACAGAGAGAATGATCTTCACTGGATGCTGGAACTCAGGTTTCAGAAACAACAACAGATTCATTTCAGCAATCTGACCAGGAGATTTACCAGATGAAACCAAGACAGAAATTAACACGAAGAGAAGAAAAACTACTTAGAAGGCAGGTTTCACAGCCCTAAGCAATCCTATACCAAAATGCAAGGCCAGCAATCATCATAGCACAAAACACGTTGTTAGAAAGAACTTACATTCAATGTAGCACTGAAGGCCAGCAAGCTGAAGCTCATGAGAAAAATGCAGCTTAAGAGTTTTGGTGAACAGAAAAGGGTACCTGATGATCGAAGCTGTCAGCATCATAAAACTCTAAACATAGCAAGAAGGAAGCGGCTTTCAATACCACATTCTAAGACAGTTTCCAACAGCAGAAGTCTTTTCCCTCAGATACTCTAGATTTAGCAGCATAATTAATCTCTTTAGAGATTTCTTCCAACTTAAGTTTACAGGTAGTTGTCTAAAACCAATTGGCCCTTAAGACAGGCATCCTGGCAAAACTAAAACCATGATGACATTATTCAAAGTTTCTTATACAGTCTTCAGCAACAATAACTTGAGTCTGGATTGCACTAGTTTCCAGGAACATTACAGTTGGACCAAAAGCTATAGGGATAATATTTTGCCTTTGTTTCAAAATTTTAAAGAGACCAATGTTAATCATGTGTCCTAATAATCCTCTGAAATCTAAAGTTAAAGTATATGAGGTTCAACACTCAAAGGACTGAAAGAATGCACACATACAAGTGAAGAATCTAGGCTGCAGTTGCAGAACCCCAACTCAATTCAGGCAGACAAAAGATCTGCCTGTAGCCAAGACTGAACAAACCTAGAAATGACTTCTTTCTGTTAGACTGCAACCACAGGGCAAAAGAATCTGGCTTTTCAGTATACTTTGTTTGGACTTTACCTTAAAAGATCAAATGGATGTAATCTGGGAAGTTATTTTTCCCCTGGGAATTTGAAAGTAAAAGAAAGGGGATATATTATATTTTAAAAGCATCTCTTGGGTGCTAACAGTGTATAATTAGAGTATTTTACTTTAGGAATCCCTGTTGTGGCTCAGCAGAAACGAATCCAACCAGCAACCATGAGGTTGCAGGTTCAATCCCTGGCCTCACTCAGTGGGTTAAGGATCCAGGTTGCCGTGAGCTGTGGTGTAGGTCACAGACATGGCTCAGATTTGGTGTTCCTGTGGCTGTGGTGTAGGCTGCCAGCTGTAGCTCCGATAAGACTGCTATCTTGGGAAACTCCATATGCTGTGAGTGCAGCCCTAAAAAGCAAAAAAAAAAAAGAATGTTTTTCATGTTTTTCTTTAATTTCATTGTAGATGATGCTATTATTACTATTACTGGACAATAAGGTTGGTTATAACTTAAAAATAGGGAAAAAATGATAAATATAAGAAAGTAAAAGACCTGTATCTGGAACACTCTAAGACACTGACAAAAGAAATTGAAGACAGGAGCTCCTGTTGTGGCACAATTGTTAACGAATCCAATGAGGAACCATGAGGTTGCAGGTGCAATCCCTGGCCTTGCTCAGTGGACTAACGATCAGGCATTGCCGTGAGCTGTGGTGTAGGTCGCAGATAGGGCTCAGATCTGGCATTGCTGTGGCTGTGGTGTAGACCGGCAATTGTTAAAATGATCACACTATTCAAAGCAATCTACAGATTCAATGTAATCCCTATAAACATATCAATGGCATGTTTCACAGAAATGGAACAAGTAATTCTGAAATTTGTATGGAAACACAAAAGACCCCGAATAGCCAAAACAAAGTTGAGAAAGAATAGCAAAACCAAAGGTATCATGCATCCTGATTTCAAACTATATTACAAAGCTACAGTAGTCATGACAGTATGGCACTGGCACAGACACATAGATATATGGAACAAAATAGAGAGCCCATAAATGAACCCATACTTTATATGGTCAGTTAATCTACAACAAGGGAGTAAAACATACAATAGGGAAAAGATGGCCTATTCATAAATGGTGTTGGGAAAACTGGGCAGCTACATGAAAAAGAATGAAATTAAACCACTTCCTTATACCATATACGAAAATAAACTCAAAATGTCTTAAAGACTACCTGAAATCATAAAACTCCAAGAAGAAAACATAGGAAGAGTAAGCTTTCTGATATGGATTTAGGCAATATTTTTTTGAAGATGTCATCTCAGGGAAGGGAAACAAAGTCAAAAATAAAAACTGGGACTACATCAAACTAAAAAGCTTTTTGCAAAGTAAAGGAGATTATCAACAAAATGGACACCTAGTGAATAGGAGAATATATTTGCAAAATCCTCATGCACTAATGGTGGGAATGTAAGTTAGTGCAGTCACTATGGAAAACAGTATGCAGTTACTTAAAAACAGAACTACCATACGATCCAGCAATTCCACTTCTGGGTACCTATCCAAAAGAAAAAAAAAAAAAAACTTATTGAAAAAGATATATGAACCCCTATGTTCATGCAGCAGTATTCAGAATAGCCAAGATATGGAACTAACCTAAGTGCAGAAAAATAGATAAAGAATATGTGATATAAATGTACACTATGTAATATGTCACCCATAAAAAAAGAATGAAATCTTGCTATTTGCAACAACATGGACAGACCTAGAGGGTGTTAGGTTAAGTGAAGTAAGTCAAAGGCAAATATTGTGTGATTTCACTTACATGTGGAATCTAAAAAACAAAAGAACAAACATAACAAAACAGAAACAGTCATAGATATGGAGAACAAACATATAGTTAGTTGCCGCAGGGAAGGGGATGAGGAGAAGAGTGAAATAGGGGAGGGATGTTAAGAAGTACAGGTTCTAGTTGCAAAACAAACGAATCGCAGGGATGTATAACGTAGGGAATATAGTCATTAACAATTTAGTACTTTTGTACGATGCCAAAGGGGGTCAAAAGATACAAACTTCTGGTTATAAGTAAGCATTGAGTATGTTATGTACAAATGATTAACACTGCTGTATGTTAATATGAAATTTTAAGAGAATAAATTCTAAGCATCACAAGGAAAACATATTTTTTCTTTATCTTACATTTTGTATTTACATGAGCTAATGGATGCTCACTAAACTTAATGTGGTAATTCTTTCATTATGTGTGGAAGTCGAATAATTATGCTGTACACTTAAACTTACACAGTGCTGTATGTCAATATTTCAGTAAAACTGGGAGAAAAATAATTTTAAAAAATTGAAAAAAGAGAAGGGTGAGAATTTTTAGCCTTATATTTCTGTATTCTAGGTGGTAATTTAAGTACTGCATCCTGTAGAATCACATTAGAGCCCGTGGTGGACAATCCTACACGATGTACCAGTGTTTCAAGAAGGTACACAAAGGAACCAATGGCTGGTATTAGCAGAGTGGCTTCCTAAGAGTGGGAGGAGGACCAGCCTGAAAGTGTGTGAGTTTCTTTCCCTAAGGAGGTTTGCTACGTATTTTAAATTATCAGAGTTTTAGTGGTTCAACCTAATGGGCACAAAATAAAAAGCCAGGGAACACTGAGGAGAAGCTTCATATCATTGTCTTCATGATTTCACATGAAAAGACCTTATTAGCATTATCACTCCTGGCATCTTACCGACCACTAATTCACTCTTCTTCATGCAACATGACTATTCTAAGGTAAAGAACTGGGAGTGTGGGATTAGCTTTTTCAGAGATCTCTTTTTAGATATTTCTTGCTAGATTCTGATCTTCTAGTGGACATCTAAAGCTAACTAGCATTTGTGCCACAAATTCCAAAGAACTTGTCAATAATACAGGTAACGTGGGTTTCCATATGTTTATCTCAGTTCTTCATTTCTCTCTTGACAATGAAGACATAGAGAAAAAAAAAATGAGAGTTATTTATCAATCTCCTAAACCCCATCACTAAATTTCATGGTAACTTACGTCTCCTCTTCAGCTTTCATTTGGAAGGCATCTTCTAACCAATCTAATAATTTGTGTGTAAACTCACTCACATCTTGCTGTGGGGGAAAAAAAAATCTTGTTGATATTTGCGCTTAAAATAACACTAAATACTGCAACACAAAACTTACAGCCAGTCTTTTCAAATGTATAATTGACTCTTCACAAAGGTATCATACAAAACTTTTCACATCAAATGCAAGAAATATCTGTAACTTAACTAGAGCATAAGATTAGCATTGAGAAAAATAAGCACTATATTAATAACTGGATTTCATTTTAGAGGGAAAACGCACACACTTATGTGTATATATACACATATACACATATACATATTATACACACATATTCAGATTTACTAATGAGATTTTTAAAAAGAATTATTACCCCCCAAAAGAACTCTGTGATGAATATTTATAAAATGATGGATGCCTATCACCAAAGAGTTCTAGTTTTTCTCTTAGAAGGAATATGTCCTGTTCAACAATTCATCTTTTCAATTCAACTATCACACACAACTTTCTAAGCCACATCCAGTCTATTAACTTGGACTGACCAACTACTGATTCCTCAACTATGAAGTCCACCACCTCATGAACTTCAAACTGATTCTCCATTCAGAACCAGGACATACTTCATTTTTTGCCATCCCTTCCTATAGTCCTAGTTCACCTGACATAGATACACAGGAATAGGCCTGTTATATGGCACAGAGACTCTACCCAGTATTCTGTGACAATCTATAAGGGAGAAGAATCTGAAAAAAAAAGAATGGATGTGTGTATATGAATAACTAAATCACTTTGCTGTACAGTAGAAATCATCACAACATTGTAAATCAACAACACTTCAAGGAAACTTTGAAAGATGAAGAAAAAAAACAGGATAGGCAGTGGCAGCTATACTTTTCAACTACTGTAAAATTATTTCAATAATCTGAACTGGAACATAGCAAACAGGTTTATATAGAAACTGCATGAGGGGTGGGGTGAGGTGAGGGAATAAATCTATCCTACTATTACTGCCCAAAGACAGATAAATAAGTGTAAGCAATTTGCCTTTATCAAAATATGCCCAAGTAAAAAACAAACTTATTACCATGTATTTTCCCAGCTAGAAGTCTTTTAAAGAGAATCTGGGCCAATCTTTAAAATGTTGAAACTAAAGTTTAGGAGGCTTAAGTAAATTGCTCCAAAGCCATGTAGTTAAAGATAACTAAACACAAAAAGCCAGTTACAAACATCCATATCACCTCGAGTGGGTTAAGTTGATGCTTGTCAAAATATATGTTCACTAGGAACCTCAGACTGTGATCTTTTTTTGGAATAAGAGTTTTTGTAGATTTAGTAAGGTAAGGACTTCAAGATGAGACCATCCTGGATAAGGTAGGCCCTAAATCCAGTGGTGGGTGCTCTTATAAAGGGGGGTTGAGGCAGGGAGGAGAAGACACACAGATACACAGAGGAAAAGGTCACCTAAAGATGAAGACAAATTGGAACCATAAGCCAAGGAAAAGCAGGAGCCACCAGCTGGTAAAAGGAAGGATTCTCCCTGAGAGCCACTGGAGGGAGCACAGCCCTGCCAACACCTTTATTTTGAACTTAATGAACTATAAGAGAATCATTACCTGTTGTTTTGAAATCTGTGCTAATTTGGTCTGAGCTCTCTTAGCAAACAAATATAATACCTTAAAACAATTTTCCATACTTTTCTGTAACCCTGCAAAGTTACCTGACAAGAAACAAAAAGGTTTCCTAATTACTATAATACTCTTCAGAAGAAATTGTTAGCAGGGAAAAATTGAAAACAACCACAAATAAAAGCAAATTCTGACATGACCACCTTTTTGTTTTTCATTTATATTTTCCATTAAAGGTAAATTAAAAAAAAAAAAGGCACAGGAGAGGCAGTGGCAGAATCAGAAATCTTTGGGAACCCTCCTCTAAACACCCTTTCCACACATTCATATAACAGATAGATAATCAAGTATTACAAAAACCATACTGCAAATGTAGTAGCTTTTTAAATCTCTTAAGTACTGCCCTTATCTTCCTCCCATTACCTCACTGTCATCTTTTCCAACATTGTTGCTATTATTTTCTGCTACTCTGTTTGCTTCTCTTGTTTCCCTTAATTTCTGACTTCTCAAATTTTATACGAAAACATTGGTTTATTTTTAGACATTGTCTATTTTTTACAGGAAAGCTTCCAAAATATTTTTTAAGAAATTGACAAAAAAAAAAAAGAGCATTCCATAGAGACTGGAAAATAAAAGCTACAATAACAAAGTTAATGTCATTCAGAAACCTTTTCTGAGTAATTCAGGAACACTCCTTCCTGCTAGCAAACACAGGCGTATCAAAGGCATGGATAGCATGCTGACACCAGGTTAACACATCTTCATGAAGATCTTTAATTATACATTTGTGAACATTTTTAATTTAACCCACTGCCTTCACTTATTAATTTTAATTATAACATAAACCATAGTTTATCATAATACTTTTAAGATTACTATTTCTTTCTTTCCTTTCTTCCTTCCTTCCTTCCTTCCTTTCTTTCTTTCTTTCTTTTTCTTGTCTTTTTAGGGCTCCATCCTCGGCTTATGGCGGTTCCCAGGCTAGGGGTCAAATCGAAGCTACAGCTGCCAACCTATGCCACTGCCATAGCAAGGAGGGATCCAAGCTGCTTCTGGGACCTACACCACAGCTCAAGGCAACGCTGGATTCTTAACCCACTGAGAAAGGCCAGGGATCAAACTTGCATCCTCAGGGATGCTTGTCAGATTTGTTTCCACTGAACCATGACAGGACAGCCAAGGTTATTATTTCTTAATTTAAAAGTAATTCTTCCAAATAAACAATGTTTTAAATGGCTCCAGCTTGTTTTTACAAAGATAAATAATCACATCTATGACTGTCTTTTATCTTTGAAAAAACTGCATCAGGAATGATCAGATTAAATGAAATACAGATGGGTAACAGATAAGCATAACAAAGCTACCTGCTGGGAGTCATTTGATTTGAAAGCATCCTTAAGAATTTCAACTGCTCTTGATGGATCAACATATTTCCTCTTAGTACCAACAAGAAGTGCAAAGAGATACCGAAGCTCACGCATAAAAGGCAAATTCCGATGCTCCTATGGGAAAAACAGAAAAATTCCTTAGGTAAAGATAAAACTTTTATTGGTAAACAGATAAATCATTTTAAAATTAACCAGAAATTTAACCAATATAGATTAGGGATGAATCCAGCACTCCTACATCATAAACAAGGATATCATCTAGCAGACTGAAAGGAGTCAAGCACAGAAACAGCAGAGGACCTAACCTAAGCTCACAATTTTAGCATAAATGCCACATATTCATAGCAAATCATGTCATTACCCAGCCAAGAATATCCTCCTCACTCAAGTCTGTTTATTATAATCCTTTCCATTCAGCAAAGCCCAGCTGCTGCTGAGGACAGAAATAACAAGAGCCAACATTCAGTGAGTGCTAACTATGTGCCAGGCACTGTTTAAGCACTTTGCCCCAATAAACCCATTTAAGCAAAAGTCCCTCCTCCTCCATGAAGCCTCCCTAGAAGCCCCTCCAGGTCCATGATCCTTTCAAACTCCACATCTACTGAAATTACTATCTTTTACTCAACACTGAATCACTAATTGCCACTGTTGTGTGATAATCTTAATTACCAAAGTAATATCAGTCTAATAAGTAATTAGACTAGATACTAATATTAGACTAATGTATCATCCTTCTGGTGTTCCTTGGAAAACTCACTTTTGTTTCTTAATAAACTTTAAGCTTCTCAAAGACAAGAACATCTATATCTCTCTTTCAAAACTTTTGCTACACAAAGCAGGCAATCAATTGTTACTGGTTGATTAAACCAAACCTTCCAGAAGAACTATTTTAAAATGAGAAGAAAATTTAAGGATGTAATTCTCATGCCTAAGTGAAATACAATATGGTAACAAATCAGACAAGCAGTTTTTACTAAGGTTAGATCTTGAAGTAATTTTAACAGGTAAAGCTTATATATGCTATTCAAATATCAGACACATTTTCCAAGTTTACACTTTCAATATTATAAAACCGTGGGGTGTGTTTCTCTGTGTAAATGTAATCAATTAATACAAAAACAGTTGCTCCAAGAACGCATTAAAAAGAAGTCTTAAGAAATAGGTTTAAGAATACTGAACTACCATAAGATTCAGCAATCCCACTCCTGGGTATATATCTGTACAAAACTAAAACTCAAAAAGATACATGCACCCCTATTTTCACTCTAGCACTATTCACAACAACCAAAATGTCCATCGGCAGATGAATGGATTAAGAAGATGTGGTACATATATACTACTCAACCATAAAAAAGAGCAAAGTAATGCCATCTGAAGCAACATGGATGCAATTAGAGATTATTATACTAAGTGAAGTCAGAAAGAGAAAGACAAATACCATGATATCACTTATATGTAGAATCTATAATATAGCACAAATGAACCTATCTATAAAACAGAAAGAATGCACAGACATAGAAAACAGACTTGTGGTTGCCGGGGGCGGGGGGGGAGTGGGATGGACAGGGAGTTTGGGATTAGTAGATACAAACTATAATATCTAGAATGAATAAACAAGGAGGTTCTACTGTATAGCACAGGGAACTATATCCAATCTCTTGGGAGAGACCATGATGGAAGATAATATAAGAAAAGGAATGTTTATATATGTATGAGTGGGTCGCTTGCTGTACAGCAGAAACTGGTGCAACACTGTAAATCAACTGTAATTTTTTTAAAAGTAAAAAAAAGAAAAAGAAATAGTTGTAAGGGAGTAAAACTAATTTCAAATATTTGATCTAAGAAATACTACCTATTACAGCAACCAGAAAGAACATAAAGTCTAACATAAAATTTCAAAGTTAGGAGTTCCCTGTGGCATAGCAGGTTAAGAATCCAGTGTGGTCTCTGCAGCAACTCTGGTCGCTGCTGTGGCACAGCTTTGGTCCCTGACCCAGGAATCTGCATGTGCACCAGGTGTGGCCAAAACAAAACAAAAAAATTTTAAACGCTAAGTTATAGTTAAAAGCTAAGTTATGGATTTTACTAGTATAATAAACCAAATCCGATCATCAATGATAAAAGTTAAATGCGAAAGTTTTAAATGAGATAGAAAACTAATCCATGATTTTTCTGTGGTATTTACTACTCTCCAATTGCCCTATGTAAGTAGTTTTAAAGAGTGTAAATACTAAAAATTTTAATCCACAAAGTAACTTTCAGAAATATTGTCAGTTTCTTGAAATCAATATCTTGAGTTATCACAGTATCTAAGGTAATGAAATTTTTGAGACATTCTTTGCTAAGTGTCAAGGACGAAATAAATAACTTTTGAAAATTAAGTGAAGTCCCGCTGAGAAGTATATGTGAAAAGTTAAATACCTTAATATAATAAAAACATTTTTATACTCAGCTAATGCCTGTGGCTAGAAATTTTGAATGTCTAAAGGCAAACTAGTGAATGCTATTCAAACCAGCTAACGCATTTGGCTAAATTATGAAAATAATTTCTGGTGACACACAGAAACTACTCAAACAAAATTCTTTCTTTTTTTTTAAGATTTATCAAGACACAACTAATGTACAATATACTGTACCCTAGAAAGTATACAATTTTATGAGTACCACACATGTAATATATATATATATCCATGAATGTATCATCACAACCTAGATAACGTACCTATCCATCACCCTCAAAAGTTTCTTCATCTTTCACTCCCATCTCCAATCACCCTAGGCAACCACAGTTACTTTATATTTTATAGAAACTTATATAAATCAAATCATACTCTATGTACTCATCTTAGCCTGGTTCGTTGCAATCAGCATCATTATTTTGAGCTTCATCCATATGACCATGTACATTGCAAACAACTACAATAATTGTTTAAAATTAATGTGGTTTTTCTAATTTCCTAATATGCTGCCACTAATTTGAAACAATTTTTAATTTCTAATAAGACATTTAGTTTATATAGTTTTCACTAGTCACCAGTTTAATTGTACCCCTATACTTTTGATAAATCATGTTTTAATTTTTATTCCATTCAGAATACTCTGAAATTGTATTTCTGATTTGTTCTTTGTCCCTGAGATTACTTAGCAGAATAAATAATTTCCAACTACCAGGGGAATTTTTAATATATCCTTGAGTTGTTAATTTCTAACGTAATTCATCGTAGTTGGCAAACATCCTTTGCATGCTTTGAACCCTTGACAATTTTGCTGAAATTTGTAAACCCAGTCTTGGTTATATCATCATGGCTAGAGACAGAAATTCCAGAATGCCTTTTTTTATATAAAATTCACAGTTCTCTCAGGCATTTGCTCAGTAATAGAGTGCAGTACTGAACTAAATTCATTCCCCTCTCATACATGCTTCTCACTTCTGAGTAAAGCGGGGAATATATTGTTGATTTGAAAATATTCACCATAAATCAAAACTTTAAATAATATAACCTTATGATAAGGTTTTGGCTCCTAATACAGTGATTACCTATAAATATTATAAGCATTTGCCTCTTCGTTTCTGCAACATTTAACATATGTTTTGACATAAATCTGTGACTTTTTATGTCAGAAGAGAATCTGTGTGGGAATGCGGAAGGGTAAGATATTTACAGTGAAAATTTATCTTTTTAGTACCCTAACAATTCTCCTAGACATTAAAATTAAAAATAGCACAAATAAATATGGGTGTATAAAATTAACTTCAACCTGTAGAAGCAGTAATAACCAAGTCTATCTAAAATGTAAACGGATTTCGAAAACCCATTTCTTTGTCTCACTCAGTAAGTAATATTTTGCTGCGACTTTTAATCACTGATAAAAAAAATCCTGCTCAGCAATGCAGGCAAATGATGTTTCTGTGATTTGATCAAAGTGAACTCAAAGGATATTCAAACTCAGTGCAGCAATAAACATTACACGAGTTTGGCAGAAATTCATTCTTTAATAGTGACTGATGTCACGACACCTTTTTAAAACCTGTGGTTTTCATCACCTCAACAGAAATGAATTGTAATACCATTCAGTGACTGATAACTACCTATGTATTCCACGTTTGCTTCAAAGATGTCAACTTATAGTATGTACTGCTGTCCTCATGTCAAATTAAAGAACAATCTCATTTGTAGAACAAACAATCTTCCATAAAATTGCATGGTATTCTTCTTTATTTTTTTTTCAGAATGGAATTAGAGATTCTTTTAATTTCTTAAGCTAATGGGGGCACCTGGACACGCAGACCCTTTTATTGTGAGAAATTTCTCTAAAAAGGTACCAAAGATTAGATTTATACATTTCTCTAGTGTTCAGCTGAATATTCTTATGAGCCCCAAAATTAGCTCTGGTACATAAGTATGGATTTCATAATTGTTTTTCAAGTAAGACTGAAAATCTAAGTTGGTCTTATTTAACAACTTAAAGAATAAAAGAAATTAAAACTCAGTAAAGCACTAAAATCTTGGAACATAAAAGAAAAGGTTAAGATATATTATGAGTATCTAATTGGAAGTAATAATTCTAAATAACTATGCAAATTATCAATATGCTTCAACTTAGATATCAGAAGAGAGAAATGTTATAAAGAAATTGTGACAGAGGGAGACAATGGTCTAAAAAGCTTCATGTAAAAACTATAATGACTGAAAGGTTTTGCTTAATTTTCTAGAAATAAGATATGAGGAATTGTCTGGTGATCTTGGTTCCCTTTTGAAAATGGCTTATCAGTCTGACACTTTATAGCCAAAGATTACAGTTTGAAAAGTTGGTTATAAATCAAATTATATTCCCACTAGCTTGCATTATAAATGTTCCATATATTTTGTAGGAAAAGTTCTCAAAATTATACACTAAAAGGAAAATGTTATTTAATAATGTATCATCACTTCTAACAATAGGTCACACAAAATTCACTTTACCGAAACCTGAAACTTTAACCTGTCTTTGCAACCAGTTCCGCTTTAAGGCTACAGTTTCTTTATGACAAAATCACTAAAGTCCTACAGTCCAATATACAATCTCTTTATAATTAATTTTTTTCATTAAGTTAAATTTCTACATGCAAATCAGTTCTATCTTTTAAGGTAAGATGAACATAATTACTATGTATTTCTAAGCCCTTTTTTTGTATTTTATCTCATCTAATTCTCATAGCAACTCTATAAAATAATTCCTATTGTTATTTACACTTTTCAGATAAGGAAACCTGATCAGTAACTAGACCAAGTAACTAGCTCTAGGTCCATAGTTGGAACCCAGGCAATGTGGTCTTGGTGCCTGTGCTCTCTGTCAAATCACACTGGCTAAAAATATTAGGAGTTACAGATTTGCAAGCAAAATCAGTCGGTGAAAACAAAACTGTTAAAGAGCTCATCTATAGAAATAACTGAAAATTTATTGATTTTCACACAATTTTTCATGAGGCAACTGAGGAAAGACCTTGAACTATAAATGCTAACCTATAAAGTTTACTGAAATTTGATATTCCAAAATAAAAAATTAGTAAAATTAAAAATTAACCTATTAGTGACTCACAGATGAAGAAAGATTCATATTTACAATACACTAAGAATAGGAAGTTACTGAAGCAGCTGAAATTAAAGGGTTGACATTCAAATTTGACACTGTTTCGAAATCAAATGTTTGACATCTGAGTTGGCAAATGTCCCAAAAGCAAGCACAGATAAAAGAACATGAAGATCATATATATTATGCTCAAAAATCTTTCAAAATTTTACCTTTTGGTTTCGGGGTAAATCTTGAGCATTTGATGGAGGCTTGTAATTCAGAACTAATCTTCTAAATTCCAAAAGATTGAATAAGGACTGGAAAAAAAACAGTTTATGATAAACAATAGGAAAATTCTATTAACAAAACTATAAAAATATAACTGGTCTGAGAGATTTATTTTATACACAGAATTGTTCCCACTAGCACAAGAAGGGCTATTTTTTTCCTTGAGTACAGCTCACATTTATTTTGACAGTATTATTCTTTTTTTTTTTTTTTTTTTTTTTTTTT